>CM050406.1:3610765-4055765 GCA_027580255.1 Therioaphis trifolii | reverse complement strand
GTCGTCCGTCGCGTTTATTTTGCACAAAACACGCGTTTTATGTGCTCGCGGCGAAACGGTGACGGAAATACCATATCGACGACGATTGTCGATTGTCGACCGCGGACGCGTGTTTTTCGGAAACGATCGGCGAATCGCGTTGTTTTCGCCGCGCGTAAACGACCGTGCGCCATTTAATGCGCGGAACGAAACAAAATTTACATCACGTCGCCCTCTCGGTCCGGGTGTCGAGTGACGGCAATAGTCGTTAGCATTCCTCGGCCCGGTGTACCTGTTCGCGAGAACGCGGCGTACGAGAACGCGGACGGCCCGACGAGAAAAACCTATTAGCCGCTCGGAATGTACGCGGATATAACGACACGCGCGCGCGCGCGGCACGAGGAACGATCGCGTAGGCGATAAAACCGTCGGTTCCAAAGGGTTCGTCGTTTAATTGGTTAAACTCGGATGGGAATTATGGGAAATTTAACGGCGCGCCTTCGCGGGGAGAAAACGAACGAGAATTGTGTCACGCGGGCGTGTAGGATTTGTCGGGCGCGTTCGACCGACGGCTCCGCACCCGAGTCGACCCGGACCCCGGGGCGCCCGTAAAGCGCGCGTTTGATAAATTCCGAATCCAAAAGCCCCCGTCCGACAGCGACGACTCGGTGGATAAATGGACGACTACGAATTGGTTCCCAATAATTGTCGAATTGGTTCCCGGGTTGTCTACAGGTAACATACGAGTTGGTTCCCGGGTTGTCTACAGGTACCATACGAATTGGTTCCCGCGAGCTTTCATAATAATACAACCTTGTTTAATTAACTTTTCAAATTATTATGATATATTCAACTAGCGACAATTTTCTTCCCGTTTATTCAGACTGAGGACTGTCTAGAATTCAAATAAGTTTGAATAGTTAAAAACACTATAAAGAATACCTAGGTATGGTTAAAAATGTTGCTTAGTAGTTAATATATCATAACATCGCTTCCACTTCAACGCACTCACCCTTAATAACGAAGATTTTTTTATTTTGTTCACTATTAACATCACTTCCGTTTTAACGAACGCACTAGGTTAGTTGTGACAAGACTGACGAAACACAATCAATGTATTAGATATAAAATTATATTTATAAACTTTCCCAGACATCGTAAAACCTATTTATTTTTTATTTTTATTATTATTCGTAAAACCTAGTAAAATATTATTAAGATTATCGTTTGTACATATACGTATTTTGTAACATTGAGTTTATTTACTGATAAACTGATAAGTGATTTTATTCGGGAACCAATTCGAACAGTTTTATACTGGAAAGTATTTTTTGTCGGGAACCAATTCGTACACTTTAATTGACCCGGATGTCCGTCAAGTTGGCACCGGCACAATATGCTACGACCATAATTCTTATATCAAAAAATTGCTAGTAATTTGCTAGATTTTGCTAGGTGATTTTCAGAATATGCTAGTATTCCGTTTATGTACAAATCAAAAATCAAGTATGCCGGTGCCAACTTGACACAGCACCGGCACATTGTCCGATTGCTTCGAAAGTGGTATTAAAATCCGAGCGAAATGTCTAGCAATTTTTTAATACCACTTTCGAAGCAATCGGAGAATGTGCCGGTGCTGAAGCATTTTCCATTTTCCGGATTTCCGGAAAACCCAAAGTATAGCAAATTCTGAAAATCACCTAGCAAAATCTAGGAAATGCCTAGCAATTTTTTAATACCACTTTCGAAGCAATCGGACAATGTGCCGGTGCTGTGTCAAGTTGGCACCAGGATACTTGATTTTTGATTTGTACATAAACGGAATACTAGCAAATTCTGAAAATCACCTAGCAAAATCTAGCAAATTACTAGCAATTTTTTGATATAAGAATTATGGTCGTAGCATATTGTGCCGGTGCCAACTTGACGGACATCCCGGGAACCAATTCGACGTTTATCGGATAAACAAGTACCTAATACAACACGGCCGCGGAAGCGTCGATCGGACTCGTAGAAAAATACGAAAGAAACGAGGACGCGACACGTCGTTTTGCGGGCGCGTACGTTTCGACGCGACGACGGTTTTAGGTCTGTGCGTTTTGTCTTTCGGACGGTTTCGCGACTGGACGTGACTGTCCGAGACCCGTCGGCGACGACGCGACATCGTATTGAAACGCACACGAACAACGTCGGGCATTCCCCCGTGTGAAAAGTCGCGAGTGAAAAAAAAGTCACCGGGAAAACACGTCATCTCGTAAAACGAACTCCCAATCGGACAAAACGCGTTTTCGGCTGCAGTAATATTCTCGACAAATACCTACGCTCGCGGCCGGCCGTCGACCAGACTCTGTCGAATCGACAGTACGTTGCGTGTTCGCCTCGCGATATTATTACGATAAACGAGCGTTTTATAAAACCTAAACGGGCGACTTTAAAGCACGTTTTATCAAAGACATTGAGCTATGGTTATTTAATACGTGTCACTTCGCTCGCGGAGTTCATGCGTTCTCAAATTAATTTTTATTACGAAAATAATTAATGCACACATCGTATTAAGTTCCAAGACGGTGATAAATATTGTTTTAGAACATTCGATAAAGAAAACAATATTTTTTTTTATTATTTTATTTTTATTTTTTATTTGATCACCTGAAGGATTAGATCCTTTCAAATTCCGTCCGTGATAATTACATATTTAATTCTATAGCTATTCAACGGTTGAAAAAATGAATTACCACAGGTGTTGTCTAAAACTGCGAAAAATCGGGAGCAAGATATAATTATTATTATTTTAATATCTACAAAAAACGTATTACTATCGTAACATTTTTTTTTTCTTCGTAGTTCTTTATAAAAAATCATGTGTACTTAATTTAACGTCATACCAATAGCGAACAATTCGAATAAATCAAACGTAACACAAGCAATAAAAAAACCAATCTATCGTTGGTGCGTGTAGACTAGTGAAACTATATTTTAATGGAATATTTCAACTGTTCAAATATTTATTCAAAAGCGACATATTTACCATTCTAATTATATATCATATTCGAACACACACACACACACACACACACACACACACACACACACAAGTATGTTACACGTGTGTAGTACTGCTGTCGAATCGTTAATAATGCACACGCACAATGAATTTCCATAAATTCGTCTGCGTGTGTTATTATTTCACAGCACGAGCAAATAAATAATATACGAAATCACGCAATAAAATCGCGATCGTACATTTCAATTCGATCGTATTTTATTAGCATTTGTAATTTACTGAAACCGACTACATTCCCCGACGAAACTAAAAACAAACAAAAATAAATAAATGCCATTAATAATAATTTTCAGACTCGGTCGTATTATATTATTATCTGATGAACGTTTCGGGGGAGAGAACTTAAAGTCAATCGAACAAATTCTACGACAAAACCGACGCTGTGTAAGGTTTCCTTAAAAAAAAAATAGAAGTAAAACACGCGTGAAGACTAATCCGGAAGACTGAAACTAAAGTTCTTGGCTCGGAAATCGAAATTCCCAAACTCGATACGCGGACACCAGCTGGAGCAGTCAGAAATCCTTTGGTCGGTGTGACGAGTAACGGCATCGGACAGTGAGATTAATGATCGCGCGAATCGGTAAGATTCGTATAACGTTCAGTCTACTTTTTTCTCGGGCGCGGTCGCTCGGAAAAAGTTATTAAAATTGAAAACGACCGATTTAAACATTCAGTATTGGTTTCGTGTTTTATTTCCACGGCGATGTTTTTAAAGAACTCGGATTTTCGTAATATGAAAAAGTGTCTCGGAAATTCGCGGCTTAAAGTTTAAGGGCGATAAAATAGCAGCCAGTCAATTATGCAAAGTAGACGCGTAGCGTTCGCGAAATTTATTTAAAAACTTTTACCCGTCGATATTCTCAAACACCGAACTGCGTGTGTTTACATTGCTGATGGCCAAAAGTCGACAAAAACACAAATTCCCAATGCGAACGAACTTGCCCGCCCCCGCCGCCGACGAGATGAAACTGCAAACTGGTATAACACGCGATAGAAAATTGTTTTCGACAGAGTTTCGTGTGTTGCAGTTTTCTAGGTCCGACGACGTGTTTTATATATGTGTGTGTGTGTGTGTGTGTGTGTGTGTGTGTGTGTGTGTGTGTGTGTGTGTGTGTGTGTGTGTGTGTGTGTGTGTGTACAAAAATATACAGATAAAAATCAAACCTTTTTGGCGTTGTGCTACTGAAATTATTTTGTTTTTTCCTTCGATGAGGAGAGTATCTGCAAATCGTTGTATGCCGTGTAGTGGCCAGTTCACATAGGTGTGTAATACACTGTTTTATGGTTCGACGGCACGTGCGTCGTGCGGAACACGCGCAGGATCGTGTTATTGTTATTTTTTTTCTTTACGATTCTTCAATGCCTTTCACGAATAGGTTTATTTATAGGATACATCTCCGAAATCGGGCGAATTTCCGTTTGAAAGCCGTGTCGGGCAGTGCGAATCAACCGTTCCAAGTATATAACGATATATCATCATGTCCGTTGTTTTTTTTGTTCGCAATACGTATAACCAACTCGCGTGGACGTTGCGATCCTCTGCCCCGTGAAAATAATCGAATACATTTCCCTAAGTGTTTTTATAAAATAATAGAGAACGCGTCGTTCGAGAAAACGATTCGGCCAAATGGATGGGACGGAGAAGAAGAATAAGAAAATAAGAAGGAAAAGGAAAAGAAAACGCGCACCGCACAAGTCAACCGTGTAATTTGATCTACAATTCAAAATTGATTTTATTTGTAAACAAAATTCGCGCACACCCGCCGCGGGCACGGTGCAACGCGAACGCGAATGCACCGCCGACGTGGTGGGTGAATCCGATACGTTATTTGCATTGAACAAAACTTGTATCGAGTGCGAATCCGCAATGTTAATAATCACGTACACACCTACCGTGTGTGCCTACTGCGTCGTGAAATATATGTACGCGAACGTTCGCGCCCCGCCGCCGCCGTTTGTTTTTCATTTCCAAACGCACGGGCGGCCGCGTTATTAACACTATATCTTGTCGGGGTCTATTGATCCGTTGTTAAGTTGCCAAAAATATTCGGAAAGCCACAATTTCTCCCCCCCCCCCACACACACACACACAAAAACAAACAAAAAAACTTTTTCTCTTTGTCTGCAGCACATAAAATTCACTCGGCTTTTCCGATCGAAACACTCTCTCCAAGATGTTTACGGTGAGGAAGCAACATGATTATAAATCACCTATCCCTATCAGTCGTCGAACTTCCTGTTCAGACAACGGCTGCAGGAACGGCGTGAAAAAGGCATAGAGTTAAAAAAAAAACAAAAAAACAAAAAATGAATAAAAAAAGTAACGTAGATTTTTTTTCTCCTCTTATTTCACTAACAGCATTAATAACCGGTGCAGTGGAATGAATTTCTTTTTCGTTCTGTTATATTACACTGTTACGTTGGGCAGTGAAGAGGAATGAAATAAAAAAATTTAAAACGAGTGCGAATGAAGCGAAAACTGCATGCATAAGAAAAACGGTTGTTATTTAAAATAATAATAATAATAATAATAACGAGAAAAATCTGAATGAAACCTCATTTGTTTAATAGCGCTGATTTATTCCTAATGTCTCTCCGCAACCGTAGCGAAAATGCAGAATGGTTGAATTATCAGTGTCGAGAGCAAAACGTCTCGAGAAACGAAAATAATTATAATGAGAATTTTGACAGAAAAGACGCTTAATGCACTCTCCGGTTATTAATGTCGTTTAAATTACCTGAATGTCTATTAATGAGGAACCGGGAAATCTTTCCCGAATGATTCACTGTGTAATTAAACTTACCGGAGTCTGCATAAATATTTTGAAACGATTAAATAACCAGTGAACCCGACGCATAACAAATGTCTGACATTTTTATATTAATGTCTAAAAGATACCGCAGAAACACAAATAAACGTCTGCTGAACCCGATTCTCGGTGTCAAATTTTAGTCTGCCATGTATATAATATTATTTTATTTCAAAATCCATTTGCCCACGATGTGTATTATACGTGTGCAATAAAATCTCGTATAAATTCCATTGTAAAGACAAACTCATTAAAAATATATAAAAAATAAAATGCTCTGTTATAAAAATGTGTTATTAGTATTTGACGTACATTTATAATATTCATGTAAAACATCAACTCAAAAATTGTCGATTAAAAATGTTTTTTACAGACAGAATCAAATATAGTATAACCTGTTTTTATTTCAAGATAATTTTTTGTGTTTCAAATAAGCACGTTATTAATAAAAATAAACGTTTAGATAAGTTATCATTTTACGAGTGCTGTTTTAATCATCACTGTTAATTTAAATTTCATGAATGATAGTTCGCACTGACTACATTTTCATCTTCTCAGCCACAGCTGTTGTGTTGTGTTGAGTTATTTTTTTGTCTGTATTATCGATAATATACATTTAAGCCGATATACTCGCTAGTGTGAGTAAAGTTGGATGTCGAAATCGATATAGCAAAACCCATGTGATTTTTGTATAAATAGTTAATAGGTGTATCTATTCAAAAAAATGAAGATAAACGTTTAAGAAGTTGGAAGTCACATTACACCCATCGAAAAGCTAAAAGAAAACTTTCAAAAAACTTGTACGGTGTCATCTCCCAGCTATCTTGTGGCCCCCTATATCACAAGAGTATTATCGTCCAACACACTTAATAGCTGATATCATAGAGAGCATGACGTGTCATACTCGTATTGTGTACCAGCCGTAATATTTTAAGCTTTGACTTACTGAGTCTGATCATACAGCCCATCATTGAAAATTATCAAACCTCGTATGAAAAATAAATACTTGAACCTACACAGACGTCATAATGAATAAAAAGTCAACAAAAACTCTTATTGAGCGCTGTTATTCTGCTTCGTTGAAATATAATTGACTTTGGTAATAAGTAATTACTTTCCTTGCTCAAGTCATAGTAAATAATTAAATTTATTATTTATCTGTAGCACCTTGCACACAGTCACGTTAAATTTTAATTGAACTACTACATAAAATAACATTTCATTCATATAATTTCAACATCATTATAATAAAACGTAACTTTAACAATAGATGCACGTCATAATAAGAATAGGTACACGTTGATAATCCATATTTACACGCTATAAATTCATATGTATTCCTACACGTGTATGAAAATCGATTCATTAAAGTTAATTAAATTATTATAGCTGTATTATGATCATTAAATTTTAGCATGTTGTATAAAAATGTTTAAAATTATATAAATACTACAGAATATAACTACTAGATGACACAGGAATCAATCTATTTTCAAAAATAATGTTCGCTGGTAAAACATGTTAATAATGACAATGGAATCTATGTAACAGAAACAATATATATATATATATAGTGTTATATATTTATATGTTTTTATTTTAACGTTATGGAAATATCGGAGTCGGTAAATTGCGTACCTATAAGTACGGTCATGGTCATATACTATGTGAATTGCGGCCCGCGTACTTTTAAAACATACGTAAATTGCGGCCCGTGTACTTACGAAAAAAAATGAACTTTGCTTCCTTTCAGTCTCCTATTGACACAACCAGACACAGAACAAGAAACCACCATGATGTTGAATTACTTGAATTGCACTTCATAGTTTATAGTTTATAAATTATAATCGAAATATTGTGTTTCAATCCGAATCCATAAAAAAGATAACTGATATATAAAACAACATTTTTATATTATATCTTTGGTTTCAATCACAGACAAATTATATTTCGTGGAATAATATAAAATTGCATGGATTAATCAATCATATTTTGCCCTGTTCGCATATGGATTCTAGACTTCAATTGTATTCGTTGAGTCAGCTATCTAGTTGTTTTATATATCTGTGTATGCTCTACGGTTTACAGTATTTTTTTTCAATCCAATAAAAATTGACGTTATGAAAAGTGAAAGGAATAAAACGTTGAAAATAGTCGATGGTTTCAAATTTCGTTTTCATAAATTTCTAAACAATGATATTCAACGTTGGTGTTGCACAGTTAAAACGTATAAGTATTTTTTGAAATTTGATGATAATAATATTTGTATAGAAGGTCTTAAGTCTGTTATAGTTATAGTCCTAAGTCTGAAAAATGGGAAGGAAAATATTGGTTTTGTGGAAAAATGGGTTAGACGTAATTTACATATTAATAAGAAATAGTTAGATAGGCATATGTACAAAAATATACCCGGGCCGCAATTCACGTATTTATAAAATATACCTGGGCCGCAATTTACGTATGTATAAAATATACCCGGGCCGCAATTTACATAAAAAATTTGAAATGGAACGCAATTTACAGAGACCCGGAAATATTTTATGGCGTTTCACAATATTTAAGCACCATCATCGTGCTCAATCGAGTGTGCTGATCTAAATAATAAGTGAATAGTAAAAAGTAAAAAAGTAAAAATTGAATAGTGAATAAGTAAAAATAAGTGAATCTTTGAAGTTTATCTGAACCAAACAAGTACTATACCGTATTTGAAACTTGAAAATGACCGAGTTCCAAAGAAACTCTGTCAAACGCTTTCGTCTGACGCAACCAAGAATCTTATTACCAGTAAATACATGTTCTCATAATAATAATTAAGGTTGAAAATTAATATACTGAAAATACTTTGAAAAGCATTTTAATTACATAAGCTGTATGGATAAATTCTCAAAAAAAAAAAAAAAAAAAAAACACACAACGTCAATTTAGAAAAAAAAGGAAACACAAATGAGTTTTGGAACGAATAGAAAAATCTATTCGTTAAATTTATCTTATTTAATATAAAACCATAAAGTTACTTTTAAAATACAACAGATATTGTCTAAACATACAGAATGTCCCTCGAATATTAACCTGTTATTTTTTAATCCGGTATAATATATGATTTGAATTTTTTTTTTTCGTGTACAATTTTTAATGATTCAAATACAGTTTTATGAAAAAAAGTCGTTTTTTACACATTTTCAAGCACCAGATTTTGTAATTTTTTCAGTTTTCTTAAATCACAACCTCTACTTATAACATAATACCATGAAAGATGCTTTATTGAAAAAATTTGGCAATTAAATTTATTTGTATTATTCAACAAAACTTATAAGAAATATGTGTATTTAAAGTTTATATAAGTGAAGACAGTGGAGTAGAAAAATATCCCACATGAAAAAATGCGTTGTATTACTCCGTTAGTTAAATTCTTATAATATCATGAAAACTATTAGTTTAGTAATTAAAATTGAAATATCATGATTTCTAAAAAGAAAATACATTTTCTCTCATAATATATTCTATCATGAATGATCATGAATATTTAAGCACACTTAGAGTAAAAACTTGAAAATCGCATTTATGAAAATTATTATTTTTTCATAAAAATATAGTTTAATACAATGTTTTAAAATCATTCCTGAAGAAAAAGTTAGAAAAAAATACATTCGCATTTACTCAGTGTATTGGGTTAAACTATTATGAGTTGATTTTTGTAGGACATGCAGTATAATACCTTAATTCTTATACAATGAAAAATATGATGGAGTGGAAACAACCCTCCTCGCTGTAAGAACAAAATTCGAGTTACGTGATCAATAACATTGGCGATTCAAAAAATATATCTTAATACACATGTTTTTGATTCGGTGAATACGAAACGGGTTCGCCGAGAACTCCGCACATCCCGTTGATGTCTGATGATGATGATGATGATGACTATGATGCTGATATCATGGCGATAACAATAATAACTTATGTAAACACTTATAACAGCTAGGGCTCGAATTTATATGTAAATACATATTTTTACTGTGACTTGATAAATTAATAATTTAGGTAAGTGGTGATATATTTGTTTCAAGGGATTTCCAATGAAATAAACTATATTTTAATTTACATATTTGTACATATTTTGCCATAAGTACGTGTTTTTACATATTTTTCAATAATTCCACTATGTCCGAAAAGTACAAAGAAAAATTGGCTAAATTATCAATACCAAAGTAAAAAATATTCTACGAAAAATTCTGGTTTTACACAAATGAAAGCTATCAAAAGTATTCACACTCGTAGTATTTCTGGAGTTTCTTTAGATGTAGAACTTACTCCTTTAGACATAATGTCAAATAAAATCAAATTTAAAATGCGATACTGTACAATAACATCAGTGGAAATTGAAAGGTCATTTAGTCGGTATAGGTAAGGCAGTTTTACGACCGAATCGAAGATGTTTTGAATTTTAAAATTTTAAAATCCATGTTATCATAAATAATTGTAATCAAGATAATAAACATATTATGAAAATTAATATTAATATACGAAAATAAATCATACTAGTGAAATACATAATTCGAGTTTTTCGTCACATATTTATGCACATATTTCGGTAGCATAAACACATATTTTGTTTTCATAAATACATATAAATCCGAGCCCTGCTTATAACGTTACGCACTACGGCAGTCGGACGAAGCGAAATTTAAATTCACTTTATTCGTCGCGTTATGGCGTCGTCGTCGTCGTCGATTTATCGTACTCGTTCCCCGCTGTATACAACAAGCACGTGCGTCGAATCGTGGTGCTACGGAGAATCACGAAACGTGGTGTAAATATCGTTCGTCGGTTTTATTCGTCGACGGCGGCAGTGCACCGATTATTGTTATTTATATTTTATTACCGTTGTTATTACCATATTGAAATCTAATAAAAAATAAAAAAAAACACGCGTGCTGCGCCGCTGCTAATAACGACGCGCGCGTGTCGGCGGCGTAACGCGATCATCTCTCCCCTATAATCCATGCCTCGACCCGGCGCGTGTCACCGGTACGAATAATTTCGCGCGCGCAAATCGCCGCCACCGCCGGGCGGACGTAGAAACGTCGTCTCGTCGTTGTCGTCGTCACAGATCGCCGCGCCCTCGGTGCAAACAGTCGCACAGTGGTCGGAAATGCAAATTTAAGCGGACAAAATTATTTTATTTACAAAATGGGTTCCTTATGTTATTACATTTCAATTTTAATTATTGCAAAATTTCAAATATGATGAAAACGTACTTAAATGAAAGAAAGTTTATTTTTGTTCTCACAAAACAGATCCTATTATAATATTAGTTTCAAAATTGTTGTTGTTTCATTCGGAATCATCTTCATTGACACTGTCACTGTCACTGTCACTGTTACTATCAGAGTCACTATTTGTGTCTACCTCAACAATTATTAGTGCCCTAATATCTTCATCTAGTGATTTTAAATTAATTTTGGATGTTAATCTAATAACAGATATGCTAAACATAGACGCAACTCGACGCAGATAAAAATTATGTCATTGAAAAGCTAAGACGTTTTTGAGTAATACCTATATATTTATTTATGATCATTTTAGATCTCTTCTTATATAATGTATTTAAAAATGTAAAACCACTACTAAAAAAAATGTTCGATATTGATGCAATATATATTCACCATGCATCCATTAGAATAATATGTATGAATTTAAATTTAATTTACCATTTGTATTGATGTCCATTTTAAAATAATAACTTAACTTTTATAAAATTGAACAAACACACTGAACGTGATCGACAAAGGAGTGAATTGATATTCTTAATCAACCGTAGATATTGTAGATGTTGTCTTTCATCGTTTTAAAGTTATCGCGTTTTAAAGTGGTTATCGTTGTTATAATAAACCAATGTCTATTAAATGTTTTTTCCGTTTATTGTACTGATAAAAAATAAAATGCTAAATATCTAATTTTTAACCTTTTTTTTTTTCTATTTTGTCCGCCTAAATTTGTATTTCCGACCACTGTGAATCGTGCTCACTCGTTATGAGAGCTTTCCTGTCGGCCGCGAGCCCTCGGGCCACCGTCTTCGTACGTCCCGCGCGTCCACCTCCCGATCTGCGGTAGTGAAAAACAAAAATCAAAATTTTCAATCAAATTTTTAATCACACAATCCACCGTGCACTATGAGTTGTGGACGGCTCGATCTGAAATATTTCACTCGCGATCGGCCGCCAAACACGCTATAAACCATCGATTCGCGAACAAAGCCCGAACGGCAAAGTTGCAGAGCCGGGGCCTGAGCGTTAAGCGGGGTTCACGGCTCACCGTATCGTCGTCGTCGTTCCGCGCCGCGTTTATTTAAATTGAATAATTCAATACGGCGGTTTCAAAATGTTGGTACAACACGTCGTTTAATCGATACAATATAATATATTTAGGTACTAAATGATTTTTCAAGTGTGCCCGTCCCATCTAAGCCCTATAATGCAATGCATGCATTTGAATTTTTTTCATTAACGATTCAAAACACTGATAACAAACTGAATTTTTGTGGAAAAAACGGAGAATTTTTTTCAATTTATTGTTTTCTGAAAGAAAATCGGTATTTTTTATAATACAATATTTTGGAAGATAATACTTTTTTTCGGAAATTTACAATACTTACACACACATAATATATATATAAATATATATATAGTATTTTAAGTTGTGAACTATCTTTACGTGAGCATATAATGCGCATCTGGATTTCTGGAATCGTTCGAGAGCTTATGCTCATAAACGCATCGCTTTAAGATCGTAAAACTTAAGTTATCGTTATATTTGAGTTCACGCCCGCCATACGGTTTAAAGATGTGCATCGCATTTTCTTTTATCGATATATACCGTGATGTCGACTCGATAGCGATAGATCTGAAGAAATAGTATGACCACCCTAATATCTTCCTCATCTTTCCCATCTTTCGTCCTCACAAAACCATTTAATATCGTCATGGTACAACGCTATTGAAATTGATTTAATTTATAGTTTTTTCCACTTCGACTTTTTTCTTCTTAGTCCTTTCTCGCCCGAAAAGAATGTTCTTTGAATTATTCAACTTTAAAGATTTTTCATTGATTTATTATGGAAAATTTATCATGGAAACATACAAAATCAAATGACACTTTTACTCTCCTCTAAAATATATACATATTATATAAATATTATCCAGGTATCATAGGTATACCTGGTATACAGCAGTGGCGGTTTTCCCGGGGAGGCAAGGGAGGCACCGCCTCCCTTGAAAATAAAATAGAAAAAATATTTTTTTCGTTTGATTAATAAAAAATGTTTATTTTATTAAAAAAATCACTATTCTTTTCAATCTTAATATGGTACTTATTAATTTGAAAAATTTCAAATTTTTTGGAACAAAAAAAACATTTTTAACATACAAATTTGATTGTATCGTATAAAAATATGAATTAATAGAACGGCGGGCAATCCGCTATAATTATTATTCATGCACTCCCAATTATATTTTATTCCATGATAATATAATATTATATTATTATCTTGTTATTTTCGTACAGCAGTGGCGGCGGCGACCGAATCAGTCGCCTACCTAGGTGTTATAGTAGTCACGAAATTACACACACAAACACACGTAAAATCATTTGATTTGCGCATGCGCTTAGCTGGTCCGGAGGCGACAAAAATGTTCGCCGCCTTGTCGATGTTATCTATGATTCACCGATTATCAACGATGCACGTGCCGCGTGCACAGATATATATATATATATATATATATATATATATATATATATATATATATATCGGTATTATATATATCAGCTGTGGCCGCGTGCGACACGCCTTATCACAAAACTGTTTATCATTTTACTACATACTTTATATACTTTGTTATAGTATCATTTACTTCTTTATAAATATTAAAAAATATTTTTAATCAGATTCTTTGTTATTAAATTTGTAGTTTGTACAATTAATTCAAATAACTGATGTCTTTTTAAACAGTCGAAGGGGGGGGGGGAAGACCACCACTTATCACTGGAGTTTATTTTGTTGCCTCCCCAGAAATATATGCTCAAGACCGCCACTGGTATACAGTTTATAGTATGGTTGATACCAGGTATACCAACCATACTATAAACTGTGACTTTGTGATTTTTAATCGTTGCACGCTCACGACATAGCGAAATAATAGAAACGCGTTCTGAATGATGCCGATTCTAATGAAAACACCGAGAGAACGACCGCAGTTCATCCCGATAATCATGGCCGGACAATAAAATATTATACCGTCGACCAAAACATGATAATATAACAGATCGTTATTATTATTATTATTATTATTATTATATTCCACCTCATAAAACCGAACCGAAAATTATTACTGTGGTCGAATCTCGATCGTTTGTCGCAGTGACTTTTTCGACCGCTCTCGCGTTGAAAACAATACGGTCGTTTGTACTGCAGCAAAACCAGAGAAATTTTTCAGAAAAGTTCATTTTCCAGACCAAGTATTATTAACTCCACTGCCCCTGCACACGACTCCGTGTTAAATAACTTCAAAGTAAGATGCCGCCTCTCCTCCCTGCCCGTTATCTGCAGCTGAATCCGCCTGCACGCCGGCGTACATATCATATTATAATATCAACTATTGTCATCTCGCGGAATCCGATTGTGCAGTTTACAATATCAAGACGCAAAACCCGAGCGCGCGCGCGCGCACATAGAAATGCTCTGTACAATAATAATATTACGACAAAGATAATACAATAATAATAATGATAATAATAATAATAATAATAATAATACAAGCGAATAATGCCTGCCTCCGTTTGAACACAGTAATGCACGTTTTTCACCAAAAGACGCCGAAACGAGGTACTGTTTTTAGTTTGATTTTCTAGGACGGACGACGGTAATTTATCCGAAAACACTGTCTGACATACGAGTACGGAGTAAGTCTACTGCCGCGCCGATGGCTCGACGTATCGCGTTACTTGGAAATAACGAGGCATTGTGTAACGGTTTCTGTAAGTTCGAACCCGCTGAAAAAAAAATGCACGAAATTACTTCTTCTCAAATTATTACGGTGCGTAAGTTTTAATTAAGAGAAAAGAGACATCACAGCCCTAAATCACTGGCCCGTAAATAAATATGAGTCTATTTGTACGATTTTATTTATGATAGGTACGATGTATACGATTTTATTAACGATTTATCTTTTTAGAATGTTTTTGTCTGCAATCACAAAACTCATTCATAAGGTCTGCCCGTCTAAAAAAAAAAAAACGGCCGGAAGCAAATTCCCGACAGAAAACACTAATGGAAATGCGTTTTTTCGCCACCTTTCCCAATTAAAAGTGATTCAATCGAGGATGATAGTGATCAAATCGGTCACAAAAAAAAATGTAAGTGTCACGGAGAGTAATTCATAGTTCGTTCAATGTAGCCGTATCGCCGTCGTACACGCGGCGATATGTGATTTTCTCCCGTTCGTCTAGAAATTCATGGATTTCAAATCGACAACACGAATACAGTTTTCGATCGTACGTATGTACACTATTTGTATCATATTGAATCTCGACGTCCGTCGGTACGAACCATTTGGCTCGGTCGAAATTTTTCCCCCTTTTCGACGGACGACATAATACCACCACCGTAGGCGCACTCGCGCACATAGTCCAGTATTTCGCCCGACATGACAACCAGATAATATACGTCCGAAATGACATTAAATGTAATCCGTTGTTGTCTACGATCGATTTCGTTCCGTCCGTAGTTAACTCGCGTAATCGCATATTATGTAGAATCGCAATTAAATAATATTATCGAAATATTCGAAATCCGAATCTACGTCACGTGAAGTAATATTTATACTCGTGGCACACTTTTTTTTTTTTTTTTGTCGCAGGCACATGAATTCAATTCAATTGTCGCAATAAACTTCTAAATAAATTATATTAATTTTTTAAAGTTACGTATTAATGAAAATAATTTTTCAAAAATCTATAGATTCCCGTAACTGTTTCTATACGTATGCTTGTAGTGTCAAAATGTCTGACAGTGAAGATCGAAGGACTATGATGTTAAAATTTTCTCAAAATTATATACTATTATGCTATAAATATATATATGTGTGTATGAATATGTATGCATATAACTTAATGATACTAACTTAAGTATTGGCGTGACTGTTATACTAATTGAATAGAAGTGTTGAAATTATTTTTAAGTACACGAATACTGCCTCATAATAGACGCATCATGAGAATATCAGAAAACAAAGCAATGGCAAGTCAAGTGTTCGCGCAAGTCAGTGAATTATCATCACATATGCGAAACATTTTTAAATACCCAAATTTCTTATGCGAATTTCAAAACTGCTTTTCGAGTTAAATAAAAAAACATGGACCCGTAATGATTTTCCAACTAAACGTTAACATCGGCATAATAATTATTTTAACACTTATATACGCATATTTAAATTTGTATGTCTATACGGTCGTCGTGTTAAAACGGCGAACGTAATTATGTTTTCTTTAAATATCCCTACACCTTTTCGAATCCGGAGTGAAACAACAAATCTAGTTAAAATGTTTAATTTTTGTCTCTTCGTTTTTGTTTTAGCCTAATTCATTCGGTAGACCTACAAATTTAACACGATCTCACTCGTACACTCGAGTAACGATATCAAAAAAATCTCAAAAATCATTAGAGACATTTTTTTTTTATAAGCATTTAGTTATAATATTAACTGTGACGATTGCATTAAGTATATCAAGTTCCAACTTTAAATGTTTGTACAAAATAAGTGATGGATCAGACATTCCAGTCTTCATGAGACTTGGGATATAAATGTGAAAATGTTTCGAATCTTCAAATGTTTCAATGTGCAGTGTTTCGAATCGACAAAAGAATTTACTTAATTTAGAATGTAATATTGTATAATGTTTTGATTGAAAAAAACCTACGGAGTATTGTTATTATTTGTGCAATATAATCGAATATACATCGAATATTATATATCTATATAATAGAATAATCGATCAATGCGTTAAACTAGCCACGTGCTCGTTTAATGATATATTCATACGTGTATAATAATATAGCGCTCGATAGTTGGAAACGAAAAAAAAAAATATTAAACACATGACTCACGAAAGACTGTGTGCTACAGTGATAGAGAAAGAACAACGGGAATAGAGGGAAGAGACTCGGACGAGTAAGATAGAGACAGACGGGGAGGAGGAAAAGAGAGATACCGCAGAGGAGGAGAGGAGATCTCGTCAGAGCTCCGCGAAAGCCCCGCATAAGTCCGGCCACATTTTGAGGATTATAACTTTAATGACAATCCGAACGGTCCTGTCATATTATACGATATTATATTATTATAAAACCGAGGGAAACGCGTAAAAACGACGTAGGCGGTGGCTGTGTGCAGAGGGCGAGAAGGAAAATGGTAAAATTTTGATTGATGCGTTTGCCCCCACGCGGGAAGTTGTCAAAAACTCGCGCGTCCGGGGTAGGGGAGGGTTGACGCTCAGGTGCCACCGCGCGAGAACTGACGAGGGGGTTCTTTCGCAAACATTCACACACACACACACACACACACACACACACACACGCACACACGTGTGTGATAGAGCTGCATAAAAACAATAATAATTAATAATTTTCGAGTACGAAGTGACTGCTGCAAAAAACCTATCTTATGTATTTACCTCCTCTAGCCCACACACAGCCCTCTCTGTTCTAGTTTGTTTTGTAGTTTTTTTTTTGTGTGTGTAGATTTAGACGAACGCCGACATCCGGAATCCTTCATCAGCTGCGCCAGTCTCGCACACCCCCTCGTGTACGTACACCGTATATGCTACGGAGGTGGTGCTTGTTTGTCGCGATATTTGCATAATGCTTGCCGATGGGAGAACACCCCCAAGGGTACTTCTATAGCTAGCTACCCTCGAACCTTGCACGTATAGACAAACAACACACATATACACTGCAGTTGTCTCTCGCTCTCTCTTTCACTCTCTCCGCGTGTTAAATAATCAAATTCGATTTAATCCTTCCCGAACGAAAAGACGCCTAAACTCGATACATATAAATGCATTATAATTCGGTTCAGGTAAACGTACTTACTATACTGCGTATTATACTGTATACAAGCGTGCATACTTATGTGATACGTATATAACATGTACAGGTATATAGGGTGCCCCACAAGATATACCCATTGCGATATATCCAAAGATAATTAAGACGGTCAAATTTTGTGTGTATTTATACGACTCATATGAATATAAGGACTTTAAATATTCATATTTTCATACTACTTTCATGTTTGAGTAACTAAAAAAAATCACTTTTTCTTTTGAAATTTCAGCAAAAATTGAAGATAGCCATAATTGTATAGAGTTTATTTTGCGAAAATGTGTTTTTTAAGTTTTTATTTTCATAAATTTAACGATTTTCTACACTTTTCATTTATTGTCTCTACTATGTTTGACTAAAACTCATACATTCGATTATCCTTAAAAGTTAAAAAAAAATAAATAATAATAAAAATTAATTTTTCAATATTTTACAAAAACATTTATGAATAGTAAAAAAAATTTAAACTCAAGTCTTTAATCTTATGAATCATAAAAATTATAAATTGAACACACAGGGACTATTTTTTAGTACAGGAGATATTTCAAATGGATTAATCTTCATGAGGCACCCTGTGTATACGTATATATATATATATATATATATATATATATATATATATATATATATATATATTCATTTATTATGTACGACTATTTCTCCCTCACCACTATTTTATACCTGCATATAGACGTATAATTTAATACGTGGATATTATCTACGTACACATACAAACGTCTTCAGTTACGAATATCGCACGAGCACTCGCTGCGTTTAAATAATACACAAACGAACTCCATTTGATATTTACACCGTAGGATTTAAAAAGTCCGCGTAAACCCGCGCGTATTATTTAAAACAGTATGAGTTTGTTTTTTTTTGGTTTTTTTTCCCCTTTCTACTAAACATTTCTGGTTTTAATCAACCGGGGCGTTTACGCGCTCTGAACTCGAGCCAACTCGAGATTATTGCGCGAAAATAAAACGTATTTTATTCGCTCGCGTGCGCGCACATTATAATAAAATTATCACTGCAGGTACACGACCCGTGGTTTGAACACGAAACATCTTCGTGTACGAGATTCCGCGACTCCGTGCGAAATACGTGCTTGTAATTAGATCCGAATTAATGCTCAGCGGAATTAAGTGTACAATATTTGATGTTTATTATAACGTGGTATTGTCAAACGGGCGGGTAGAAAATTAGTTTGCAGTTAATTAGTTAATTTAGATAGCGGACAAACATGTTTAATAACAACAACAAAGTTTTAAGACTCGATATATTTGGTAACGATATTTTCATGCCGGCCAATCGATTTCATTCATTGCCTTGCGCCCCGACAAACGTTCTAGTTTTATCAATTAGATTTCAATTTAATGTGATAAAAAAAAAAACCATGGTGAGTATGTATTTATTTGTTTTATTTATTTTTTTACGATACAATACAAATGTTATTCGCCTGAACATACCACACGGGATGTGTATAAAACTATTAACAAAGATTAAAAAAAAAAAATTTAAAAAAAAATACTACGCTGAGGTGCAAATTTCGTTATAACTTTTTTTCCACGAGAAACTGAAATAAAGTTCTTTAATTTTATCACGAGTAAAACTTTTATCATTATTGTTTTAAAATACGATTAAAAAAAATTAAAATAAAATGCAATTATGTGTTTAATCATTCTCAAACGAATTTAAAACAAAACGTTTATATTCACTTTTTTGCATGCGTTCTTAAAAGAAAACTATTTCGCATGCAAATATTAAAATTAAAATTAGTATTACGTAGAAAAAAATTCTTTACTGTCTTTCTTTCTTTTTTTTTTTAGATTCTGAACGAAGTGAAGAATGTATTGATTTTACTATGATGTGTGTTTTTTTTTTTTTTTTTTTTTTGTTTTTTTTTTTTTTTTTTTTTTGTTTTTTTTTTTTTTTGTTTTTGTGTCTGTGTACACCATAACTACTCGAAATAATGCTTCAATTTTGAACTTCAGGGTATGTTTTCGGTGGCAAAACGAATATCGGAGGTACCTTAGAGAGGTCACAAGTGAAAATTCCCAAAAGTTTTCAAATGCCACGGGAAAAACAAACAAAAAATGAGGAAAAACCGGTACTTTTTGTGCAAAACCCGTTTTCGACGAAATCGATTTTTTTATTTAGCCGTTACTCAAAAACCAAAAATTGTAGTTACTTGAAATTTTCACCAAATGTTTATATTGAAATCATCTATACGTGGTAAAATTTTTGAACACTTTTGACTTTTATTGAGCTAATTATAGACAATTGAAATTTTCAATTTTTTTAAGTATTTTTTTTTAAAATAACGATAAAATTTTTTTTTTTTGCCAGAAAATCTTGAAAATTTAATACAAGGTTTCTTATAAGTTGTTCCATAACTGATAAAAAAAAATCCAAAATCGTAAGTCACAATTTTTTTTTATAAGTGCTCAAAGTTCCAATTTATACGAAATATGTAAAAATTGCGAAAATTTGCAAATAATTTTGTTGTTGAAAAATCGTAAAATTTTTTTCTTTTATAACTAAGTTTTGAAAATTTGGTACAAGGTTTTTCATTAGTTTTTCTTCAATTATCTGCAAAAAAAACTCTACCGGATTCAGACAAAAAAATTTTATGAGTGTTTGAAATTTAAATTTTTACAAAAACACGTTAAACAACGGTTTAGCCTCAAACGATTTTTGCTATTTGTTTTTTTTTTCAAAAAGTATAAGTTGTAGAAACTTGAAAATTTTATCAGTTGTTTATATTGGCATTTTCTTTATATAATTTTATTTTCAAAAGATTTCACTCATTTTTAATCAATTTATAGGCATTTGAAATATTCGATTTTTTTTATTTTTTTTTTTATAAATGTTGATAAAAAAAATGTAGCTCGGACGAAATACATGAAAATTTAATAGAAGGGTCCACATAAGTTGTTCTAACTCCCATTCAAAAATTATAAAAATACATAGGCACAAAATTTTTTTATAAGCGTTTATAAGTGCTAATATTGACAAAATTCGTCAAAATCATGTATATTTGCTATGTATTTTGCAGTTGAAAATTCATAAAATTTTAAGTATTCAAAACTAAGAATTGTAAATTCGGTACAAAGTTTGACATACGTTTTCCTTCAATTATCTGTAAAAAAATTTGCACTGGAATAAAATCAAAAATTTTTATGAGTGTTTGAAATTACAATTTTTTCACATAATCGCGTAAAATAACAATTTAGGCATCATTGATTTTTGATATTTGTTCTTATTCAAAAAGTATAGGTCGTAGAAACTTAAAACTTTTACAAAATGTTTAAATAGGCATTTTCTTTACATAGTTGTATTTTCAAAATATTTCGTTTATTTTTTAGCTATTTATAGGCATTTGAATAATTCGATTTTTCTTAGATTTTTTTTTATAAAAGTCGATAACAATTTTTTGGCCCTACCAAATCGCTTGAAAATTTAATAGAAGGTTTTGAATAAGTTGATCTAAGAGTGATTCAAAAATTATTCAAATACATAGGCACAATTTTTTTTTATAAGCAGTTGAAGTTCAAAAATCGACAAAATTTGTCAAAATCACGAATATTTGCAAATTATTTTGTAGTTGAAAATGTATAAAAATTTTTGTATTCAAAGATAAGAAATGAAAATATTATGTAATATCACAGCTGATAAAGATAATTAAATAGATTAAGTTTATTATAATATAATCAGTAGCTGACAGCTGTTCTATACAAAATATTGGTAGATTGTAAACACAAGGTGTATAACGTACCTTTACATGGTTGAATAGAACGTTACTAACTTCCAATTTCCAGTTATTTTAATGTGTGTATCAGTTCCATAAACATGCGGATTTTATATATTATTATTAATTATTAATATTTAAATAGACGTAGCCACGGAGCATTCAGCATATATGGACGGCGGGGTCGGGTGGTGCCGTCACGATAGTGCATTTAGGCAAATAATATGGTATTTACCTACGCCCTATCTATGCACATCCTGGTTTGTCCAATGCTCACGAGCAGAAGTCACATGAATAGACAAATGTAAATTTAACCCAATCTAGGATATTAAAATAAAATATATATTACAATTTAAGGCTGACATCTTCATCTTCGTTCAGAATCGTTTTTTTTTTTATAATATAAAATAATTCCAAAATCTATCCAATAATGCCTAATCTAGCAATGCATCTCGTGTATCCCACCCAACTACTGTATGCTGTACTTAACTTACAATGATTTATCATTGCATTCAAATGTAAAGTACCATACAACTAAACTATCGTAAACCAGGTGATCCCATGATAGAAAGTGCTATACACTCCTCACCATTATCTTGTCCGAGGAGCGAAGCGACGAAGGACGAACTTCCACCACCATTATCTTATCGGCTTTTTTTTTTTTTTAATACATTTATAAGACCATTGAAAAATACTTTTAGACAATTCTCTGCATATGCATAATTTATATTTTACTTTTATTAGTAAATAAATATATATATATATGCTTAGAAAAATTAAGTAATTCCTTTAACCCGACGTGTATACTGGGTATATACTATATACATACATACATACATACATACATACATACATACATACATACATACATACATACATACATACATACATACATACATACATACATACATACATACATACATACATACATACATAAATACATATATGGTATCGGTACTCACTTAAATTCATGTGCATATGTATATGTGTTATTTGTACTCAATAATCACTAATCATTAATACGATTATATCCCGAATGAATGATAATAACAATCTTTTGCGTTTTTGGCATGATTAAATTGTGTAAAATCATAATTTGGTTTTTATTTTATTAAATCTTAAACTTGGCATAAAAATCCTGAATGCATTTGTAAAAGAATTCAAGAAACGATTGTTATTTTTCCTCCAAATTAAAATGTATAAGAAGAAATACCTTCTGTTTGTAAAAAGAGTAATACAATGTTTATATATACAATATACATATTAAGAAATAACTATGTGGTCCCGAAAGAACGTGTTTACATCTCATTTCGAAGGTATGCTAGTGGTTTCGGTATTTTTATTTTTATTTTTTTTCATCAACCCTGTCGCCAACTATCCGATGACTTCACTTCTACGTATGTGGTTTCCATTAATGAATTAATTACCGGTAAGGTAAATTACCGTTGAAAAGAATAAATAAAAAATACTCAATACCTATTCGTATTGGAATCTTCGACCACTTTTTCCGACATTTTTTGTTTCATTAACTAGATACATCTTTATTCATTAGACCACACACGATTATTGACCGACCAACAAGGACATCATCTCCCACTTCCCCTCCAGAGGAAAAAACTATTTAAAAAATGTTTGCAATCCACGTGATTACGTTATTAGGGCATCGCATTTCCGAGAGGCAATTTTGAAAACAATATGGAAATTGAAACCCGTAGACTTTTACGAGTAAGCGTTTATTAAAACTATTCTTAACGACGTCTAAAACTTTTAGAAACTAACAATATAAGACAAAAGTGTCACATGTTTTGTAGCTGGTAGATTTTTGCAGGTGCACATGTCACGGATAATGTTAAAAATAAAACTTTCACAATATAATTTAAAATTTTCTTCGAAATTGAGTAGAGATCCTATACCTAACCTACTTTGTAAGTTTTCCATGAATTTCAAACAAATAAACTTTCTAATTGACTAAAAAATTTCTGATTGTACTATCTCTCAAAGGTCATTCGTATATTAATATGACATTTTAACGAGTTTATCAAACCACACGTTATAAAAATATACGCTAGCCACGTTTAATACGATAAAAATGAAATATCGTAAAATATTAACTTAAAATACTTTGTTTTATAATAATACCTATCTGTTCGACATAACAATGAAATTCAAAACTTCGTCAAATTAATCGGTGTACATTTATATTCCGTACTATGCCCCGTGTTAATAAGAACATTTCTAAATTAAAATTTGTGAATTTATTGTAAAGCATTCATCTCGTGAAATGAATAAATGCATCAAACTTATATACAGATAATCGATTAAGAAAAATCGAATTTAATTATTAAAAAGCGTATTGTACATCTTAAATAATTTCTCAAATTAAACTATTCTCTTACCACTATATAGTCTTCAATAATTATTGTCATTTGTTATAGGTAGTGATATAATCTGGATGTCATTCCAATTCCATTTACATAAAATATTTTAGAATAATTAAACTGAATTTTATCTTGACATTTTCAGCCAGCGCTGTCTGATTGACATACAAAACACAGAATTACATTAAAAGAAAATCATTGTAATTTCATGAGTAATTTAAAAGTTTCCGTTTTAACTACGTTACCCGAATTTATTTTTGAAAAAAAAAAATCTCAAATTAATCGATCGATCGACGAAAAAACCAATGTATAAAATAAACAAACATATCCGTATCAAATTGACCGTAAAATCAAAATACATTTCCAAATCAAAAAGTTCTAAGAACATTACTACGAGTAAGCGTTTAAATATCTTTACGAATTTATATTTTTGTAAAATTCTTAAGTCACATGTCCGACGAAAAGTTCTAAAAAGCGCCATTTAACGCGAACTAGTGCAATAATTCGTCGTAGACAATAAACGCACGCATGCGTCTCGTAAACAAGACGATTTTTTCATATTTCCTTAAAAGGTTTTCAGACGTAGGTATGGTTATCTCGGGTTGATCGCCGCCGCCGTTATTCCAATAGTTCTTTATCTAAAAATGCTGACACTCCATTTACTCGTAAACAACATTTTTTCTCTCGCCACATTATATCGATACATCGTATCTTCGAGCTGGTGTTCGGATCGTCAATCGTGTTTTCTCGGCGATTCACAGTGCCGTTGACTAAACCGGTGACGACTTCAATACACGCAACAACGTGTACATTTTTCATCGCATTATTATAAACGTCTTTTTACGGAGTATTTTTCAAAAATAATATTTTCAAAACGTATCTATTTATACGACTACACAGTTAGACCTTTTCGGTTCAACATTTTACGTACGTTCGACTTATACACGTATCGTATTGAAAAAAAAACGCATTTTACGCAACTTTGAAAACATAACAATAATTGTAAGGCCGTATTTCATTATAGTTAACATTGAGCCTTATACAGACATGAGTGTGCCGAATAAATTGTGCGAATGTCGTCCTGTCGTCGGTTTTACAGCTATTGAGACGTCAACGTTAAATATCGTAAAAGAAAAACGTAGAACATAATAATTTGCTATGAGCGCCATTTTAATATTATTTATTTTGGATATTGTTAATATTATTATTCTTATGATTAATTTTTTATTATTCATGCATTAACGGAGGTTAATGCAGGGTTATCACTTATGGTTAGCCGCACGTATCACACCCCGTCCGTTACACAAGTGTCAGTCGTGGGTCACACGCCTGTGATTCACTTTCACAGTTGTACGAGTGCAACCATCGTATGAAGTAGATTTATATTATCTTTACAATTAATTTTCTTTTTGTTTAATTAAAATATCACGACTGACAAACAAGATTCGTTCAATTATTATTATTATTTTTTTTTTTTGATTTCTCCAAAAACAAAAACCAACTTACCAAAACCTTTCTCAATGGAACTAACCGGGCACAAACCATCTCTTGCTCACAACACATTAATCTATAGAAAAATTATTTACCGGCTATAAATACTTACCGTTTACTTACCATCGACGAAATTTGGAGAAGTCACTTAACGAAAAAAATGAAAATTACCAAACTTTTTTATGGTATCGTGGGATTTGATATGTACTCGTGTTTATTTTTTGTAGATAAACACACGCACTCACTCCTGTCTCCTATGAATCAATAAATATATATACTGCGGTGTTTCCCCCATCAATTTTTATGAGTGTTTACTAAGCCGGCGGGTTTCTAAATGGAAAATGGGTATTTATTTATTTTTTTTTTTTTTTTTTGTGGTTAAAATGAGAGGCAGACAATACGGTAGCACATAACCTAAATTTAAATAAAATACACTTTTTTTTTTTTAATTCTACACAGATTTATAAAATCGGCCGTTATTCGTATACTAATAATTGACGTTGAACATGATTTTTTTTTCGCGTGTAATAGGTAATATTCGTTATGTGTACTTTTTTTTTCTACATTAATTGACACTAGACTCCTACTCAGTCCGCATAACCGTTTCGTCGCGAACAGTCGAATAAAACGCATTTTGTAAAATATAACCGAATCTCGTTATGTAACTCACGTCGTACGATTGGCTTCAACTGTTCGTCAAAATAACATACGGTATAAAATATGTTCGATATTTCGAAACGTACGCGAAACAAAGTATTCCGAACACGACGTATCGTCTAACGAAAAATATGCAAACCGTCGATGCGGAGATAAATTAAATTGCTATAATAATTCCCGAACAACGAGTAAACCGGAAAATGCGCGCACAAACGACCAGAGGACAAATAACGTCCGAAAGAATCCGCGGAATGGGTAAAAAATCGAGCGCAGAATGTATATATTATGCACGCGGCTGCTGCGCGAGGGCGCGTAAACTACTAACCCGCTCGCCGGTGTGTACAATAGTGGTGAACTATTTAATTTCGTCGGACATATCACGATACTTAAATTCCGAGGCCGGGCAAAACGCACGTGTACGTTATTATCATAGGTGCGCGCTACAATTACAATGAAACATTGCGTATACGTGGAATCGGGTATGCGAATACGCTTACGCGCGACGACTGTTTACCGCGGCTCGTAGAACGCATAAAATTGCAGTGTGCAATTTAACGACCGGCGACGGTTCGGAATCGCCCGTTGATCGATATTTCATCTAGTCGACTACAACTGAGTGTTAGAAAGAATTTGAAAATATTTAATGTCATATCGCGAATTCCCGGTAAACAATTAGTTCGCAGACGAATCTACGTGATGTTCCGCGTGTTACGAGGCACGCCCTGCGACTCGTGTAAACACGCGCAGGGCCCATAAAACACTTTTGAGGACTTCAAAAAAAAAAAAAAAAAACAACAACAAGTGCTCAGTATAAACGATTTGTTTAATGTTATACTTTTATGGATACGAATTGACAAATTGGTGTTTTCGCTTTAAAAATAATTGATAAGAGTACTTCGGTTATAAATTTAAATTTAAAATGAAAACTTTAGAATAAAGATAATAGCAAAATATTACGTGATTTATTGTCATATTAGTAGCCCCGTGAAAATATCTTAAACATTGATTATTGAACAAAAATAATATAGTAGGTAAATTACATTTTAATTTAAAACAGTTGAAGTCTACAAAAATCAATAATATTTATTATTTACATGTGTATATTGTATAGTATAAGAAATAAAATCTAAACTAATAAATACTTCATTTGAAATTTAAAGGTAGTTAATGCGCCTATTACTATGTACAGGCTAAAAAATGATTTTCCAAAATTTGCATTGAACAGGATCGAAACCACATAAAATGTTTAATATTAAAGATCATTATAATTATTTTTATTGTTATTGTTCAGAACATAGAAAGTAACATAAAATAAAAAAATATTTAGACCAACATGTTTTATAAATATTTATATATGCTGTAGTATGTATGGCAAATTATTAAATTGTAATCATCACATCAATATTCCATGGCCAAACGAATTAATATTACTTTTGAACATCTTTACACCAAATAATAACTACATAATTTATATCTATTCAGTTAGATTTCGAAAGTTAAAATTGTTAAATAATTTCTAATTGGAGTCGTCTAAACGTACTATACACCATGGTAATACGTATTCGAAAATTTTATGTATTTTAATTCTAACTTAATTTTAGACAATTTAAACTTGAAAATGTCAAATTTGGAATACATATCAATCAAAATATTTGTATATACATTTTTATTGATGTAAATTAAGCTACAAGATTCATATTATTTTCCATTTCATGTTTTTTAAAGCATTTAAATTGTGCAGAACATATTTTAATAGATACACTTATCGGCATTTATTTTAACAATTTGAATTTTATACCATTAAAAAACATTCAAACGAGTGGCATTTGTAAGTCTCGTTGAATAACTTTTGTTTGAAATCACTATTAAACTTATTTATTTATTATTTAATAATTATAATTATTTTATTTATTTTTATGTATTTTAACCCTATAGTGATGGGTGATACAGCTATCGCATATATATATATATATATATATATAAAATACATTTAAAGGCCAGATAAATCTACATTAAACCGAATTATTTTCAATAAATCGCAAATGGATTCGATTCCTTTTCACGCGTAACACACGTGAAGCTCACGATTACATATTTTTCATTTGTCGCACTGTGCCGTTTTATGCACGTCGTACGAAAAATCAGACCTGACACTGGAAAACATCGTTTTCTTTTGACGGAGTATAAATAGCTGTAAATGACAAGCGACTTTGTAAAGAATCGTACGCACCGAAAATACGTTTCGCGTCCGCTGAACACTAACGGAATCAAGCCTGCGCGTATAGCAGCTAATAAAAGGTATACCTAAATATCATTGTAACACGATTTGTTCATAATTTTTCGTGTTTTTCCGCCGCGATTTAAAACCTTCGTCATGTGCGCGCGCCGCGGCAATGTGCGTCCGGGCGAACGTGATTAAACGGCCGAAGAGCAAAAGTGCTTATCCCGGGGAATAGGTCGTAAAAACCAATAGGTATATACACCACACATTTATATATAAATATACAGTGTGACATATCTGAGGAGGGTAAAAGGAAAAACGGCGCGTCGTCGACGGGACGGACTTCTATATACTACACAATATCGCGACGGCGGCGATGGCAAAGGGGATGGAAGCAACAGGGATTATTGTTAAACCCCGCCGTACACACATGCGTGTACGTACGGGGAGACGACGTATATACGGCGCGTTCGACCGAGGGTGGCACGTGTTTACAGCGTATACAGCGTATACAGCGTGCGTTCATTATGCATCCGCCGTCGCCGCGATCGACCACCGTTACAATGAAAACCGTTTGGGCCCGCGACTTTTATTATTTCATACGCGCATAATAAATAATACGCATAATGTGTATACAATACACACGGTAGAGGAATAATATGTGCACGGTGTATACGTCGTGCGCGTAGCCAATACATGAGTCATGTCAAAGAAATAATAACTGCGGGAAAACGCGCCGTTGCGTAAGTGTACGTGTATGTATGTGTGTGTGTGTGTGTGTGTGTGTGTGTGTGTGTGTGTGTGTGTGTGTGTGTGTGTGTGTGTGTGTGTGTGTGTGTGTGTAAGCGCATGCCATATACACGTATA
The DNA here is from genome assembly GCA_027580255.1 of Therioaphis trifolii. Lineage (NCBI taxonomy): Eukaryota > Metazoa > Arthropoda > Insecta > Hemiptera > Aphididae > Therioaphis > Therioaphis trifolii. The sequence continues at coordinate 4,026,396 of CM050406.1, read as the reverse complement.
TTCTACCGGGGTGAGTACGGTACATATTATAACGCGGTCGCAGTGTATTATTTATTAAACATTTTCATTTTTCGCCAACTCTCCCGCTGCGTCCGTGCACGGCTGCCGCGAGTAATGAAACGTTTAATAATTTATATTATAATACGGTGTGCAGACGACGACGACGACGACGACGCGCGGCGGTGAAATGAGCGGCGGAAATGACGTTTCCGTTCTCGCTGTCCGGAGGCTATGGAACTTACGACGACGACGACGACAATATTGCCGTGCGATCGGCATTATTAAACGCTCTGGAAAAGTCTGGAGGGGGGAGAGGGGGTCCCTATATAGCGTTATGTCACACGTATATACGGATCGGTAACAAAGACGACGGCGGCGGACTTTGTGCGGGTCCCTCGAGAGCGGTTGCTCGTGACCGATGACTGCGACGTCGGTGACGACGGCCGACGTGACCCCGCGGTGGTGGTGCTCCGCGCGTATAGGTCGTGACCGCGCGGTAAACGTTGAACGCGCGAAATGTCAAAATTCGCTCGTGACGTTTTACGACGCGCGCCGGTAGCGGTTAATCCGAGTGCGGAAAGAATCGCTTTTGAAGTTTAAGGTACCCGCGTCTACTGCGCGAGTACGTCACGTCGAGACGAAAATAATAAGTTGGCGATGATATCGTGTGGCCCTTAGGGATAGAGGTTTGCGGTCCAGACCGCACTTGAGAAACGACGATTTTTAATTCCGATCATATGCGAATAGTTTTGTTGACATAACGTTCGAAATTATATTACTTGATGAAATATTCTTAAGGTATATATACCAATACTGTTTCTTTTATATATATATATATGAAAAGGTTTTCGTTATTTGTCGTCAAAATATATGTCTACCATTGGTTTAAAGCTCCTTGCGCAGTATCTGCTCCTGCTAACGATTTGAACTTATTAAAACAGCTGTCTTCGTATTCGGATCAAGATATAGGAACAATGGCAAGTTTGGCTTTTTCGCGACATCAATGGTATTTATCGAACCTACTCGTATGTTTTTCGTTTTTTGACCCAAATTTATCAATCAAAATTAAAAGAGATATGGTGATGGGTTTAAATACAGTAAATTCCGAACAACATCTTCAAAATCGAATTAAAATAAATATTTCTGATTCATCTTTTTCTGAGAAGACCGTTGCTGATTTTGTAGATAAAAAATCAATAGATTTTTTTAAGATATTAAATATACCAGTTGGATTTCTTGAAATAGATCCAGAAATTTGGGAAGAAAGAGAAGATTATCAATTTGGAGCAAATATTATTCGTAGTATGAAAGTGACGAATGATTTTGCTGAAAGAGGAGTAGCTCTTATTCAAAATTATAATAATATACTAACAAACAACGAAGAACAAAAACATTTTCTCTTACAAGTTGTCGAAGATCACAAAAAAAGATTTCCTGGTGCTCAAAAATCAAAAATTATTTAATTTATATACATTTTTTTCTTTGCGTTTTTTTTTATCTTAAAATTATTATATTGGGTTTTAACAATTTAATGACAACATGTTTAACATGCATTTTAATTTAATATAATTTCTTTGTATAATATTTTATAGTTTCTTTATTATAATTTATATTTTATTTGTTCTGCCTATACGTAATAATAAGCATGGAATTGTCAATTTAAACTTTCTTAATTTTTTTTTAATTTAATGGATTTACGAACAATTATGTAAAAATTAGACATTTATAGACATTTGTATGTTGAATAATTATTATTTGATACACTTTTTTTTTATAAATGCATAAGATTTTAAAATAAATAGAAAAATTTAAAAAAATTCCCTTTTGGTAACTTTCAACCCTCTTGTGACAAGGGAATGGGATGAGTTATCACACTCAAATTTAACATACATTACTTTTTGATATCAAGTAACAAAATGGTGGGGTAAGATATAAAACATTTTAGCATTTTTATTTTTACTTATAAATAAGGACCACCCTAATATATATATATATATATGATGTACACCTGTGCAAAATAAAAAATACATTAGTTTTATAAATACGATTTATGTTTTGTTTTATCATTAATTAGTATGTAATTAGTATGAAATGTATTTTACTTTGTTCCAGTTGATTGAAGTGTCACGTATACAACACGATACATTGTGTAGGTAAAAATTAGATTTGTGCATAACCTAAGTTGAAAACTGATTAAATAAAAAAAAAAAAACTACTAGAAGCTTCTGGTATATTTCGTCTCTTAAATTTTGGAATTGAAATTCAAGACTACGATAGTTTTGGTAAATATAATCTGACCATCCAATAAAAACAATTTTTCTCTACGCCCTTGTACTTGCAGTGACATCACAATTTCTGTTATATGTACATTGTACATAAATCTATACGAACTAGTACTGCACACATTGAGGGTCGATGGGTTCGATTGACAAATACATTTTTTTATTTCAATTGATCTACTGTTGGGCAGTCACGGGTATACATGAAATTACTGTCTAAACTGTTTGTAATGACATTGAGATCATATCCATTAAATGTGATTGATTCCACGCGAATAAAATGGCAAGGATGAACGATTGTACAAGTTCCAACTATACCGAACATTTTACAATTTCCAACGTCTTTACTGTTATATGATAGAAATACAACTACGAGTCTGACAGATTATTTACACTTGAACTGTTTCACGTTCAATTACACAAGTTAATAATACGTATAGTTCTACGTAAATACACGTCTAACGAAAAATACGATTTCATAATTTTGAAACTTTCTTCCTAATCTACTTCCGAAACTCGGTGTGAAATTGTTTGTTCCCGCAAATAAAAACAAATTGTCTAAATAATGTCGTACGTCATACAATAGTAAAGTTCATATGAGTATTTAGTTCGGAAAACTTTCAACTGTCCTCAGCTTTTTACGTAATATAACAATAGTAATATCTATATGGTCTGAATTTAAATTCAAAATACCTGTTTTTTAAGGTCAAAAACAATACTTATCAATTGTAAAATAACACAGAGAATTCAAAAGCAAAATATTATGCACAGCACAATGTTTTGTATACATTATTCTGATTAGCACTTTTGATGTGTTTTATTCATATTTTTAAGTACCTATAAATATGCATAATATACTTATGAATTTTTTAAGGTGAAATCGAATGAAGAAAAATGATTCAAACTGATTATTATCAACTGTGTGTACTCAACAACTCTAGTATTTTCTAAATATTCCCAAAAAGTTATCAGGAAAATTTTTATAGAATTAAATAATGTGAGACTTCCTTTCATGTCATTATCATTCCCAGTTCTGTTATCCGCCCTAAATATTGCTCATTGTACATATACGTATAGATTGTAATAATTTCAAAATAAAGTCACATATTTAAAAAAAAAAAAAAAAGAATTAAATAAGTCCAAAAAAAATACAGTTCAATACAGAAATAGTACTTCGTTTGCCACTACTTTTAATGTTTATGACGTATGCGTACCGATTGTAAAGTCTTATGTAAAAATCATGAAACTTTTCTAAATGTTTTTTAATTTACATTTTTCACATGCTAAAAATTGTCTCTGAATGTGACAAAGGAACTTTTTATAAGTGGGGAAAATCAAAAAAATTTTCGATCCTCTGTCAAAACATACAATAACGGTTACCAAATATGAAGAACGTGCCTCCGATCTGATCGGTTACTTGTGTCGTGATGACGTGTCTAATGTTTCTATGAAATGGTTCCGGATGAATAACTCGGGAAAATCGTGTTGGGAAAATGTCGATGCACGACCACCGCGTATGTTTTTAGATGGAAAATATCCACTGATGTAAAAACCACACGTTATAATGTGCCCACAACATTTTCGTGAAAATCTGTGATTACAAAATCATTATTCACGTCCATATCAGCCGAGCTAACTGCATCGTTCCATGACACGAGTTCGTTCGTTTCATCTCGCATCCACCGGCGGCAATAGACGCGTTTCCGCACGCAAATCTTCTCTTGAGGTCTCATCTTGCACCAAACGTATACGCGTACACGTACCAATCATACGCACACACACACACACACACACACACACACACACACACACACACACACACACACACACACACACACATACACACAGGCACGCACACACAAAGCACCACCTGTACATGCGTCGTATTTTACGAGGTAACCGACGTCGCGCGACAGGTGGGATTTTCCGGGCTTAAAATATATCGGCGGATTTATCATTTATACACGCACGTATACATGCCTAGGAGGGCGCCAGGGCACGCGGTCCTGTTCCGAATGGATTTCGTCACGGTCGACCGGTCCCGAGAGAAACGGCTCGCGATTTAATTTCACTCTCGTATAATTGATCGATTTCGTTTTGATTAGAAAAGGTCCCGCCGCCGGCCGTCTCCGTCACCTCCCCGTCCGGCCGCCCCACGCGCTATTTACCGTTTAATCTTTCACAGACGGACGTGGCTATAATATATCTCTGCCGCGAGCCGATCGACGACGGACGGACAGGACGGATGAAAAGGACGACGGCGCAGTGGTTCGCAGAATAGTTACAGTGTACAATAGGGGTGTGTGTGTGTGTGTGTGTGTGTCTTTATGTATATTGCAATGTATGTAGTAGGTTACACACACACACACACACACACACACACACACACACACACACACACACACACACACACACACACACACACACACACACACACACACATTCGAGTGGACGGATGAACCGTGGTCGCTGGACGGGTGCGTGGAAAGGAAAAAACACAGTGGGAAATGGATGAGAAGAACGAATTGCCGCAGGCTGCCGGCGAGTGCCGATTAGTGCGGAGTGAAGGCGATTAGAGTTTTAAAAGTGAATTAAAATGTACGATTAAAATACAGTTTCCGCGTGTTCGATTCGATCACGAGGCGGTGACGTGATAACATATGTCTACAATGTGGAACGCCGCGCCGGTAAGGTAATGGCGGTGGAAGTTCCGAGTTTGTCGGTCGTCCCTCCGGTCCTCGAACGAGAGAACGGTGATGGGTCTATTTCATTTTTAAGAAACGATAAAACGTTTCTGTGTCTTAACGATGCCGGGTTTCAACGTAAAATAATATACCGTTTAAATGTCATTTTGCCGTTTTTAGTCTACTTATTAGTGAGTTTTTTTGTAATCATTAAACTCTTGAATCCTTAATCCGATAGACCTTTTCATTTACTAAAAACATTGAAAATATTTTTCTATGAACAACCAAAGCTTCATGAATATTGTTTAAGCCTGGAAATATTTTTATATAAAAATATAAAGTGAGAATCAGTGGTAAAATGGTCGATAAATAAAGAATGTTTGAACCGCTGAGATAATTTTTTTTTTAAATTGACAACGGTTTTTGAATTTTTTTTAGTTCCGTTAATACACTATATGATTAAGGTCTTCTTATATTTTCAGTTCTTGTTATAAAGGATTATAAATTTTATTCGATTTAAGAAACATTTTTTTTTTCTATGTTTAACTCAAAACAGGTCAACTTATATTGGAAATTGTCTCAAATTCGCAAAAGTGTGTTGTTGACATATGGTGAAAATGGCATGTTTCTAGTTACCAAATTATATTCAATATTACGTTGAACGTAAGTTTAAATATGTAAAATTGATTCAATAAAAGTCTCGTTCACGGCACATTTTACCGTTTTCCTAAATTTGTTTGGCAGTTTTCCTTACTTTTGGAAAATCTATTGAAAATTGAGATAAATTACCTCTCAAAGGACCATCTAAATCCAATATTTGGTCTCCACGTTTGCTTGAAGTATCATTTGGATAACGTTTTCTCTCCGAAATTGTATTTTCAGAATAAAATAAATAAGAAAAAATAAATGAATACCATTGTAAAACCTATAGGTTCTTTCGCTCTGATCAGAATCTAAAACTCACGTGGCTTACACTACTCACGGTGTATGTACTACTGTACATATTACGTATTATTTTAGCCGCAAGCGTTTAGCTAACACATAAATCTCCCGCGCGTCCTTGCACGCATATAATTCACGAAATTTACACTCCATAGTTGTACCTCCTCATACACTTAAACGCTTGCGTGCGAGCGTTCGTGTGTATGTGCGTGTGTGTTTGTGTATAATGGTGTCGCGCAGGAATCTAAAACATTTCACCCCCTACAATTTGGCCAGCGTCAAAAATAAATAAATAGTTTTCAGTCATTTTGTATCCGAGAATAATGGAACTAGAAGGGGGATATTTGACACGAGTACGCTAGGACTTTTAAACTATTCGATAAACCATTAACGACATTTTTTCGTGAAAATAAGGAAGTACACACAATGTTAATATTACTGTTCGTAAAATCGATTTCAAGTAACATTATTTGATAGCTGTTATGTTGATATCTGCCACAAAGTACTTATGGTTAGGTAGATACAACTTTTTTTCAATCATTTTTCTCGCTGAACCTAGTCGAAGGCACGTTGCATTAATCCATAGTGATTTTGTATACTATCGTCGCTTCTGAAAATATAAAAAGAATAAATAATGTAAAGGTCTGTGTACGTATGAATTCAGACAATAATCAAAAAATCATGTTCACAAAAAAAATAGTTAAATATCAATATTTATATAATTCATCCTGACAATAATATTGATATATTTTATGAGCACTATAGTTGATGATTTAAAATTAAAATATACAAATAAATATAATTCAATATTCAAAGATAATAATTAATAGCGTTGCAAATATTGTTCTTATATTTTAGATAGAACGAATTATTTATGATATTTTCATAGTTTATCACTTATATGTATTCCACTTAAATAAACATAGGTTTAAGTATATATTGGACGATACTCTGAAGTCTTCATACGTCTACGTACCATATAACGTCGTTTTTAAATCATTAAATTATTTTCAACACAAAAGGAAGCTGGGGACCGACCATATTTATACGGAAGATACCTGAGAATGTCTTCATACATATAAATAAATAAATAAATATATATATATATACATAGTCCGAGGGATCAAATCGCAGATCCGAAATGTCCTTTTACTGTCGTACACAGCACACTCTAATATAATATTTACACATATATGTTTACACTACAATATTATACCATAAGGTTTTACCTGTATTGCGTAGGTTATTCCCATATCCATACAAACGCGCGTGCGTGCGTATGTGTATGTGTGTGTGTGTGTGTGTGTGTGTGTGTGTGTGTGTTTGTGTGTGTGTGTGTGTGTGTGTGTGTGTTTGTGTGTGTGCGTGTGTGTGTATGTGTTTATGTGTGCCTGTGTACCTATGTGAGTGTGCGTGCGTTGGTATTGTAACGTGTAAATAAAATATTACGTGCGTGCGATATTCAAGTGACTTCAGAAACGCGACAAATTTCACCGTATTACGTATACGATATGAATCATTTACGATTTATTGAAAGCGAGCACCGTGTACCTATGTGAGGGCTCGCGCCCTCGCGTACCTTTACGTATAACGCATTACTACGGTATGTGTGTGTGTGTGTGTGTGTGTGTGTGTGTGTGTGTGTGTGTGTGTGTGTGTGTGTGTGTGTGTATGTAGGTACCTACGCCGTGCCGTGGATACGGTTATTAAAGATTAAAATATACGCGAAGTACACCGGCGGTATATTAAAGTGTAAAATAAATAGGGACAAAACGTATGTAATATTTATGCGGATTTTTAAAATACCTACGGAAAAATATGACGTTCGACAAAAAGAAAATTTATTATGCGAACGGTGTGTGTGTGTGTGTGTGCGCGCGCGCGCTTACGTCGATATGATATACATATTTGTGCCTCGCCTCTTGTGCGTAGGCGTGCACGAAGGTGTGTGTGTGTGTGTGTGTGTGTGTGTGTGTGTGTGTGTGTGTGTGTATGTACATAACTTAGGTGTAAATTGGCCAGTGCCAGTATTTTTGGCGTTTACACCAGCACTACGAAACATCAAATGCCTGATCTATTCGTTTTCCACTATCTAGCTAATAATCTCATATCTATTATGAATTATAATGTCATACAGCATAATACACCGGTCAGATCACGAATAATTTTGATTTTAAATTGGTCAAACTCATGGTCATTGGTTAATTTAAAAACAAAATTAATTACCATACAATAGTATACTTGGGAATTCATTCCAGAGGCAACAATATTATTTATAGATCAAATATCGTCAATATGTCAAATATCTAAATAAAAAAACGGGCATCATTTGGTGTGATCAGGGTGCTCGATTGCATCCCTTACTTTTAAAATTGTCCCAATCAGTCTGCTAAAACATATAATATGACCTATTACTTTGTAGTAAAATGAAATTATATTTTTTTTTTTTTATATATATTATTATATATATGATCCACAAAAAAAAAAAAAGACCCATCATTATAGGTATGTAATAATAAAATATAGCCAGGGTCATATTTACCATTAGGCAGGATAAGCAACTGCCTATGGCCTCCGCTATTAGAGGGCCTCGGATTTTTACGAAGCTTCTTTTTTTTCTTTTTTTTTTAGATTACTACTTTCATCGTATAAACTAAGTAACTATAAGAAACATAATATTTCAAAATAATAAAATTATTAATCCTTATCGGTGTAAAATTTAAATGAAAATAAATAAAAGTCTAAAAGTCTTTTTTTGTACATACTGGAAACACCATACGGCACAACAAATATCACGAGTACCTACATAATAAATAAGTATACACTCATCATACGATTATGGGAACCGTGACTCGTGACTCGTCAGTACTCAGTGGTCAGTATATTATTTAATATTTTCATTTGCAAAAGTTATTATTCGTTTAATGTTTCTAATTTGTAGTAAAAAATTGTTCTTATAAAATTGATTTATATTTTTTTTGTTAACGTTAGTTTCAACACATAGTTTATTACACATTATTGATATCTGGGAGTTTTATAGAACTAATTTGTGGAGGGGGGGGGGAGTAGCTATATACGCTACTGTTGATAAGGGCCACATTTTTGATTTTGCTTAATGCCACCATATGTCTAAATCAGGCCCTGAATATAGCTACATCATTTATACAAACACAAGTTAAAGCCGATTATTGGGCGTTTCGTTGTTAAATCTGCTCGCAAAATCGTAAAAATTCAGAAAAATTGACAAATACACATTACACTATAGCGTTGTTAACAGTATGTACTTACATAACAAATACGACGTACCCGCACGCACAAAGGAGTATTGGAAATTTCAAGAAATTTCTCAAACCCAAACACTGTAGCCTGGTCGAATTTTCAGAGGGCAGATGAACACCATTCGTTCCGACGAAAATCGTATTGAAATGCTGATTTTCTCGCGGTCAAAAGACAAGATCCGACGGAGACGCGCGCGCGCCGCATTATTGTTACTTTATACATTTTTGTTTCTCGAATGCGCGCGCCCACCGCCGTTTTCGGGGCTTTCGCGTTTTTCGCCCGTAAAAATCGTTTTATCGAATTTTTATTTTTATATTTATTTTTTATTTTTTCATCTTTTAGCCGCACCCTTCTGTTGCCGAGATAAAAAGCACGAGTGACAGCGTTATCCCGAATTAGTGTGGACGGACGACCGGGGAGAAGAAATGCAATATAAATACTAGGGATATACGTACGGGGGAGATTGTACAAAGGGAAAAAAATATTGAATTCCATAACTCGCTGCAGGTATTTGCAGAACAACTTTTAGGGGCACGTCTGAACCATAAAAGAAAAATGATTTTGATTCGGCCGGCGGGATGTTGTTTTCAAAACACACGCCGAGACGCGGTGCTTTCTACACACGGCACGGGGCCTTTGATGTGCAACAGGACATTGGGATCTAATGGACGGATTCATGGATTTAATTAGTATATTATGTATATATATACACGTGCTTGTGTGTGTGTGTGTGTGTGTGTGTGTGTGTGTGTGTGTGTGTGTGTGCGTGTGTTATTCCGCCATGTTGTGCGCCGAGAGCCATTCCCGAATACAACTGCAACCCGCACGTACATATTGCGTAGGTACCTATATAATAATGAACCTGCAGCCTGTTCACAAACACATCTCAAAGCACGGTGCAGTGTGTGTGTGTGCGTGTGTGGACACACACCGACGTGCACCTTCATCTTTCCGTGTCACTGTGCCAGTTTTATCATATTAAAAAGGACTTGAACTCCTATAATATAGTACTGTGCAGTCAGAGAAACTGTGATGCCTGTATAGTTACTAATTACCTACATCGAAATGTAACGTTCACGCGTTGAGTTTTCGGCGTACCTAAATATCTCATTTACATATCAGATGAAGAACCCGGGGACATGTCGTGTACTACGAAATAACTGGAGTTCGATCGCCGTGTTTTGTGTTGTGCAAGCGTTTTATGGTCGGAAAATTATCCACATATGTGTAAGTCGAATTTAATACGTACTCCGCGTTATTCGTTTGACAGCAACAGTATATTTACGGAATATTACTCTTTGTGGCCAGCCGAGATGACGGTGATAAGGCACTTCGTGTACTAGTATGGGTTTTATTCAATAATAATTGTAATGTCATGTGGAAGTTTGTAAAAACTATTTCATCGGTTTTTTTTTTTTCAAAAATCTGTTCATAGATTACAAATAATGAAATATCTAACAAAGTGCTCGGTACGAAATCTACTGGTCACATCGGGGGAAAAAAATTAATGAACTAAATGTGTGAAATTATATTATTTATACAATTTATCATTTCACATCTATAATATAAAACAGGGTTTGATTTGTGGCGGTCCGTATACTATTGTAATCTGGACCACGATACCATAAAAAATTTTAAATTACAACGGGAAAAAAATTTTTCTAAAACGTTAACCTAAAATGCATAATGTATGAACAATTAAACCTTCCTTTATTTATAAATTACATGTTATTATAAGTACATAATTTTACACGTACGTAGATTTGTACGTATTACACAAAAATGCAATTATTATAAATTAAAATACACAATGCCAATTGTTGATTTTAATTCATTTTAAGGACGTTTTATTTTTTCAATGTTTTTTGGCATTCTATATTTAAAAATTATAAATATTGGTCCTCTAGTAACTTAAATTTGCCCATCAGTGATGACTGATGTAGCATATCATAATAGTTATACACTTGTTACCGGTTTTTGGAAAATATTTTGTTTTGAACAAAAGTATGACTTTTGCGTCAAATGAGAATGAAAAAAAAAATTGAAAAAACCGCGTGTGGTGAATTATAATCGATGTGTTGTACGCCGCCATTTCGACCGTATAAACAGCGGCCAAATTACACACCGAGCGTATATTATAAAGTATTATATATCTCGCGCACCGCAATCGCAGTTAAGTGAACTCATCACTCATTAAAATTATCTACCCGAATCGAGTTCATCGTTTTTCTTTTTTCTTTTTTTTTTTTTTCGTTCAATACACAACAAATGTGTAAAAACCCCAGAGGGTTTAACGGATCAATCAAAAAAGTGTCAAGGCGCCGCTGCCGCGTGTATTTGAATTAAAACCAAATTTGCATTTTTCCCGTCGAAACTTATCGCGCAATATTCATGATTGCGCTTGGCCTAAAAGAGAATTATTTATTATGCTTTTTGTTTTTCGGCAGTACCTGCCAACATTATTTGCACTGGGGAGAATGAGAGAGAGAGAGAGAGAGAGAGAGAGAGAGGGAAAGAGAAAGTTGTCGAATACTTATTATTATTATTATTATTATTATTTTAGTCTCGGCGGAACGCGCACGCGGAGGAAACACTGGCACGCGGGACGCCACGCCGCCGTCGCGTTCGCCCACCGTGCGGCGGGTGCACGCAGACGCCGTGCGCGGCCCGCCCGCGATAGAGAGAGGGTGAAACAATGTGCATTAAAGGTTTAAATATTTAACAGAGCCCCGACGAACCCTTTGAAGGGATCATCGTGATTATTGTCATTATTGGAGAACTTTTAGCATGTGTACAACACGCGAGCTAATGTTATATTATGTATAACGTTATAATGTGTAATATGTATACGTGTACCATAACGACCCACGGACTACGGTGTCGCGCTGGTGTATTCAAATGCTGTATACAGGGCGACTCCGCGGTTTTCACGTTGAAAAAACAAAATCGTGTAAATCGCCAGAGCGATTTAACCAGTCCGACGGTCGATATTTTGTACCCGGCGAATCGACTCCCTTTGGTATTGACGGCATAAACACGCGGTCGCTATTAAAAAATGTCAATATCAAATTTTTAACTCTATAGTAATAAACTCTGTGAAATTAAATGGATTACCTTGACGATATTACCTGCTTTAATGTTTCACACGGAGACAGGAGAGTATAATAATAGTCAATAAGTCTAATTGATCGACAAAACAAAATGATCACGTTTTACGGACACGATAAACTTTGATTACATTTTAATTAATATATGTTCAAATTTTTATTTTCACATAAATAAAATTATTTTCAATAATATGTTATTTAAAATTTTAAAAATTCAACATTAACAACCGGGGCACGGAACCTAATGCGATAAAAAACGATGAAATACGTGCATACGTCATATGCACTGAAAAAGGCTTAAACATGCAGTGTAATATGCGATTATTTTAAAATAAATATATATTTGTACGCGAATAAACTACAAAAAATCATGATTATTTGGAAAAAATAATTTTTAATCGACAAATTTTTTATTTTTTTTTTTTTTTTTTTCATATGAATTTGTGTATTTAGAATGACATTAATTGTAAATTAATAAATTGTAATTTTGTATTAGTTTTTTAAAAGATGTACACGTGTTTTTAAATGACGTTTAAATGAGATTTCTAACGGATATCTGTGATAAGTTACACTTATTTGAATTAGAAAAAAACGCGTGCTTTCGACTTTTTCTTGATTTATTTGGATTTGCGAGCACACGCAGCCATAATTACGTATGATTGTGTCGGTTACGCAATCAAATTCATAGATTTTAGCCTTTATATTTGATTTTAATGACACCCTGCATTCTGCTACCGTGTATGTGATTGTGTGTGTGAGCGCGGGATGAATGAAGTGTTTTTGTACGGGTATGTTTTACAACACAAGTGCATCGTGTTGAAATTAATACGCTCACGAAAAAACGAAACAAATTATACGTCACTGCTACGGCTATTCTTTTTTCAGTTTTATTTTTGTTGTTATTGTTATTATTATTATTATTATTATTATTATTATTTTACGATACTGTCGAATTGTTTCGTTCCTTTGTATTAGTTTTACAGTAATGTGTTTTTATTTTTCCATGCAGGAATACGATCTCGTTTTGTGGTAAGAAAATCTATCGGTCGGAGATTTCATCTTCTAGATATTCTTTAAAGAAACAGTTTTCGATATTCTTACAGTTTTCCCAAATATAACGATGAACAGTCGAAAATTTGAATTAAACTGTAGAATATGCCGTACACTGAATTCCACGAAACCAATATTTGTTGTTTAGTTGTAAGACAGACAATTGTCTAACGTTAACACTTGATGAACATTCGGCCCTTTTGAGTCATATCAGAATGATGCAGAATAAATTTGATAATTATTTTATTACGAAAAAATGCGTTCATCGTATGAACTAACGATTTGGTTTTTATTTTGTTAGCGTTGTTAAAAAATGTAATGTGTTTTTATGTACACATAAAGTCTAAGAGATCTATTCGTAATGTCCCGTAGAAGAAATTTGTTTGCCACCATCCGAATTATTTTATGTTTTAATCTCACTCGAAATATAGTCACCCCAGTTATTTCACGTGAAATATTCGCTGTCTGCGCAGCAACAATTATTATAACAAAAACCAAAAAGAATTTTTTTTAATATTTTTAAATAATTTGAAAATAATAAAACACCTAAAGGGATACGTGAAAACGACAACACTGTATCAGTGGAACATCCGGTAAAATAAATTGTGTATTATCTTAATACGTTTACGTACGTGGAAATAGAAAATACTCGTACGACGCACGTGAGCTATCGATTGAAACCCAACGTAAATAATACGAAAACCAAAAAAAAAACATTGGCAGATACAGAAATATGATAGTTATAAAAATAATAATTGTACATTTTTATTTCGTTGTTCATCCGCGATTGTGTTGTCGTCGCAGGTACCACGCATTTGGCTAAAACGTACTTGTTGTATAAAAACATCGGAATATAGATTTTAAAGACGAAAATATATGGTGTCAATGTCAGTTATAGTGCGGTATTGAAATCTAAAGTGTTCCGTTAAAGATCAAAAACGTCAAAAAGACACTAAAAAATTCTCCGACTAAGAATTACCATATCTTATATTAAATATTTAATAAAGTCCAGTGTAATAAAACTCATTATATACTAAATTACAAAGCATATAGTATGTGTACCGCGATGAACCAGAAAAAAATAAAGAAAGGCCAAACGTAAATATATCTGACCTTTATCAACTACATGTACATAATAGACATCCTTCATTATGTCCAATATGGTGCTCCACGTAAAACTTCATAATATCATATATCGAAATATTGGATACTTATGTGAACCCTTAATGATTTTTTACAAAAACGAAATAGGATAGGATGGTAAGGGCTGTGGAACATAACCCGCATGAATCTTGATTACACCACTGAGAGGGAATGCTTGAGGTACATTTTTATAACATTTTTACGTCTTTTTACTATAATATACTTTTTTCTCTGCTCGAGCGCTGTACTGCAGTAGGCCAACTAACACCTATACATACCTGCACTTAAAATTTAATTAAACTTAATGTTTAGATTGAAAACATAAAATGTAAATTATTAACACGTTTAACCATAGCTATATATGTATAAACATTACATTGCGTCCAGTGGCGGGCGTATACATAGATTTTGTATGGGGGGGGATCAGTAGAAAACATATTACCACGGAAGGAAATTTGTTATACCTAAGAGCTTTTTTTAAAACTGTCCATTGGTTTCATTACAAGCACACAAAGCTTTTGACCACCAGTTTTTTTAAAAACCACAAATACTATACGAAAACCGCCCTGTTTTATTTCTGAATATGCTAACCATTTATATAATATTGTAGCCAACGAAATTGAAATCTAAGATTTCTAGTTTTATTCTTTTCAATTAATGAGAATTTATATGTTTCAGACGGAGCCTGTAAATTAGTTAAGATCTGCAAAAGTTTTAATTTTAATTTATGTTTGTTAAAATTGTACCTATCTAATTAATATTTAAATATTTTACATTACTAAAATTTTGTTAAATATTTTAAATTTTTGTATAATATATGTACCTACCTATATAACTACACAAATGAGAAAATATGCGTATTTTGTTTTGTCTATTAAAAAAATTGTTATTAAATTAGGTGTTTCATTAGTCATTATTTTAATTTTAATACATTTAATTTCTCAAATTTATGTTAATAAGATTCTATTTTCAAATGGAAAATGGTATTGTAATAGAATCCAAGTTTTATGTGTAAATTCAAATTTGCAAATATATTTCAATAAAGGATTTTGAATTTTAGACCGTATGCAATGCCACGATGGTATATTATAAATATAAAATGTAAAATATAAATAATAAATATAAAAAACCGTTTGTTCAAATGTATAACACTCAACTGTACTCGGCATATGAGTACTTACAAAATACGACTGAAGGGACGCCGAAATATATTTCATTATTGATTTTAGATAATATTTATTATTATATCTATTTTTAGCTTTACCAATGGAAATGGCAATGAACAAATTACAAATAAATCTATGTAATGATAATATTTCATTCACAATTGATAATATTTTAATATAAATGCGTAAAAACCATACATGTATTACATTCTTATTTCTCAGAACTTTTTCTAATGTAGAAAAACATGTTATAGCCTGATGGGGGTATCTGACCCCCACATCCCCCTCTTCTTGTATACGCCCCTGATTGCGTCGGTAAAGCGAATAGGAGGTTTAATTATCGGAATGTTCCGACATTAAATAGTGTTTTCCGATCAGTACCTTCCCTTAAAAACATTTTTTTTTTTCTGCAAAGTGTATACATTCTCTCTTAAAGGTTAATAAATAAATAGATCGTGTCATGAAATATTAGATACAGTAGACACTAGGGGTACTTAAATATTTATACAATGTGTACTATGCAGATTAATACAATGCGGTTTGAACCTATAAAATGTCTTGAAATTTTTTTAATTAATTTTACGACTGAGAATTTTGTTAGAATTCGTCAATGACGATGAAAATAACAGTAAGTAACATGGCTGATTCACTAAATCATTTTTTAATTATTCCGTAAGTTATTAGGTCATGCACGGGACCTCTGTAATATGAAAGGTGTTTAATTGTGTAATGGATTTCGAAAGGGAAAGTATGTTGAATTGGAATTGACTATTGACAAAAGGAGAGCTTACTCTAAAGAAGATTCTACACGAGATACGTACTGGTCGCTCTTAAATACATTAGGGTCGAGGAGCGAATCTGTTTTACAGATAAGTAACTTTGTCCTAGTCTAAGTAATACAGATAGCGTAGGTAGAGGAGAAATTTTGTTTTTCTTTTTTTAAAGAATTAGTATTCGTTTTTTAAGTATTATTTTCTACGAGTTATAGGAACTAGTAAAAAGAAGATATGTGATCTCAATACTTTTATGATTTGAATTTACGTAAAGAAATTTTGAGAAAAAAAAGGATTTGTCCTTTTTCATATCTCGGAAAGTATGATATCTACCATCCGTTCGTCGTTTTTTGCTAATCGATTAAGGTGTGTATTAAGATATGAGATTGACAGTGGTCCGGCGGTTAACGGTAACAATAAAATATGATCTAGTAATTTTTTTTTAAATATCTAACGAAATTAAGGAACAGGATAAAGAATAATATATGTAGAAAGGATATTTTAGTGGTACACTGAATTTATTTTATGTTCGATAAAATCATAGGATTTAAGGTCACTGGAGAATCTTGTTTTATGGCTAGGAGCTACTTTTTCTAACAGAGTAGATTTCAAGTATGTAAAAACTGCAGGTTGAACTCAATGAAATACTCGAGAAAATAAAATATAATACCACCGCACGACGTTTCACGGTAGGCGATTGTGACCAAAGTGTGTAAACTAACATTTAAAATTGTAATACACGTTGCACGATGCGTACACTTGTTTGTTACATTCATACATACTTATACATACGGCATTCGCATCATGCACATTGTGCAATATGATATTCGCATATTATACATATATTTTTAATTCGTATATGATTTTCATGTTCCCCTCACAATAAAAATTTGAAATTACGTTTTTATGAGAGCACATACACAATGTAACCAACAAAAATATCCCATACCTACGAAAGTTTCAAGCATAAATTAAAATTATTCAAGCGTTATTATGTCAACAGGTATTCTGGAATAAAAATGTGTTTGTTTGACTGTAACAAATTTATCTTGTCATAAACTTTCGACATTAAAAAAAAAAAAAAAAATCTTTAAAGAAAAAAAAACCTAGGTAATAACAAAATAATCGATTTTAATTGATTCGTTAAGTATTTTTAACAAAATAATTCCGTTCAAACTTTATCATCGAATTATTTATTTTTATTTTTTTTAGTTGAAAAATGTACTTAAGTATTATTATTTAATCAATGAAAAATATTTTTTAAATTCAAGTTCAATAAAAAAGTTTACATTCAAATGTATTACCTGAAAACATTTTTTTTCGAAGACATTTTTTCTTCAAAGTATTTTTTCAGATCCCTGGAAATACACTTGATTTTACATCGAACTACCGGAGTTTAATATTTTCCAGTGAGTTTCTTATTTATATGAAATTAATTATGTAACGATGTATAATATATATGTACAATATTAAATAAACACCACTCCACGGGCAATTATGGTATTTGTATAAAATAATGAAGAATACACTGGAACACTAGATTTTATGTTCATAAAATAATTATAAGTATCACGCAAAATTGTCTCTACCCAACTTAATGATCTCTATGTTATATTATACTTAACGCGTTTTGTTACATATATAAAATAATTAATTAACTTATTAACACAAACGACAAATTTTGAAACGCAAACATAATATGAGTGTCAATATTGTTATAGCGTACATTGAACCAGGTAATATTATCATTTATCACAAGTTTGACGAAAGTGGACTCCTTGCATAAATGTTGACTTGAAGTATTTAAGTTCATCTTTATATATATATATACATAAATATACTCACTACTACTTAGAACAAATGATGACGTTATAGAATAATGTAGAGTCGTCGCGGGCATTGATGGTTGAATTATTACTTACTTTACGCTCAAGATCAAGTTTACACTCGCGTAATTGTGTGTAATTATTTATTTTCGCGGTACGGAACCTCACAACCCGTGGTGACGTGAAGTAATATTCATTATTTTATCGTACTTGCAGTTATTTGATTTGAAAATTAGTAGCCCGTTCGTATCTGCCGTGTCTTTACACAATGTGTTTACCCTTCATCCGGCACATACATTGTTTTTCTTTATAATTATAGTGATGTGTACATCCACGGGTAAACGCGAGACGTATCTTAGACACGATTTATCGAGTGCATGCAAGTAGCCCGTATTCCCAATCCGATTGCGTACTAGACCAGTGGTTTTTAACTGGTGTTCCGTGAACTTATACTGCTTATAAGTGTTTCGCTAAAATGTTTAAAATCAATGAAAAATTCCTTAAACTTTAATTTTTAAACTTAAATTTTTAAATACCTAAAAAATTGCGACTTTTTTTGATAATTTATTTGTTAAACTATGAGTGTATAACCTCCTATGCGGGTAATTTTCAATATATTTACAATTTAAAATAAATATATACATACACAATTTTTAATGGTACGTTTATCTAAATAGGTTAAGAACGACTGTACTAGACTCTTGTACTTTGAAGACGAACAACGTGGCTGACGGAATATTATGTAAATCACTTCCCTCAAGTCTCCCCCGGAGACAAATTCTGGATACACACCTATAGTTGAGTGTATGTTGCACATGTTGAACAAACCAATTAGGTATACAGGGCTCCACGCAGATCCAAGGAAGGGGAAGAAGTTTATGGGGTAAATACTCCATTTGAGTTATGTACAAGTAGGTAACCTAACTTTATTAAATAAGACAAAACTCATCATTGGATAAATTCAAACTACAACCCCTGGCTCCTCATGGATCATTATGTCGATAAAATGTAACAGCTCCGAAATTTCGACCCAAACTACAACTTCGGTACCTACTACGTGTTATATTCATCGATTAAAAAAATTAAAACCTACAGTTTTGTCATCGCCGCGCCGTCCGACGTTCATCCTGAAGTGTTTCACGACGATGTGCAGGTGTCACCATCACGCGACATAATGTATCGACTCCGGTGTCGAAACTATACCGAAAATCCCACCTGCAGTGCAATAAACGCCATCGTCAATAGATAACAAACTCGTTTGAAAATAAGTGATCGACGGCAAAACGTCTGGTCCGGACTACGCATAAAAGCCATGACTTTTCAGGGATGCGTTCCTAAAATTTTCCGGAAACGACCATCCCGACAATTGAATAACGAACGGATTCGTAGGTATACGTTCGAGGCACGGTACAAATATCAAAATTAACAGAAAACCGGAGACGAGAAATGCAAAAGTTAATTAGTATGAATGAGTCTGGTATCTATGGCCGTATGGGTTAAGAAGTTTTCGTGTTCGGAGCGTCCCGGAGCGGTGATAAGTTTAGCCAAGTTTTATGCGTATGATAGTAATAATAATAATAATAATAATATACGCTGTGCGTGTATCTAGTCTCGAGAATACGAACACACACACACACACACACACACTGATTTACCCCAAATTTGTGTTCTCGGAATAACACATCTGACGACCGAGTCATATACACCGCAGGTGTGTGCGTGATGCATTAGAAACATTAATGTTTATCACTGGGAAGTGTGTTTTAGCCCCGGAGGATAAAAGACGGAGCGTGCATATTATTATTATTATTACGGATTAAGAAGGAAGGTCGTGTCTTCGGCACACACACACACACTCGCACTCACACACAGTGTAAAGTGTTGGTGCAGGGGTCTTCAACCTGCGTCCCGCGGGCCACATGTGGCCCGTTTTGTCATTATTTGTGGCCCGCGATCGCATTTGAAATATAGCATGCATCTTTTCTATTTCGATAGAATTGAAACGGCCATGAGCAATCGATATTGAAAAAATTGGGATAAGTGAGATAAAACAAATTAAATTACATTCTCACGTGTTATAAATGTTGGATGTTTTTATGATATTTATAATTGTTTGTAATTTAAAATTTAACCATGAAAATTGTAATAGTAAAACTGAATTTTAGTATAAAACAAATGTTTTTACTACGGATGCGGCCCACGAGATTTGTAGAAAATAATGTGTGGCACTCTGCATCAAAAGGTTGAAGACCCCTGTGTTAGTGCTTCGGACAACTCATAAATACTTAATTCCCCGCTCATTTCACGTGCGCCACGGCAACGTCAATGTTAACGAGTCTAGCGCATAATAAATTTAAACAATAATAATAATAGTTCCAAAATTTAATTAAAAACGATTGAAATGTCAAATAAACAGAGACAGTGAGAAAACAAGTGAGAAATATCACTCCACGATATTAGCATCATATTAGAACAGACAAATTATAAAATACACCAATTTGAAAACGATCATATCCCTATTCGAAATTAAAATATCATGAAAAAACCTGTTACCTATATGAAAAACAAATATACAGATGATGTTATTGTCTTCCTTCGTTGTCGTTAATGTACTTTTGTATTCCAGTCATTATATTGTTTTTTTTTGTTTATATGAGTGATTCCCAAAATATACAACACAATATATTCCCACAGTCTGTGGTGATTCCCTGTGATAAAAATTAGGCTATTCGTCAATGTAATCAATACCATATAAGGCCTATGTACATAGATTTGTGGCAAAATGATATCTAATGGCTAGTGGCAGTTTGAATAATCCATTTATGTTATGCAAAAGCAATCGTTATTATAGGCAGGTTATTTTCCTGGGATGTGCGCTGGAATACATTATTCTGTACATTATAATGTGTGTGTGTGTGTGCGTGTGTGTGTGTGTGCGTGTGTATACGTGTCCGGTGTGCGTACAACATACAACGCGCGTGGTCTTTGGCTAGTTTCCAGTGACCAAGAGCCAATTTAAATTTTGCCCATTTACGTCCAAGATTACGTAATTTTACCTATTTATCCGTTCTTTTTTTATTTTTCGGGTCAGCCATTTCATTGCGTGTTCTGACCTCAAACGCCCAAAGAGGTGCAGGACACCACGATAATGCGTATAATCGATCTCAGCCGGACACCAAATGGGCAAGCCAAGTCCTTACACCGTTGGTTATACGCCCAGCCGCACATGAACTGTATTCCGGGAGTACCTGCTTGAGTATTTGAATCATATCTCTGCGTGGTGCGTTCGCAGCGGATATCCGAGGACGACCGACACAGAAATCCACGATACGACTTTAAGAAGATGTATGGGAAGACTATGGGTAATAACCCGAGTCGAAGAAATCTTTGGGGCCCTCTCGGTCAAAGGTTACCGGTCAAAAGTTAGGTTACCGGTGTAACCAGTGCCGTCCTAACCACCATTATCGCCCTGAAGCAACAATATATGACGCTCCCCTCCTCTAAAAAATATAAAACCTCATTCCGTAAATATATTAAATACGTACGTATTAATTAAAGGTTCCTCTGCTTAATAAATATTATTTTTATCTTATTTATATATACATGTATTCATTAATTTTTTTTTGTGACTTTTTTGAAGTTGACACCGATTTCATTATCATGGCTGCATTATAGAAAAAAATTACTATTTTCTCGAAACAATTCGTAGTTTCAGTTTTAGTTCACGTATAAATCATACCTTTTTAGGCTATACAGTACCTACATCTATCCTTTGGTAATATCGATGTTTATTTTATTTTATTTTTTTATTTTATTTTTATAATACATTATTGTAGGTACGTAACACTGCAGTAGTCTTACTCATTGTTTATATCATTTTATATTTTATAGCACACAAACAATTTGATACGTACTCGTCTGTGATATTACATTGTAAAAAAAGAACTGTAAAATGAAACATCAATTTTTTTTTTTTTAATTTAAATTTTATTTCATTATTTTTTATGATGCATTGACGCCCCCTAAATTCATAGTACTTTGAACGCCCTGGGGCACTTGCCCCATTTTCCCCTCCCTTGGGACGGCTATGGGTGTAACCCTTGATCAAATAAGTTCTCGGCTAGGCTCGGCTAGAATCGCAATTGTACACCGTATGTATACGGTGACGTCTCGTGTATCCGCCAAAAATATGACGTGTTGTCATGATTATACTATGTATTATATTATGTATTATAAAAATAAAGCTAAACAAACTGCTACGCGTCACGCGCTCGTAATAAGTATTAATATGTTAATGACGACAAGCGCATTACCGTTTCAATCCCATTGTGACGGTGGTGTTCGGACACGATGTAGGTACCACATGTGAACTTAAGCGTGTGTGTTTTTAACCATCACTCGTCCTTGCACAAATTGCATATTTGCGAATAGTATAAACGACGACCGTTAACACCGTCTCCCCGCTCGTTCTCAATTAGTCAAGCGATCAGATTTAATTTTTTTACACGCCATTCATTTAATAGGTACCGCGTGTCTTGTGTATAGCTCGAGCCGAAACCGTTGACACGATTTGTCGGGAAAACCTGACGAATAAAACGAAACAAAAAAAAATGGCGACTTGGTGATTTATTGTTATTAGGGAGGCACCGTGTAGGTTAGGTTCACAGAACACGTATAGGTACTCGGATAAAACGACATGACAACTATATAGAACGTCAAGTGTTAATAATGTTGAGATCATAAAATGAAAACTATTAACTATATTAAATAGATCATTGTATAATATAATACCCGTTGTACGTACACTACATATTTACACGTATACATTTGATATACAGCCGGTATATTCACTGAAACACGATCGAGACCATGGATAATTCGGAAATGTGCCTAAGACAGAAAATGTGTTTGATCCTTTACGAGTTCGTTTTAGACAGATTTCGCTGTAAGAGTTAGTTTTACACGTTATCTTCAAACTAATGTGTACCACCATATTATTATTATTATTTTATTTTAAACGCCATCAGTTTTTACAATATATTACTTAATAATGAATATACATTATACGATATTTTTATATATATATATATTATATATCTAAACATAACACATTGAGTATCAATAACTTAGAATTATATAGTAGTACTCATAGTAGGCTCCTGAAAATTAAATTTAACTGAACAAAAACCTAAATTAGAGGTAAATCTTCGGGTATAATTTTTTTTTTAATGTCGACTGTACTACCGGAATCGCAGACGCTGATCCAATGAAGGCCAAGATACGATCACCCTCCTCCACTATTCACACTATTCACACTCCGCTGTTGACTATGGCAAATTTTAACATGACGTCATAAAATAATTAAATTTACATTTTTCTTTAGCAGTAAACGCAAACAGCTTCTCAACACTCCCTTTGACTTAGCCTATACTTAGGTACCTACACACTACAAGCGTTTTATTACAATTCTCCACTTCGAATTACATACAAATTTCATTGTTAGGTATACGGACAGATGTATACCCACCCTATAAAGCGTTACTGGAGATTGTAACTTTAATATTGTGTTATTATTTAAAAATTAAAATAATTACTAAATTAAATAAAGCCTAAATTGTTATTTTATTAAAATTATCATTTATACATTAATAAGAGGAAGAAAACAAGAAAACAAAGATCACAGCTAATAGACGTTAATGGATCCGTCCCTTTATTATAAAAAAAAACTCTAAAAGAAGAACAACTCAAAACTAATATTTGCACCCTCAGACAGCATTCTAAAGATTTTTTTTAGTATTTTAGAATGTCTATTCTCATTACTTGATCATGATATTGTATAGGTAACTAGGCTTGTAAATAAAAATAAGAACTCTCGTCTCAAAATATTTAAAATTATACATTTATTGCTTACATACGAATTATAAAAAAACTGAATAACAATGCGTACATAGGAAAATTTCTTAAGAACCTAATCATTTTTTATCTTCTTATCTATCCCGATAGACCACATTCATCTGTACTATGTCATTGAAAAAATATAAAAAGTTGCTCTGTTTTTCTTATCTGATGAGTGATGCTTCTATATTGTTGAAAAATCTTACACAATGTTTGTTTTAACAAATAATAAAAATAAATAAATAATGTAAAGCTTGATTATATTATATAACAATATTTCCAGTTTGTTTATGATTCAGAATGAAACGAAGAATGTATTGGCTTTTTCATTTAAAGTTTATTTTTGTATAGCCGTATATTATAATTTTTGTTATTTACTATAGAGATTAAATAAATTCAAAAGAAAATCAACTTAAAAACTAACTCTTATGACTTTAAGCTCAAGTTGTAGGTACATGCATTTTGGTAGTTAAAAAATGCATATTAAAAGAATTTTAGTTAGGAATTTTGGCGACATTTTAAAATTTAAATAGATATTTTCTTTTTTGAGGATCTGTTGATGGCAATCGTAAAAGGATACAAGCTCCAAAAAATGACAGGACCCTTTTTTACCAAAACAGAATTTTTTTTTTTTTTTTTATGATTTAGATGGCACTTAGTGGATCAAGTTATTATTTTAGAATAATTGATACCTAAGTAGTTTCATAAACCTAGACCTATACCTATTGGCTCATATGGAAAAAAAGTGATTGCGACATTTTTAAAAAGACTGTATTTGAAAAAAATAATATGAAGATCAAATAAACTCTTTTCACCACTATTTTATCTTTTGAGTCTTAAAGATAATATTTTTCGACGATGTGTAGTTTGGCAGATGAAACTTTTTCCTTCCAAACAAACCTTATGGGACAATGTCCAGGAGGAAAATTAAATGAAAATAGAAGATTTTTTAACTATTGTTTTATTAAAGTTGAAATTTTTAATCGCATGACGAGATTTTTTTTAATGCCTTTTAAAATACCAATAAAATTTTTTTTAAATTACTGTGTACCAACATATTATACATAAAATGCATTTAAACTGTATTTTAAGCCATGGCCAAAGTAATCATAATTATAAAAGTTAGTTACCTATACCATTTATTTATTAAAAACCAAAATAAGTTCAACTATTTATTTAATTTTAAATTATATGTAATGAAAGATTACAATTTACACAAAACAGTGGCTTACAAACTGTTGCGATTCCGATTCCTCAATTCTGAGTAGTCGAGTGTTCCGGGATTTATCAAAACGGCGGGACGACAACGATCCGTAATAAACGGTTGACCGCCACGTCCGTCGGAACGCTAGCGCTATCTAGGAGCCGACTGGTTTTCTCGTCATTATACTCAGACGACAGTCGGCTCTCACTTGTTATGGCTTCAACACAGTTGTAAAGTATATATACCGCTTCCGAAACACTAGATCCTCGTACTTGCTTCGGCAGTACATATACTAAAATTGGAACGATACAGAGAAGATTAGCATGGCCCCTGCGCAAGGATGACACGCAAAATCGTGAAGCGTTCCACATTTTTTTGTCAAACGATTATGAATTCTTGTTTTTTTTCAATTTTTTTTTTTTTTTTTATGCATCTCGTGACAGCGAAAGAATTTTTTCCCGGGTGCGATCGCGTCGTCGATAATATTGATATTCTCAATCACAAATGAAGCGAAGGACCCGTCAGTTTTATAATAATGTTTTATATGATTATGCTTTTTCTTCAGGAACAAATGTCTTGACTCTTGGTTATTATAAATTTCATTCAAAAATTATGTCCAGCCTTTCAAAATTAGTTGGAATTTTCATTTAGGTTCTAGATGGCACTTTAAAAATAACAATTTTTTTTTTTTTTTTTTGAATTGATGATGGCCGGGCGGGAATCACTTAGGCAGAGGCGTTATTTTGGGCTTTATTTTGGAGGGTGTCATAATAATACTTTTTCCAATAAAAATATTATCAACCTATATAATTTCCTAAAATATTAGTAATGTTACACATTTGTTGAAAATTGTTATGCTTTATAATAAACTGTTACATTAGAGCAGTGAAAATATCGAAATAGGTAATATTTCACTAGTGATCGGTAATGGGTATTCGTCTACAGTTGCATTATATTCTATTGAGTTTTAACAATTTTGTTTCCATATTATGGTTCATAAAGAGTCCTATAAAAATGAATAACCATTAAGTTTAGGTAGGTTTTTTAAATACTACCTATCGAAGAACTGGTAAATCATAAATGTAAAAATTTCTTATAATCCTAATGGAGAAGAGGTTAAATGACCATGACTTTTCGTGAATTTAAAATTTTACTATAAGATAAGACAGCCATTTCTAGGAATTATATTATGTAGTTATACACTTTTGAATTTGGCGAAACTCATATTATTATTGATTTTTTTTTTTTTGCTTATGTAGGTACTTGAAGTACTTCTAATTAATGTCCTATACAAATGCAATATACAATAATAGTCATGGCCGGATTAAGGGGGGGGGGTCTATCAGGGGAGGTAGCCCCGGGGCCCCTCTCTAGTACTAAAATTATAGGGCCCCATAACATTTTGAGCTGACACTAAAAATGTTGTGATTACATAACAATTTTGTCAGGATACATGAGGCTTTGTCAACCTTTTTTTAATTCAAACAACATACTTGAATTATTTGATTTTTTCGTAAATCAGTCACTAGAGGAAGTATTCCCTTGTGTATTTACACAAAACAGTGGCTTTTTTTTTTTTTTTTTTTATTTTATTATACCTTGCCAATAGAAAAAAATTGGTTGTTTCACAATGCGATGGGAATGCTTCAGGCAAATGTTTTCTTTCAGTTTAACTTCATGATTTATTTATTTTTTAATTTATTTTCTTATCCTACTTTTCAGATTAAAACACTCCAAGCCAGGTCACTTTTAATTTTTAAGGACGTTTTTTGAGTTCAATTGGACTCATAGTTAAAACCATCAAACACCCAGAAAAGTAAGATTTTGCTTATCATGTATCCACGACTACTCGGTAGAATATATTGTAAATTATATATTAACTAAATACTTATTTATTATTACTGACTTTAGTCTCTATTCTATATG
The DNA here is from genome assembly GCA_027580255.1 of Therioaphis trifolii. Classification (NCBI taxonomy): domain Eukaryota; kingdom Metazoa; phylum Arthropoda; class Insecta; order Hemiptera; family Aphididae; genus Therioaphis; species Therioaphis trifolii. Next base: position 3,999,122 of record CM050406.1, on the reverse strand, counting down.
ATTTAAATTCTAGCCAGGCTATCTAGTTTAGAATGAGTAAAAGACAAAAATTTATTGATATTTTCAAAAGCAAAATAATCCTAACCAAAATGGCATTTTTGAAATTAATTTCCAAAGTAGGTACATATACAATGTACAATATTTAAATACACATACTTATATTCAATGAGAATATTTATAGAGCAATTTATCTCGTTACTTAAATAACAAATAGTATTAAGTATAATCAGTATAAATTACATTTTTTGATGCATCATAGCACAAGTAGTTTATTCGTTATTCATCACATATAGGTAAGTACTGCAATAGGAAATTATTAATTAATTGTTTTAATGACAAGTAAATTAAACAAAAGCAGTATTAAACACATCAACAGATGTTGAATATTTTGATTAGTCAACTTTAACTTAGTTCCTATCTATATTTACAAATTTGTTAAAAAAATATTTAAAACAATATTTTTGTCGTTTTATGATACCATAAATATTTGTATTTATAATACATACTTATTTGAATACCTTTTTGTTTAAATGTAGGTATTAATACTTTTTTTTTAAGTTTTCATAAAAAAAAACAGTTTTCATTATTTTTTCAAGTTTTGATCAAAAACTTTAAAGATTTTTTATAATAATAAATAAAGAAATAGATTTTAAGCCAGGCAAAAAGACAGGTGCTTATTTCCTCCGAAACAATCAATCTTTTTTTTTTTTAATTACACAAAATGATTTATACATTGTACATTATTACATTTATACATGTATTACCTATTACTTATTTGAAACCCTAGAGATTACAACTTTTGAAATCAATTATTATTGGTACTAAACAAATAAAATTGATATTTTTAAATAGGGTTCATACATAATATCTCTTTTAAGAGTTTAACATTTAATTGCAAAAATAAAATGAAAAATTCTCAACTAGATGAAAATATTCCTGATAAATTTAATGATCCATCTCAAATGCAAATAACATAAGAAGCGAATGAAATTTAATAAAAAAATTATGTATTTTTCAAATATTTCTGTAAATTTTCTGATCATGTATCACGTGGCCTGCAATTAATTAGTAAAATTTAATTTATTTGGGCGTTTTTTTTATTTTACATTTGATGTACTGTAATTCAGTTTTGTGTATAGCCAAAATTTTATAATTGAATAAAGGTTCTGATTTTTAATATTAGACTAGTTTCATTGAAACAAAAATAATTTAATTTGATATAAAAAACACATTAGCCATTTAATATAGACAATTTATTTCAAAATTAAAAGGATTTCTAATTAACAAAAACATTTAAAGAAAGATAATTAAAAAAAAAACTAATTCTTTAAGAACCAAAATTAAATTGTTTCTGATGAAAAGTTTTTTATTTAATTACATTTTAAAGAAAATTTGCAATTCCTTTTTTTGCAAGTCGAATAAACAAAATTAATAACATCTTTATTATTATAACTTCATATTAAAAATTTTAAATTAAATTTTATCATCTAATCAGTTTATGCAACCTTTTACAGAATCGTTTATATTTTTTCATTAATATCTAAAAATCATAATACTTGAAATAAAAAAAATGATATCAATTTACAGAAATAATTTTGAATATGTTTGCAATTTACACTATTTTTTTCTTGGAAAAACAATAAACATAGCTTTATTTAATACACATCTTTTTTTATAGTGTATTGACGAGGAATATATTCAATCATATGATTTAGAAAATTTTTATTTGAACACCCATTAGTTTCTATCATGCTTAGATATTTGGGAAGTGTATTGTTATATTCATCCCTAAGCTGTTAGTCTCAACCAATCCATCTTCAATCCTATTGACTATTATTGTTCTGTACTCCTTGTAGAATATTGACATTGAAAATCAGAACATATATATGTCAAACTTTAAAACAATAACTGATTTTTTTAAGTAATAATTTTGTATTTCCTAAGTAATAGATAATACATAAAACATAATACATAATATTTTAGTCAAAACTATATTACCTATTTTAACAAATGTAATTTATTTCTAAAATCAACTCAGCTTTCAATTTACAATGCGTTATTAAGCAGTATCTGTTGAACTAAATAATTTCACAAAAAAAAAAAATGTAGTTGAATAGTACAATATATTCTTAATGACTATGATCATCATCATCTTTCTGATAGTAAAATCGTTTACCACAATAGCCGCAATCAAAATTCCCTGGTTTGTCCTAAAAAAAAAAAATTGATAACAATAGATTATTAGATCTTACAACTAAATAAATTAAACTCATAAATTTAAATTTTATAATTAAAATATGGATTTTATGATACTCATTAATTATTTCACAATACACAATGCTTCTTCATTAATTAACCATAAGCACAACAACAAAGTATTCGAGTAGGATAGTTTAAAGCCCAACCTTAGTACCTTTATAGTGTTTTAAATAAATGGAATTCTTAGAAATAAAACAAGCAAAAATGAATATTTCATAAATATTTCTTGGAACACTATATTAAATATTTTAATGTTTTTAACAATAGACTTGCATATTATGTGAATAAAATTATAAAACTGAAGTATTTTTTCATTAATACTAAATTGTAGAACAAATATTTTAAAAAAATTATGTTTTAGAGTCAAGTAATAATTTCACTAACTAGAAATAATATTTAATTTTACTCAATATAAATTCCAAGATAAATTCAGAAAACATAAACAATTAAATATTTGAAGAAAAAAAAGTTAGTATCAAAGGATAGTAGAACTAAAACTTCGAATTTACAGTTGAATAAACACCAAATATGTATTTATATTTGAATATATAAGTATATATAAGTTAATATAATTAAATAGTAAGTAGTTAATTGGCAATGTTAGTAATATTAGTGATAAATTCACAACATTTTGTGTAAATGCACATCTGATTATTTGAATAAGTTAATGTAAATACACTTACTGGTTAAAACGATAGAGATCACCAGAAAGATGTATGGTTTTTAATTTAACTATTAATCAAATACTTTTATAGGAAGTAATTGAATATCCAATTTTTTTTTCTAAATTTACTTTGAATAAGACAGCTGATATTTCTATTTCTTTTTATACATACATAATGTTGGTATTTAAATTATTATTTAACTTTTTAACAATAAAAAAAACCAAGTAACTTGTTATTGCATAAAAAAGCTATAGCAAAGTCTATGAATGAATTTATTTTATTTATTACCAAACATTTTATGTTTATTTCAAAAACACAAGCACATAAATAAAATTGGAAAAAGTATAATTTTTAGGTTAGTTCAATGTATACAATCGCTTTTAATATGTACTTGGTGCATAGTTCATTTCATCATGAACCATCTAGGGCAGGGGTCGGCAACCTTTTTTGACGGAAGAGCCAAAAGTTACAATAGACAACATTTTCCAGATTTTAAAGAGCCACTAAAAATTTTTGTAATTTTTTAAAATATAATTTAATTTTTTAATTTTAAGAGACATAATAATAATAAAATTAATTAATGAAAATATAATAAATTTATAATAATAAAAAAAAAAAAATTAATAATAGAGACGGCGTATGACTAATTAGTTGTAGATAGCATCGCGATTATCGGTTTTTCAACGGCATGTACTATAGGTATAGTCTATAACAAACATTTTACAACGATAGACTGTGCTCCACGCAGGCAATATCAAATTTTTTTTATAGATATTAAATATTGTTTTTGAACATAAAATATTAATTTTTATGTGTAGCTGGAGAGCCGCGACTTTAGACCGAAAGAGCCACATGTGGCTCGCGAGCCGCAGGTTGCCGACCACTGATCTAGGGGGGAAATGAAAGAGTATTAAAATTATTTGTACTTGAAAATTACCGATGAATACCATTGAAACGATAACTATTAAATTACAAATTTTTAACTGAAACAATCAGACGGCGTGTGCAGACAAATCCAAAGATGAGATTGTGTTTACCAAGTTTATGTAGACTTTCGGATGGCCAAGAGGTCCACCACCACCGTCGCAAAACACGACTCGTTTGGAACACCGTATCGGAGGTTCTTGGTTGACCAAGTCGATGGCAAACGACGGATTCACTTGCTTCTCCTTGTCGATAAAACGGGCCAGACGGTAGTCGTTCGCTTCCCATTTCTGCGGAACAAGATCACAATGAATACAACGAGACGTAATACAAACCGAAAGGGTCCGCCAGTAGGACAATGTCACTGGTGACGGGCATGGCGGAAAAACTCACTTGGCCGGTATGCGTGGCCACTTCTTTCGGTTCCCACGAGTGTTTGGACACACAACGGACGGCTTGCCTGGTCAGTACCGCGGCCGACCTCAGACCAGACGTCAAGTTCAACGCCATTTTCAACGTCGCGTTCGTTCTGCGGGCCCAGTCGTTTCAAAGGCACCGATAACTATAATTTTATATCAAATACGTCGTGTTTCGCCTCGACATTACGCGATAGTCGTGATAGCGAAAAACATATGGAGTGATAGCCGCCGTACCGTCGTCCTATTGGCCGAGACGATAAAAGGGCCACGGGATGATATCAACGATTTGTTGTTGTTTACGCGTGATAGTGGCCGTGCGAAATGCGAACCGACACGAACGTCGCGTTCGGAAGTATATTCGCGCCCGTCGCCGTACGCCACGACGAAAATCCGAGGGACTTTTAGTTGCGGTCGCGTCATTACTTCGTTGCTCGCGCGAATAATTCAAATCACAAGGGAAACCGCAAACCGATGGAAATGACCGATTGAAATCCTGCGGCGTAGGTGCGTTGGTCGTGACGCGACCGATTCGATTTTGTAAAACACTCGTCACCGATGGAGTCAAAGTTTTCCGGTTTCGCCAAAGAGACGACGGCCCGGCCGGCGTGCAAAAAATGCGGGTACTCCGGCCACCTAACGTTCCAGTGCCGTAACTTCATCAAAATCGACCCCAACAAGGACATCGTGTTGGACGTGAGCAGCACGAGCAGCGAGTCGGAAGAGGACTACGTGACGCCGTTGGTGCAGCTGCGCGAGACCGAGTTGGCGCTGAAGCTGAAAGCGGCGGCCGCGGAGAAAAAGAAGAAAAAGAAAAAGAAGAAGAAGAAATCGAAGAAACGCAAACATAGGTCGTCCGACGACGACGACGAGTCCGCCGACGACAGCGAGGGACGGCACAAGAAACACAAAAAGCACAAGAAACATAAAAAAGAAAAAAAATCGAAAGACTAGCGGTGAATACTTCGGCTAATGTTTACAGTAATTATCTATTTAAATGTGGACATCATTTCAAATGGCCTAAACTGTGATCGCTTACTGACTACTGTATAATATAGCTAATATTGTGAATTTATGTTAATGTAAATGGTATTATACTCATGTACCTTATGTATTTTTACATCTTGTTGTATATTTTTACCTACCTTCTGACTTCCTATACTGTACCTACATAGATTCTTGGAAAGTAAATCTTTTCGATTTAATATTGATATACAGTGCTTGTTTTGTCCAAATTTGTACCAGCTAATTGATGAAATAAAAAACAGATTATTGTGCCACGGACGATTTTGAAAACATTTCCAATTATCCTTGGTGTTTATTTCAAAAATATGCATGATGAGTAAATAAGACTTAAGTTATTACCACAAAATTTACTTAAACTAAAACCTCTCATTTTGAGAAAAAATGAAAATGATAGATAATTTCATGTTCATTGTGAGAGATATCTATAGGCTTGGATTTATATATATTGAAAAAGCCAAAACTAGTAAATATATATGTAAAAAAATCACTCTGTCACTATTAATGTTCTATGGCTTGGCTGAAACACAGATTTGTAACAACTTAGGAATGCTCAACTTCACCTGATGTAATGTATGTAAATTTCATACTTGCAATGTCCGAAAGAGTGAGCTCAGTCTGCAATATTATCCCATTTATTTCACAATAGATATCTTTAATTAATTTTAAACAGTTTAAACCAGAATTTTTATTTAATACACTGCATTTTTTTTTTTTTTTTTACTGCCACTTGGACTAGTCAATTTCCTAGTTTTGAGCTATTTTATTGTTTCTCCCAAAATTGGCAGATATACATATTAAATTATTTTTATATCATAAAAGTACTATCATCAAGAATTAATTATCCTGTATACTTTGATAAAAAAAAGCATTTAACAGCTCATTTAGTTATGTTGTTTTATTTTTAATTTAAATTTTGTTTAGCTATTCTTCCTTTTCAATTTCTTGTTAAAATTATTTTATTAATTTCTATGAGCCAACTTTATTAATTTAAGTATATATTATACATTCATAACATTATTTCAAACAATTGAGAGAAAGTTTACCTTTCAGTAATAAAAATATAATTTACATATTATTTAAAAATACCAAAATATTATTGTTCCTTAATTTCAATAGCAATACCACAGACTAAATGAACATAATTGCATTCATATAATCTGAGGCAATACCATAGTATTCTGTATAAACGGGCTGAAATAAAAAGTGTTGCGTTTAACTTTATCGAAAAATGAGCTATTCTTCATTTAAGAATTGTAAAAGTACAACAAAAATAAAATAAATTAAACCATAACAACAGTTGTAGAGCATCGATAACCTATAAACAGAATTAGCTAAAACAATGAAATAAATATTAATATATTATAAGAATTTCTACGATGATAAAATAGATAGACAAATTAAACAAAAAAAATGCCGAAAGAAATTTTCTTTTTTCATCAAGAGAAATGGAAAGGTAGCAAAGTATGCCCACAAGATTAATAGCAAAATATACATTCACACATTAAACATTATAAATTATGAAACTAAAATTTTTAAATTTAAACCTTTTATTCATTTGAATAATATTAATATCACTTTATTATGTTTCCGAATTCATTATAAAAACAAATACTCTTAGAATTTAAACTAGTAGCAATAATTTAAATTTTTTAATTGAATAATGAGTATATTTCTTTTTTCAAATAACATATTCAAGATTTAAATTAATGAAAAATAAAATATTCGCATTAACATATGCTCAAATCAAAAATAAATGATTAAGAAACAGATTTTAATCTGACACATCCAGAGCAGCAAACTTATTAGAGGCAATAGCTCCACAAACTTCTGAATTTTCACTTTCACAAGATTCATCATCATCTTCTTTTTCGCTACTATCAGAATTAGAAGATAACTTTTGATTTGCTGGTTCTTGTTCATCATCATCTGATAATTCAACATAACTGTGTTCAAACAAGTCAGGCTCATCCACAATACCTTTAATTTTCCATATGTCTTTGAGCTGTGCAGAAGATGACCAGTTTTCTGAAAGAAACCAACATATTTTTGTTTTAATAGTATAATCAAAAGTCTGAGCAGGTTATTTTTATTTATTTATTTTTTATTTTATTTTTTTTTTTTTTGTAGAATGGCAACCGAGCAAAATTATTTTAAATGAGGCAAATTTTACCATATATATATATATATTATTGCTTAAAAATGATGTATCTCACTAGTTTCTAATTTCTAGACATTATTGAATTGATGCAAAAAAGAATACTAGAAATTTAACACATCAGTTAATATTTTCAATTTACAGCCAAATTTACCAAATGTTTGTTTTGTACCTAACTTGCTAAATAATTTTTTAAAAGACATATATACGACTAATTATTCATTATAGATGTATATAAGTAATTTTCTTTTTATAGGTGTCAATATTTCAGATCTATTAATTATTTCAACACTTATTGTTTCATAGCAATTAATAAATTACCAGTTTAAAGTACATAATATACATGAAATAAATATACATTTTATACTTCAATATTATACATTTACCAAAAAATACAAATTCTATTAATACTTATAAAGTATATATAAAAAAATGGTAAGTAGGCAGAAATATTTGCTGCACACCCTGCAAACCTGCAGTTAGGTTGTGGGTACTCAGATATATATTATTTTGAAACATGACTCTTTTTTTTAAGATATTAAATTCTACAGAAAATTATAAAAGTGTTCATTTACTTTTCTCTTCTGTAAATCCAAAAGGCCTCAATGCTAAACATATTTTTCCATCAAGTGCCATACGAAGTAAATTATTTGCAGCACGATATGAGTCAGGTCTTCCTGCTCTCGCAGTTAAAAAACCACGTTTAATAGCCCAACCTTAATCATAAAAAAAACCAAGTATATATATATATATATAAATCAAAATATTTTCAATAACACCTTTAATTACGTACTATCACAGATGTCCATTGCAGACCATTCATCTTCGCCGGGTTCTGGATGTTGTAAATTCAAAATTTTGATCAGATTTAATCTTTCGGCTAAAAATTGAATAGATGAATATGGTTCACGTAATTGTGCTATAGGATAACAACCCATTAATACCTATAAAAAAAGTCAAAAATGAAATCTTGAATAATACAATGAAGTTTCACATTTTTATACTTGTAATGGCTTAGGAAGTTTTGATGGAAATACAAGTCCAGGACAATCACATAAACGAACACTAGGAGTTAGAAATATCGTTTGAAAATGCTTTGTATGTCCAGGAGTTCGAGAAACACTTACGACCTAAAAATAAATTTACAAAAAGTATTGGTAGTAAAAACAATATTTATCAGTTAATCAATAAAATTTTACAGTAAACAATTACTTTTTTACCCATCAAAGCATTTAAAACTGATGACTTCCCAGCATTAGGTTGACCTAAAAGACCAATTGTTAGATAATTATTTTGAAACAAATCAAAATGTTCATAACTCGTCTCTGGAACAGCCTAGAAAATTACAATATTGTAAAAATGTCTTTATGTTTTACTATTTTCAGTAGTTAAATTATAATAATGAAGAGTATGTACTACATAATATTTAATAAAGATAAATACAATATTAAGTACAAAACCAAAACTCACAGTAATTTTTTCTTCTATTTCAACATCCTCTTCATTGTCATATTCTTGTTCTTTTTCTTCAGCTATTTTCTTTTCCCAGCTATGCAAATCGACTAAAATAAATAAATACAGATTAAACCAGAGAAACATTTTCGTAAACATAGAAAAAAAACATACTTTTAGCTTGATATTTTTCAATAATACTTTTACATTCTTTCAACAAACTTTCTGCAGCTTCCGCAGCCATCTTTAATTTACCCCTAGGCTTCTTTTTTTGAACGCCTAATACATTAATAAATATGTATTAATCACAATCAATATAACTACGAATTGTATTGCAAATAACAATTTTATAAGAGACAAATCACCTTCTTTAAAATCTGAACTATTTTTGTAAGAAGTAAAGAACAACACATGAACTTTAGCTTTACTATCATCATCTAAATTATGGGTCTGTATTAATTTATTTTTCCATGCTAAAACAATTGGGGATGGTACAAGATCCACTTTGTTCAAAATTATAATTAAATTCTTCTTCAAAGTTTTCAAAACATATGTAAACAAATATGTTGGAACCGCCTAAAAGTAAATGATTTTTTAAATAACTTTAAAAAAATAATATTAATTATTTAAATGTATATTAGCTTACTGGATAACGAGCATCGGCAATCCAAACTAAAATGTCAGACATTTCCATAACACGCCACATTTGTCGCCAAGTTTCTAAATTCAGCTCAAAATAACTTAACTGGTCCCAATCACTTCTTTTCTTCAGCGTCATTAAATAATCTTTGAAATAACCATATTCACGACTATCTAGTTGTTCTCTAGTCATATCAGGACTCCATTTAGGACGTGTAGGAAAACCTAACTCATCACCGCAAAAATAAGGAGCAGGATCAAATTCAAGTTCTCGTTCTGATACAGGAACAATCTCTTTCCTTGCATCTTCTTTTCTTTTCTTAATTTCCTCTTCAGTTTCTCGGCGGAATTGTAACACATATCTAAAAACAAATTAATTTTAATATAGGTATGAAAATATGATGAAAACACCACAATAAAAAAGTATTTTTACAAATGATAAATTCAATTTGAGCAAAGATATAAAGTTGTGGAGGTGTTTAATTTCTTTTACAAGTATTAAACAAGTATAGTCTAAAAATTAAAACTAACAAACGTTTAGGTTTTATTTTATTTTAAAACAAATTTAAAAAATGAATTGTTAGAGTAAAATTATAGAACAAATATTCACTTAAAATCAACATTTTAGAATTGAGATGTATAAAAGCAATACCAAATAAAATATAATAATTGATAATATACTATTATATTATCATAATGTTAAACTGAATATTTATGCGAAAAATTGTATGAATGTAATGTACTGGTAAAATGCTTAATGTGATTCTTGTGGTTGGATAGTGTTAATTAGTTTTTCAATTTCCATATTGAAATTACTTATTCCCGCTCTAAGAACATGGTGGAATGGTGGAGATGTTATCTTATCGGTAATTGTCAAGGTATAACTTCCATTATAAAATATGACTGATTTAAAATACCCGTACCAAAAATGAAAAAACGCAACGTTCAATTATATTTATGCAATATGAGGTTCAATTAAATGTCGTCGTTCTAGAATTTAAAGAGGGCCGTATTCAACAGCCATGCGGGCCGGATGCGGCCCGCGGGCCGCCGGTTGCCGACCACTGCTTTAAGCTACTAGTGAATAATATTAATCATATAATTTATTATTAGTGCTAAGTTTATAGGTACAATGATGTTAAAATAATTTAAAATCCTGATTACATAAATGTAAATAATATGTTATAATACATACAATGTGCTTGAAATATAGAAATCTATAAATATCAAACTACGTTAACGTCCACATTTATATGTAGATTCAAAATGTTTAAAATATATATTGTACTCACTGGTTAGGATTAGATCTACCACCACGGTGCAATGGCTGTTGGTTAATACTTTGGACGTTGAATTCAGTCAAATGTTCTTTGGCTGGTTTAGAGCTTGCAGCTGCTCTTTCATTTCCATACTCTGAACCTGAAAAATGAAAAACAAATGTTCACCAGTTACAAATTAAAGATTGCACTTAAAGGCATAAATACCTAATGGAGCATTTTGTTGTTTTCTTTTCCTTTTTTCTTGTATTTGCAGTTTCTTTTGTTTGCCACTGAAGGGCAATTTTCGGCGTCCCTGGGGCATTGCGAATTTCACATCAAATCACCCCAAAAATATTAGAATTGAATATAACGATTTTTTACCGGAATTCACTCCCTAATGCATCAAACGACAGTTTAAGAAATGATAAGGATGACGTCGAATTGTGAAATAAATAAACCTTGATATCATATTGCACGTTAGGTATAAACAATCGTTATCAACGAATATTCTCGAAGAATCGCGGCGCTGCTGTACAATGTAACATTCAAATCTCAAACATTCAACACTCAACAGCAGCCGTGGTGACCTCATTACAACAATAATTGTTAATTATTAACAACGCAATTTCTTAACATTCAGCTCCTTCATAACTACTTATTTCATATTATTCATATTACTAGTTTATTATCGTACTTTGTGCAATACGCAAAGTGCGTTTTAATTAGACATAAAAATAATGTGTGAAATAAATAATAATTACAAAACTATAACGCTCGTACAATCGATGAACTATAATAAAGTTCTCAGACCAGGACCGTGTCAAGTAATTCAGCGCCCCGGGACAAAATTTCTTTTAGGGTCACAGGTAGCATATTAAGCACAAATAAAGGCACCCCCTTACTTTTCCTAAACTAAGGCGCCCGGAGGCAATTGCCCCCTTTGCCCCCCCTTTATCACGGCTCTTTCTCAGACTGTACCATAACACTAAATAATAATATATTGATACGATTAAATGGCCGAATTACGCAAAATATTATTCGTTTTAATCAAGAATGCAGACTCACTTCAAATACTTCCAAATTAAAAAAAATTTGATTTCTAATCGATTTGTTTACGCCAAAATACGCGTGGTCAATAGTACTAATAATTATACACTAAACGTTATGTCCAATAATGACGTCAGAGTTCATACTTAACATACAAGATCCACGTACTCACGATTCCGATTCCTCAATTCTGAGTAGTCGAGTGTTCCGGCCGTTCCGGGTTTTATCAAAACGGCGGGACGACAACGACCCGTAATAAACGGTCGACCGCCGCGTCCGTCGGAACGCTAGCGCTATCTAGGAGCCGACTGGTTTTCTCGTCGTTATACTCAGAGACGATGACAGTCGGCTCTCACTTGTTATGGTTTCAACACAGTTGTAAAGTATATATACCGCTTCCGAATCACTAGATCCTCGTACTTGCTTCGGCAGTACATATACTAAAATTGGAACGATACAGAGAAGATTAGCATGGCCCCTGCGCAAGGATGACACGCAAAATCGTGAAGCGTTCCACATTTTTTTGTCAAACGATTTATTAATTATTGTTTTTTTCCAATTTTTTTTTGTTATGCATCTCGTAACAGCAAAAGAATTTTTTCCCGGGTGCGATCGCGTCGTCGATAATATTGATATTCTCAATCACAAATGAAGCGAAGGACCCGTCAGTTTTATAATGATGTTTATGATTATGCTTTTTCTTCAGTAACAAATGTCTTGGTTATTATAAATTTCATTCAAAAATTATGTCCAGCCTTTCAAAATTAGTTGGAATTTTCATTTAGATTCTAGATGGCACTTTAAAAACAACAATTTTTTTATTTTTTTTTTTTGAACCGATGATGGCCGGTAGGGAATCACTTAGGCAGAGGCGTTATTTTGGGTTTTATTTTGGAGGGTGTCATAATAATACTTTTTCCAATAAAAATATTATTAACCAATATAATTTCCTACAAATATTAGTTAAGTTACACATTTGTTGAAAATTGTTATGCTTTATAATAAACTGTTACATTAGAGCAGTGAAAATATCGAAATAGCAGTGGCGTGTCCAGCATTATTTTTATGGATGGGCCACTATATTAAGTTCAAATATTGATTTTACCTCCTATTCATCCTATTTTTTAAACTAATTATATTTTATATTTTAATTTTGAATGACTAATTTTTATATTTTTATAAAAAAGAATAGCTTACCTTTTAATAGAACATAATAAATATGATATCGTCGTTTCCCCTTCATACCACCTCAATACTACACATGAATACGACTAAAAATAATATTATTTTTGCAGCATATAATATTAGAATCATACCGCTATGAATTTTGATTGAAATACCTAATCGAAAAATTATTTCCTTTTTCGTAACAATTCATAAATCATATTTTCATTGAGCACCGGTCTTACACGGGCCCAGTGCAGTAAGATGTGGATGGGCACATGCCTACCGGGCCCACCCCTAAACACGCCACTGCGAAATAGGTAATATTTCACTAGTGATCGGTAATGGATATTCGTCTACAGTTGCATTATATTCTATTGAGTTTTAACAATTTTGTTTTCATATTATGGTTCATAAAGAGTCCTATAAAAATGAATAACCATTAAGTTTAGGATTTTTAAATACTATCGAAGAACTGGTAAATCATAAATGTAAAAATTTCTAATAATCCTAATGGAGAAGAGGTTAAATAACCATGACTTTTCGTGAAGGAATTTAAAATTATTTTATTATAAGATAAGACAGCCATGTCTAGGAATTATGTGTAGTTATACAATTTTGAATTTGGTGAACCTCAAATTATTATTGCTTATGTAGGTACTTGAAGTACTTCTAATTAATGTCCTATACAAATGCAGTATACAATAATAGTCATGGCTGGATTAGGGGGGGGGGGTCTATCAGGAGAGGTAGCCCCGGGACCCCTCTCTAAGGTACTAAAATTATAGGGCCCCATAACATGTTGAGCTGACACTAAAAATTTTGTGATTACATAACAATTTTGTCAGGATGCATGAGGCTTTGTCAACCTTTTTTTAATTCAAACAACATACTTGAATTATTTGATTTTTTCGTAAATCATTCGCTAGAGGAAGTATTCCCTTGTGTATTCACATCTTTGAAAATATATGTGACGATTCCGGTTGCTAATTGTCCGGCTGAGAGAGCCTTCTCTTAAATTCATTAGAATAAAAACAAAATATATAGGACTACTCAAACCCAAGAAAACTTAGACATACAAATGGTCCTTTATTCTGAAAAATATCTATTAAAATCACTAGATTTAAATCAATTGCTAGGAGAGTAAGCTTCTGATAAAGCAAGAAAATAAAAGATTTTTTGAGAACATATTTATTGTTTTATGTTATTTATTTATAGTTTACAATTTTATTAATTATTAATAATTGTATTTTAAATAATGCGAATTAAACACTGTTTGTTACTATTGCAGACTTCTATGTTTTACTCAAGTCATGAATGGTATATTCCTACAAATAGTAGTTTTGTAGATGTCATGGTTATGTAGAAAAAATATTGTGAATCTTCATTTATTTAATTTTTAAAATAAAATGTATGAAATAGTTAGAAAATATATTGGTCTGCGAGTGACACGAGGGGCTTAGTAAAGTGCCTGAATACGTTTTGTTAAAAGGGCCCACGTGAAACTACAGCCCTGGGGTCCATTAAGTTCTAAATCCGGTCTTGATAATATAGTATGTATACCGTATACATACAATTAGTATAAATCATCGATAAGTTAATCTCAGTTATATTACCTATACTTATACTACGAGTAAGTATTTTACTATTAGGTCAACATACCTAATTTTAACATAGTAAAAGTAAAACAGTATCTAGCTAATGTCTGGATGGATAAATTATATTCGAAAAAGTAAAATTAAATGTGCTGTACGAAATTTTATAAATAATGGGGTCTGCTAGACACATATTATACATATAGGTTTAACCAAGCATCAACAACACTTTTAAACGGACTTAAAAAAATTACCGCTTGTGGATTAATAATATGATACCTTATAAATATCTCGTTTTTTGAATGTTTTATCCAATACAATTTTAAATTCTTGGTGTTAAGATTTGATGATTAATTATAATTTTACCCATATACTTTACTGATGAGTGGCGGTACTGCAGCGAAAATCTCAAAAACTGTTTTCAAGATTAATTTCTATTTACATTTAATTAGAATTTCGACGCATTATCGATTGTTTTTACATCAAATTCCTGCTCCAAATGTGTCAAAAATCTAATAAATGTATATTCAATTCTTTATGAAATTCGTAATATGACATAAAAAAAAAAGTGCGTACTTCGCCACATCTATAATATTCTTCGTTACTCGGACGAGTTAATGGAGATGGGTGTATTGAATTTTAAAGATATGGTAGATCATTTCTTTAGTTAAACGATTCTGAGCAAAGCTTCAGAATTAAAATATACCGTTTGGATGGAACAATTTCTTTAAATATATATATTATGTTTCAAGTTGAAAATTGTCGTAAAAACAGTTAATTACGAAACAATTGTAAAATAATTCACTTAAACGCTTATAAAAAAAAATCTGGAGTCACAATTTTTGAAAATTTTTCAGTATCATTAGTGAAGTAAGTATATGAAAAAGGTCATATTAAATCTTTTCAGAAGTTTTCATCAAATGTTAAAAATATACCATTCATATACTTCATAAATTTTCGTCTAATTTTCGAAAGATTTTTTTAAAATAATTATCTAAGTTTTTATGTTTGATAAAGAAAACAATTTTTTTTATGAAAAAATACTCAAAACATCTTGTTCTATCTGTATTCAAAGTTTCATTATGTTTGGATGGACCAATTTCTTCAAATAAATTGTTAAAGTTGAAAATTGACGTAAAAACAGATTATTACGTAATAATTGTAGGTATCATAATTTTGTTAAACGTTTATAAACAAATCTGGAGTCACCATTATTAATTTTTTTTCAAAATCGTTAGAGAAGTGTATGTATGAAGTCATTACATTTTCAAAAGTTTATGTCAAATATTTAAAATTGTATTAGGGATTAACTTTTAAAAAACAAGATATTTTCAAAGTTTTATTTTTAGCCTAAATTTAGTCAATTTTTTTTCACCTAATTTTAAAGCAAGTAGTGCATACGTCAATAATACATGGCGAACATTTCAAGATTCTAGCAACATTACCTACTTTTGGAGTAATGACGAAATTACTTAAGTCGATTTAAGGAAAGTGTCGTTTACGGCGACTTTCGCCGTTTTTGGTTTATCTATCCGATCTATAGAGTTTCTGGATGAACCTTTTCAGCAAAATTAAATTGAACGAAAATTCTCTCCGGGAAAAAAAGAAAAAATAAACATCATTGTAAAACCATAAGATCCTTCGCTTCACTCAGAATCTAAAAAAATCTACCAAATCATATCGTTTATCATATCTAGAGGTTGTCATCGCTACGAAGTCGTCGGTGATAAGCACTATTCCATAAAATGATAAGTAGGTACCCGAAAAGAAACATGTAATAAACTATATTAAATCAGATTAATTAAATGTATTTGCTCGTCGCATTTTTTTAATGCGTATATCCGTCGATCGTCATTAGTAATGACTCATTACCATTGTTGTTACACGTGAGATAGTGCAGTCAACATGTCTCACACCAATATCTGCCAATGGTACTCCGGCTATGGTACTTCTGCTGCTCCGATGAAAATACGTCTTTGACCAGAGCCCTCGGTGATTGATGTTTCGAACATTTTCCTTATAAACATCGTGATCTACCGTTCAGCTGGTCGCATCTTCTCTATCCATGATTGCGAAAAGAAAAACGAAAAATCGATCAATGAATTATTCATACTGTCTAATCACAATGTGTTTATCGGTAAGTCTGCACTTACGGTGTGTATTGCCACCAGTTGGTTAGATGTATTCTCCTTTATAGTCTTGTAGTCAACAGTTACTACTAACATTATGAAACTAATGTCAACAAAATTTTGTTTTTATTGAAATTATTATTAATAATTAAATGCCATTTAGTGATCAGGATCTCAAAATATAAAACTTTGTGGCATGTAGTGTGGGATCATGATTTGCTCTGTAAAATGTCACTAGATTGACCCTGATTATTATGATTACACTTGTGAAAAATCAACATCCCTGCTCGACAAATTATCTTTTGATCTGTTGTTGTAATAACTGACAAAATTTTATTTTTATTTGATTAGTATTGCAATTTTATACATGATATAAATTGATTAAAATATAGGAGTATTTACAAATCTTGTTTGTGCCTATAAGTTAAAATGTATCTCAAAGACAAAATTCAAACCATTCTCACATACACGCAATACATAATAATTTGTATATGTTTTATAGACTTATGACTATTGGAACGTTTGCATTGCACATCTTTTGGGGCAAGGATTGTACCTATTATTTTATTAAATTCAACAGTTTTGTTGTTTTTTTATCATTTTCCATAAAGTGTGTTTACATTTAAAACTCACTTAATAATATATGCATTGATGTTGTTATTTGTCATTTAATTGGATTTTTTAAACATTGCTGTTGCAAAACATGTGTTTATTTTAGAAGGATATTTAATTTGTTATTAAGATTTGTTAATTTTTGTTTCAGGTTTGAATTTTAAACATGCTGGCCAATGGCTCTGATTCTGATGAAGATATAGAAAGTATTCCTACAAAAAAATTTAAGTTACAGAAAAAAATTAATGAGCTGTCATTTGATACAGATATCTGTTCCGAATCAATAATTTTAAATGAATTCAGGACAGATCGGGTTGTTGCAGATAGTCAACATGATAACACTAATGAAATGGGCCATCTTTTTGATTACACTAACACTATAAATATAAATGATATAAATGATAATCAATCTGTATCTTCTGAAGAATCAAACTCTGATAATGATTATACTGTACATAAATATGAAGACAGTGAAAGCGATGAATATGTACCTATTTCAGATGGTGAATTTGAACTAGAAAAGTGTGTGATAAATGACAAAACAAATTCTAAAAGTATCGAAAAAACGAATGATGATAAAGATAATGATGAGAATGTAGATGCTGATGAAAGGAAATCTAAAAATAATAAATCTGCATCTATAGATATTGATATAGATTCTGAAGTGTATGATTTGTTAGATAAAGCTTATCAAGACAAAAATAGTAATCCAAATGAGAATAAAAAGAAAACAGTTACCCAAGAAGACTTCAAAGAGTATGAAAAAATTGTATTAGAAGAAGTTTGTAAAAATCATTTTGATATATTACCTGAAAATTGGATTGAAGCCACTCATAAGAGTGGTATGCCCATATATTTACATAAAAAATCTAGAGTTGTTACCTTATCAAGACCATATTTTTTGGGACCTGGTGATCCCAGATCTCATTTAGCCCCAATATCTGCAATTAGTTGCTTACAATATCAAAAAGGTCTTGAGTCTAAAGAAAATATTAAGAATGAACCTGATTTTCAGGTTAGCAAACTCGGAGATATGATTATACCAAATGCCAAAGTTGAAACTGCACAAGAAAATATTATAAAAGAATCTTTAACTCACGAAGAATTACGGGAATATTGTCAATCATTGTTTAAGTAGGCACAAAAATTACTAAATGTTATTCATATTTGTAATTTTCATAATATTCTCATAAAATTAATTTTTAATATACTTCATTTTCAGGTTTAAAGAAGTGAAGAGAGAACCTCAAGAAAATGCGCAAAACGTGATAACAGAAAATTCTAGTGAAAATCAAAAAAAAACGATAGAAAGGCCGTCACTTCCAGATAGTACTAAATTGATATCATTTCCAGTTCAAACTGAGGATCATGACAAACGGTGTAACCGTCGTCGAGAGTGGATAATGAATCCAAACGGTAAAAGTTATGTTAGTATATTACATGAATACTTACAACAGGCGTTGAAAACTCAACCATGGTATGAGTTTAAAGAACTTGAAAATACGGAAACACCATATTCTGCAACTGTTGTGCTTAATGACGTTCAATATGGAGTTGGTTTGGGAAATAGTAAAAAACAAGCAAAACTTAATGCTGCACAAGCAACTTTGGATATTCTCATACCAGAAATGAAGAACAAAATAGATTCAGATCAGCGGAACCAACGTGACCCTGTAATATTTGACCAAATTAAAGTTACTGATCCTAGAGTTACTGAATTCTGTGCTAAAACAACCGAACCTAGCCCATATGCCATGTTATTAGTGTGTTTACAAAGAAATTTTGGTGAGTGTGAAATAAATATAGAATATAAGTTAAACAACCGTCGTAGAATGTTAAATCAATGCACAATGATGGTCGGTAAACATGTTGCTTCTGTTGCTTGTAAAAATAAAAGAGATGGTAAACAAAAAGCATCTCAAGTGATTCTGGGCTTATTACACCCACACATTGACAATTGGGGCTCCTTGTTACGGCTGTATGGTAACCGAAGTATAAAAAATGCCAAGGAGAAAAAACAAGAAGAGCAAGAAATCACTCAGCTTCAAAGTAAAGCAGCAGTGAATCAACCAAATTTTGCAATATTAAATAAGCTTAAAGAAGAAATGTTAAAAATTAGAAACCAAAGAAGACTAAAAGAGGCAAATGATAAATTAGGATTATCACAGTCAGTAATTGCTTCTGCGTGTCCATACACCATTGCAATGCCCTCTGCACCAAGTCCTGAGTTAGATAATGGATAATTTGAATTTTCCTATTTATAATTGTCTTCTATGTTGTTCTGTTCTTAACTTCCAGTTAATTGAGGTCTTTACTTTTAAATTGTGGATTCAATATAAAGAAAATGTAACGTTCCTAAAAGTATTATAGTATGTATTGACTAATGTGATATAGGAAACACGAAAAATACTAGATTGACTATAAATTTAAAATCAACACATTTTACAGTATTTCTACATCAAACCCTTGAGTTCTGAAGTTATTGATAGTAAAACTAATATTATTATTAATTTAAAAACAAAATGATTATGATAGTATAAAAATATTGTAAACAGTTTTGAAAGGTATAATTTTTTAAGTAGGTAGATTAACATTTATTTTTTAATACAATTATATTAAATAATGTAGGACACTAATAAATATTTAAGTTAAAATTTAATTTACATTAGCTACCTAATATTAACTAATTTTGAGGTTGGACACTTCATGAGCAAAATACTTGATTTTAATACGGATAACAATAAATAGTATTTATTTTAAACATTCAGTTAAGTTTTTCAATTCTCTTAACCAATAAAACCTTTAATTTAAATTTAAATTACAGTTGATTTTACTTTTCCATGGAGAATCTAAAATTGCTGTAAAGATTAATGGTATAATACTAACTAAAATGTAAATTGTTTACATTCCTTAGTTAATAGTGCATCACTAAAATTAAATCATATACGTGACAAGGATTGAAAGATATCGGGGTAACAAAAAACACTACGTCATTCGCATATTTAGATACCATATAGTATTACATAATTAAGAACACTGAATTTTTGTTATTATTATAATTTTTAATTAATTTTCACGATAAATGTTATTTGAATTTATAAGACATATGCTTTAAATAAATATTTATATGTATAACTCTATTTGTTTGTCTCATTGACTGATTGTTGAAATAAAAATTTAATTTAATCTGACTGTTGAGTACCTATATAATTTATTTTATTGTTTTTTTGACAGACTTTAATTTGCAAATAATTGAGATATTGAGTTTGATGTTCATATTTGGGGAGAGTTGACAAATTTTACTCAATAAATATTTACTTTGGATTGAGAAATATTTATTACAATGGTCACCAATATTATAAGCATATGGGCTATGAAAAATATTAAGTAAGTTAGTTATAAAAATAAAAAATAAAAACTCAGTGAATTCATATATTTCCTTTCATACAATAAAATCTTAAAATGCAATATGGTTGAAAGCAAGTACAAAAATAATGAGGTAGAATATTTTTAATTTGACTGTTTATGTTCTTGGCAAAATAATTCAAAACAATAATAACACTGAAACCTTTTTTTTTTTTTTTTTTAAGACTGGAAATATCAAAAGAATTTTCAAAATAATGTGATCCGGGTTATAGATTAACATATTTTTTGATGGTTTAGCAATGAACAAGTTAAAATTTTAGAACAGAAAATTTTATTATTTTATACAGTTGAACAATTTAATAAAATCATGTAATATTAATTTTAAATCAAAAAGAAATGTTCCGTTTGAAGAAGCACCAGCATAGAATTTAATTTCTAAGTTTGCCATTTTACATGTTTCAACAATCATCAAAACAATTTCTAATTTTTATTTAACTTTTTACTAAGCTGATTTTTAAATTACTGAATAATCAAATTAAATTAGAAATGGTGTGCTTTGTATTCAACTTTCTGTAAAAAATAAAAAACATCCCAATCCACCGTATAATGAATAACGATAATTTTTCGTTATAAGAGACACTCCGTGTGCGTAAATATTTTAATACAGATAACGGCGGTAAGGATACTAATTAATAACATTGAATTCCTGATTTCAAATTTTGCGGGCAAACTATGTACGGGTAAAATCACGGTGTTGATAATAATTATTGATAACGACTGTGAAATATAATCAATCGTCCAAATCACGTGGTAGCTTTAAAAATATCATGTAAACTATACTCTTGTTGATTTTGTCAAATAATTTGTTGAACTTTTGCTAATAGGTGAAGGTAATATAACTATTGAATTCGGTATTGACCATGCGACATTTGTGATTTTTTTTTGTCGTGTTCATTGAGCTACGCTTTTTCTTCGAGAACCCCATAGAAATGGCCAAATTCGATTTCATTTCGACGTTTGAAAAACTGACCGTAAACCCCCTGGACTATCTAGAGTGAGTTTAGCACTACTTATATTCAATTATATTGTTGTTTATGTAACATACTTATAAGCGTGTTATTGTGTTCCAGCGTACAGGCCAATATAACCGAGGAGACGACCAATTTGTTGAAACAACTGTATGACACGACCAAGAGCGTTGAAAAGAAAACTGACGACGACGCTCTGCCAGAACTAATTGTCAAAGACTTTGACGAAGAGCAAATATGGCAAGAATTAGAATTACAAAATTCAGCACGGTTCAAACTGCTGGCCAATACTATTCAAAAATTTACAAAGAATGATTTGGTCTACGTTCAAAACTCCGATGGTAAGTCATTTGGACCAAGGTTTGATATTTTATGTTTGCCTGGGTGTTTAAATTGCTATTATATTTTATTTTATTATAACATGATGACAGTAAATACTCATGTTGAGGCTGTTGAAAATTGCCATGTTATTATAACATGGTAAAAGTAAAAGATAACAGTAACAGTAAAAGATAATTACATTTTTAATTTTCTTATGCCGTTTTGCTTTAACATCAAATTTTAAACAGATTCTTCCGAACTCTATACTATGGCAATATGTAATGTATACGTTAATAATTTGAAAAAATGTGGAGTACGTGGAATCGAAAAACTATTTATATTTTTGGACCTAAAAATAACAAATCAACTTCTCAGAATCTGTTTCTGTATATTTCATTTTTACTAAATGAAATATTCATTAAAAATTTATTCATGTCATATCATTAAAATAATATAATAAAATGTTTAGGTCCTTGTAATTATTCATGTATCATATAATATTGTTGAGGTAAATGTATATTAATTATGTGATCACTAAATGTATCAATTGTTGTAGATGCATCTTCAGAAAATTCAGTTAATGAAAATAAATCAAATGAAAAAATCAAAACTAAGAGTTATTATTTTTTAACTTAATACATAATTTTCCTAAGCTTAAACTCTTAATTTCAATAATAAACTTATATATTAATATGAACAATTTTCTAGTTCTCTGGACCACTAGTTGTCATATCAATCATACTTTTAAATATTTTATTTTAGTAGTTAATAGAAATATTATATAATTCCATTAGACATTGATTTTAAATTGTATTAATAATTATTTATAGTCATTGAAAATATACATTTTAATAATTAACAAACATTCTAGGGTTTTGACTAATTCATTTTGTTTTTAATTTTTTCTCATCCTTCCAAGCTATTTGTTATGAGTCAATATATTTTTACAATATAGAAATATATTTGTAAGGTTGTGTTGTTTTACACATGTATACACTATACATTATTATTATTTTACAAATTGTATTTATTCTTTTGAGTAATAAGAAAGTGATTAATCCATGTTCATATTAAATAATTTTATATTTATTTGTATATCATTGTATTATAATATAATATTTACTTTTCGTCCATGCTTATTATTCTTATATTTTTTTTTATTAAAAGTGTAATAGTATTACATTTTTATATTTATTTCCAGATAATAAGAAAGCCAAAGAGCAGTTAGAAGAATTTGAAGGTAATACTTTTGTTTATAAATCATATTTTGGAGATATTAGATGCTTTTTCATAATACTTTATGAAAACAAATCTCTTTATTTTTTTAAACCCTTGAATTTCAACTATTATTTGTGTTTTAATATGTTATTATTGTAGATTCTGAAAATGATGACGAAGAAGATATTGATGAGAATGATGACATAGATGAAGATGACTTGGACGAAGAAGATATTTCTGATTTAGAAGAGTCAGATTCTAAGTCCCGAAAAAGTAATTATGGTCTAGTTTATTACTAAAACAAAAATAATGTTCTATTTTGTCGATTATTTTTAAGAAAAAGATTCCAAAATAAATATTTTTATAATATTCATTGTACTTTTTCTCTTAACTTTAAAAAAATATATTAGGCCAAACTGTTGAAAAAATTTACTGGAATTTGCTAACCATATTGATGGTTATGTAATTTTAAGACACCAATGTGCTTTATTTCTTATTTTAGATTTTCAGTGAATTAATTTCTTGATATTTTACTAATAATATAATTAAATAATAAAGTACAATGCATGTAGATTTATATAATGAACAATTATATGTTTTAGTTAGTATTAAAATTCTCATAACTGTAATATTTGTCTAAATTAAAAGTAGCTGCAACATCTTGTGTTAAAATGAACTTTTATCTATTATTATATAATGTTTTGTGTATACTTGTTTTAGCATTTAAAAAGTCCATAGTTGACGATGAATTTTTCAAATTATCAGAAATGGAAAACTTTCTCCTATCAGAAGAAAAATCTGAGGCTGTTAAAGAGAAATCGAAACGCCTTGAAGATGATATTGATATGTTTCAAGACCTACAATCTAACGATGACGTAAACAATTATTTTATATATATATATTTTTTTCATTCTATTTAATAATAATTTTTTAATTGGTAAATATTTGTTGTTTTTATAGGAAAATAATTTTGGTCCTATGTATGAAGAATTCTTTGGAAATGAAACGGGAGAAACTGGGAAAAAAACTAAATCAAAAAAAAGTGTAAGATTTGAAATGAATGAAGATGATAGCGAAGACAATGAAGATAATATTAATGAATCTAATGAAGAAGACAATGGACCTTTGTCATCTTTAGAAAAGAGATCAGAGCGACTAAACAAACGTATAGCTCAACTAGAAGAAGAAGCCGTGTCTAATAAACCCTGGGCTTTGAAGGGTGAAGTTGCAGCTAAAGATCGTCCCCAAAATTCATTATTAGAAGAGGCTGTTGAATTTGATGTCTGCACTCGTCCAGGTAAATAATGCTCTAGATAATTAATAGACCCATATTAAAAAGTTTTAATGCTAATTTATTTATTAATTATTTAGCACCAATAATAACTGAAGAAACAACAGCGAAATTGGAAGATATTATTCTACAGAGGATTAAGGATAAATCGTGGGATGATGTTGAGAGAAAAATAAAACCAACAACTGCACCACAAGAATTTAAAAAACAGTTGGTGTTAAACCAGGAGAAAAGCAAGGAGAGCTTATCTCAAATTTATGAAAAAGTAAAACATTCAATTTTTGTTGCTCGAATTTTGATTAAATTTATTATATTAAATGTTGATTGAATAGGAATTCATTAAACAAAGAGAAGCGGCTGACCCAGAAAACAAAAACAAACCCGAAGAAGAACCACAAGAACACAAAGAAATTGATTTAATGATGAAAGAATTGTTTAGAAAATTAGATGCACTTACCAACTATCACTATACTCCCAAACAGGTGAATATATGTTTCTATTTAACACCATTGTTTTTATCTCATTGTTAGTTTATGAAATTAGCTGTATAATTATACTTAATGTAATTTAAAAAAATTTTTTAAAGTACATACTTCGCCACATGGGGTATTCTTCGCTCCCTGGTCAAGTTGATGGGAATAGGTAAATTGGATTTCAAAGAAATGATAGATAATTTTTTTAGTTAAGCGATTCCAAGCAAAGCTTCAATATAAAAATATAGCGTTTATGTATTTTACCATTGACAAAGAAGATATATATTTTTTTAAATATTATTTTAATCAGATTTAAAACTTATTGTTCGGACTGTAGACTATGTTTCATTATGATTCGATGAACCTATTTAAGTAAATATTTAAAGTTGTAAATTGACATTATATACAATTGTATTACAATTAAATTAAATTAATTAAACGCTTATAGAAAAATAGGATTTTTATAATTTTTTGTTTTAATTCTAAAAATTAATTAAATTGTTATCATAAAATTATAAATAAATATACATGAGTAAACGTACATTTTTCAGAGTTATTTTAACAATTATTCTGATTTTAGATTAATTATTATAATTTTTGTTTCTTAAAAAGCTCTAATTTATTTTTTATTAATCTAAGGTGTAATTTTCAATAATAGCTATGTATAATATTATAATGATGTCTTTGTGTTTAAATAGTGTTTGATTTTAATCACATTTTACTAATAATGTTTGGTGAATAATGAATATGATAGAAGCAAGTTTGGAAAATATTTGATTTTAACTAATAACATGTATATATCTAATGATGACATGCATTTATGTATGAAAAAATAAATTATGAACTTGTAATATTTTTCTTAAATTAACTGTATCCATTATTACTTTACAACTAAGAACTTAAAATACTAATTTATTTAGATTTAAATCTGTATCTTCTTTGAATAAGTCTAATTTTTTATTTGAAAAGAAAATCAGTAGTTTTTAAGTATAAACCAAACATGTTTGATTTGATATGCATTTAATCAATATTTGTGTGCCAATTTCAATGTTAAGTATTCTATTTTAAATTCTGCATACTTCAGAAAACATTGCCCTCATATTTAGGTTGCATACATTGAACACAGTATTTTTACATTCATCATAACATTACTAGTTTTCCATTTGATGTTAGAATGGACTCATAAAAAATATACACAATACTAATTTACAATTTTGAGATGTAAATATTTTGTCATGCTGTATTTTTTGAATCATAAATTATTTATCTAATATATTTATATTTTTCTGTATATTATTAATTTCTAAATTGAATCAAATTAAATGCAATTTACCTAGCAATGTTCACTTTATGGTAAATTAAGTTTTTTGTATTAAATAAATGACACGTCATACATTTTTATATGACTGTTTTTAATTTTGTTACAAGAAAATATTCTAACCAATGTGTTTTAAAATATTTATTTTAATCCAGGCCATTCCTGATTTAAAAATTGTCAATAATTTACCAGCCATATCAATGGAAGAAGTAGCTCCAACAGCTACCACAGATGCATCGTTATTAGCACCTGAAGAAATCCAAAGTCTGTACATCATTTTTTAGTGATTTAACTATGAACAAAATCATTAATTACATGTTAATCAATGTCTTCTTTAGGTAAATTCAGAGCACCACTTCTTGGCAAAGAAGAACGTTCAAGTACAGATAAAAAACGGGAACGTCGGAAGAAAAAACATTTGCAACACAAGAAACGTATAAGCAAAGAATCTAAACTCAAAGAAATGGAAAAAAGTGGAATTAAACCCAAACAAAATAAAGAAAACGATCTTAAAGAACTGAAACGATTAACAAGTAGTGGACATCAAATAAAAGAAGTAAGAATGAAATCAACAAATGATGATTAATAATGTACCACCACTTTCTTTGTTAACATTTTAATCTTTAACCCATCAAATTCATTTTTTCAGTTAAAGTCTGTGGACGACAAGAGTATAAAGACATCAAAGGATTTCTTTTCTAGACTTCAGCATCAAGGGAAAAGTGAAATACAAAAAAATAAACGACTTATGAAACAAAATAAAAATAATACAAAAAAATTTAAAAAATAAACAAAATTATTGTTATTGAACCGTTTTAATCCCA
Organism: Therioaphis trifolii; assembly: GCA_027580255.1. Taxonomy (NCBI): domain Eukaryota; kingdom Metazoa; phylum Arthropoda; class Insecta; order Hemiptera; family Aphididae; genus Therioaphis; species Therioaphis trifolii. Next base: position 3,971,941 of record CM050406.1, on the reverse strand, counting down.
ATATTAATATGATTTACACATTAAATGTTGTATGAATTATTTTATTTTCCATGGAAAAATATATCCAATTTGACAAAAAAAATTGCTATCTTTATAGAATTTATAAATTGACATTTTTATATAAGAACAAACGGGTACATAGAAAATATATACATAAGAGAAAATTTCAATTACATATAACACATTTTAATGTCAAATGATCTTATCCATACGGATTATTTAGAATTGATTATATTGAAAAATCTAATGATCTTTTTCATTGAAACGTATTGCATGGTACACAATGCTCAACATTTTAAAATTATGCTTTTTCAACTTTTTGTTTTTCTTTTTCTAAAGTCTTAGCTTTAGCTCTTTCATACAAAGGTACCAACTTTCCATCTTTAGCCAGCAATTTTAATATTTCCACAATAAGTGGCAAATAATTATGTTTACGTCTAGCATTTTCTATTTTATAACGTTTCATTTTATCTTCCTCATCAGCAATTTCCATACGAATATTCGCTTCTTCTGCTGTCCTGGCTGCTTCATCCTAATTAAATAAAAAAAAAGAAAATTAATAATATTGATGTTGTTTAAATTGATAAAATGTGTTAATCATACCATTTCTTCTGTTTGCAAACTCAATAATCGTTGTTCAAGAATTAATTTCCTGTCTGATACTAATGCCATTAAATTAAAATGAACTTCTCCTTCTTTATATCTGAAATTTTGATTACAAATATTAAGACAAAGTATGAACGTATTAATATTAAAGGTAAAATTTACTTATTTATTCTTTTTTCAATAAATGGTTTAGCTGCTTCAACCCAATCTGTGTTGGGTTTTATTAATCCTAAATCAATCGGGCCTTCTTTCAGTCCATCTAACTCATATAGACGACCTTCAATAGGTACAATTGCTACGAAATGATAAGCTTCATCATCCTTTGATTTTGGCTTAAGACTATCATCAAATTCAAAAATAGAAGTACTCCTAAAACATTTTTCAGTATAAATATAAAACAAAACATGTAGATATTTAAAAAAAATACCTTCCAAATGAGTTATGCACAGAGCGTATTTTCTGCGAATTACTCAAGGCCAAACCTTTCATGTTAGCATCAAATTTTTGAGAGAATTCTTTGAATTCGCTTAATGTAGGGCCTAAATTAATGTCTGGATGGCGACAGTTAAATAGTACACTTAAGATAGCTTGAGTGGCACATGCATTGTTAATAACCTATGAACAAATAACAATACTAGTTGAATATTTAGGTTGATTTATGAATTAAGTTATAACTTGAATAAAATGTTGTCATTATTTTTTAAGTATGAATCTACATTTTTGAGCTGTTGACTTGACTAGAAAGATAAAAAAACATAATCTAGGGAGGGCCTCGTAAGGATGCAGTATTTTGAAATAAAATTATATATATATGAACATGTATGGTAAATAGACAGCTAACAAATGTAAAAACTAGCAATTTTATTATTACATTTTGTGAAATGGAAAAAAATTAATATTCACCTAATTAGATATTACATTAGCTTGAACTAAGCCTTACAATTAAGAGTAACAGTTGTAAAAATAATGCACTCTAAATATGTGACTGGTGATCTTGTAAATTGAGTAATTAACATGTTAATGACTACAGTTACAATGAAAAAACCATAGAGCTGAACTTAAGAAAAAAAAACATAAAAAAGGGGTTAAGTTCGCTTAGTGTAATTGCAACATCTTTTGGAAATCATTGTACATTAAAAATATGTGTTATATGTGAATCTAACATATTCCGTAAAGTAAATGAAATAAGTGAATATTCTAAGAAAAATGGAACATTTTTGAATTTTCAAATTACCCATACAGTATTGCAATCATACTTTCTATTCTTTATTTCCATAAGTACTTAAACATAATAATCTTATTATTTGAGCAGGTAAGAAACTTATAAGCTGTAATAACCTACAAATACCTTGAACATAGATTATTTTGTAGCTGAAAATTCAAAAATCATAAAATAAAAGAATACTATTTGGTCATACTATAATACATGTTAACATACCTGTTGAGCAAAAAATATTTTCTCTGTTCTAGCGTCCCTGACAATAGGGCCATCGGGTTGGTCTTCTCCAATCCACCGGAAGAGGAATATCAAACCATGTACAGGCCTATGATACAACACAAAAAAAACTTAATTGGTAACACAGTGTTATTGAAGAAATGTGAAAAATTAATAAATAACAAAGTGTAGGCATGGAGGTAACAAAAGAAAGTACTCACTTGATTGTGTCGAACAGGCTGCTGTCCAATGTCCAGAGCTCCTCAACTTGAGCACCAGTCACACCTGGAAAACAAATGCCCGTCGGTAAATAAATGATTTGCGAGAAATTATGCCGAAATTAAAATCACTGTTTACCTAATTCACGGATCAGTTCCGTGAACACGCCGGGATCGCTTTCGATCAGACACCATCCGGCGGTATCCGACATCGCGAGTCGTATAGTACTGTAAACGTTAACACCACAACGAGCTCGATGACGGCGATCGATACGTCTGCGTAAAAAACAAAAGAATGTTTACTTATATGTCATTGTCAACAGATTTTTATTTATTTTTTGTTCATAACCGGAAAAAAACAATACCTCCGTTATTTCACAGAATTGTGTACAAAATATCGTTACGCCCTAAACCACTACTGACTACGATGACGTGACGACCACACGACCAGAAGTATTATGAGAATGCAACAAAAAATGTGCGTAGATTATTCAAAGAGAAAACAAAAATTTGCGAGACGCTCAACAATTCATTGACAAACGCATGAATTTCCCGGTTGATTGCGATTGTCAATCTAAATCCAAACAATAATAATCAAAAATCTCTTTGGCGTGTCATGGTTCACAACTGTGAAGTTCGTTACGCGGAGATCTGTGGGAGAAACCAAACATCGTGACGGGTGAAAGTGATAACAACGTGGTAACACTGGTAACCCTTGTCAGAGTAATTGGGGTACTGCTTGAATTTTCATTTTTCTCGTTTCTTGTATCATCATTAAAGTGACCATATATTTTTTTAGTCAGAACGGGACAAAAAAAAAAACAAATCATAATTTTTTATTTTATTTAATAATTAGCAAAATTATGTTTATTTCTATTTTTAGAGGACAAAAAATTTATAATAGATGGTAACAAATATGTAGAAAATATAAATGTGATTATTCTAACAATGTTAAAAAATCACAATTGAGTTATAAAAATATTTTAATTACAATTTCGGATAATCAATCTGGAGGTTTGGAACAAACATATTCCCCGTGGTGATAAATTAGTGAGTGAAAATGATTATGTTTGTGCATTACACATTGAGGCTAATGCTAACAGTATCTCAGGCGTGCGCAGGGGGGATGCCGGGTATGCCTTGGCATCCCCTGCGGTCTGCAGAACCATCTAATTTTTTAATTGTAAGTTAGGACGTTAGGTTTGTAAAATAAAATGTAAAGTATAAATTATTCTTGTTTATATTGACATTGTTTTGTGAGCTTTTCAGTTGTGAGGATAAAACTTTTTTTTTAATTCTGATTTTTTTTTTTATGGGAGTTAAAAATTGAGTTATTTCTGAAACATTGGCTAAGATTTGTTCAAATATTTTAGGGGAAGGCTTAATATTAATGAAAATTTTGTAAAATTCTTGGGGGGGTCATTATATCAGGGAGGCTTTTAGTATGAATTAAAAAAAATTGAGGGGGCTAAGCCCTCCCCATCTCCACCTATATTTTGAAGTATGTTGGCATCCCCTGCGAAAAAAGTCTGCGCACGCCTATGCAGTATCTATGTATAGTTCAGTCGTTGCCAGATAAATTGAGCCAGTGTAAATATGACTAGTTCAAAATAGATGAAGGAGTAGTAGAAAACTAGAAAGAACTACTCCATTTTTAAAAACTGAGGCAGTCCCTACAATATTTCCAGGTCTTCCAAAATATTTAATCTCAACGGTTAAAAAAACGGTTTAAAAATCACAGTGATTGATAGCACATGGCGTCTGTGCAAGCGGTTAACGAAACATTGGATTACGATTGGTTGAGTCAAAATTGAAAATAAAAATACTTTTAAATTTTAAAACATTTTAGTAGTATTATCTTATATTTTTCTTAAATAAAACTAATTACCTTTACTTGATCCGAAAGTTTTATTTTTAATGCTTCACAAACTTCAACTATAATTAATGAAATAACTTGAGGTGATATTTTGAATAGGTAGGTAGCTTAAACTTTGATAGCTATCTCCACTCGCCAAAAAACGTAATGTTACAGCTAGACGTTCCCGAGCAGGTATAGATTTTCTCAAGTGTTTATCTTGTTTAGAAATAGCTGTTCCAATTAAATTAAGTAAATATTCAGAAACTGCTGTTGTCATTCGACAAAAGTTTTCGAATTTTCCAGAATACTCGTATGATAACTCATTCAATAGTTTATTACCGCTGTATCTACAAAATGAGTATAAAATAATTTATGATATTAAAGTTAATATTATTATTATATACATTATGCATACAGTTCTCTAATTTTGAATAACGTTGTAGTCCACCATCTTCGTGTTTTTGATTTCTTCTTTTTTTTTTAGTTCTGAAGCCAATACAATATAAATTACACTAGCAATGGCTAAGTCATCTTCACTATCACTATTCATTTTAATTTAAAAAAAAAAAAAGAAGGAACGACCCACCTGTATATTTACACGAACTTAACGTACCTAACTAAACAACAGTAAGTACAACACTGAGAAATAGTCACAAAACACAGAATACTGTGAAACGCGAAACATCATGAAACAAAAAACACGAAACGAGCATAGTGTGTATACCTCTAAAGGAAACACTACGAAACGAAAAACATGAAACACGAAACGCGCATAGTGTGGAGCGACCTTAAGGTTGGTCCTTATGAAACCCACCTTGACGTGGTAAGGGGACTCATGGACCATTTCTTATGCTTTTCAATACTTATAATTTCACTCATAAAAATTTGTTATCTGTGAGTTGCCAGGATTCTCTGCAAATATTTTAAATTTTATTTCATTTTAAATTAAATCTTTTAAAGTGTGTCAGGGAACTTTTGCTATAATTTTTAATAAATTATTATGATTATTAAAATCTATTAATCTTCTGGCGACAGAAAAACTCAATTAAAATTTGAAATGTTTTAATTTAATTTTATTAAAAATAAAATCATTCTTTGTTCAAATTTTGACTTTTTAATATTTATACTGTTATTTCTAAAATGTTCTAGCATATGAATCAGGCTATCTGGTATCCTCAATACAAATTTAGTTTATTATATTTAAAGCCAGTAATCACTTGGGCACCAAACCTAGGAACATATGCTCAAATTTTTCATTTTAAAATATTTAGTTTCATAATTTAAACCTGTTAGCTCTTGGACGCTGGGGAAACCAAATCTAACCACGTTAAATAAGTGTATGATTATTATTATTAATATGTTGTATATAATATATAGTATTATAATTTATAGTACAATATTATTAAATAAGGTATAGGTACTAAAAACTAAGATTAAGTATATTATTGCCTATGATTATAATCTAATCAGACACCATAGTGAATAAAACAAAAACCTTGTTAGAAATATTTAAATATTAATAGGATATACTTCGACCTCCCTATTATTGTACACTGGTGTATCAATGTTTGTATCCAGTTCTGTGCTGGAGCGTATACGCAGGTATAAGGCATATACTCACTTTTCTGTTTTTCTGATGATATTTTTTTAATGAAGAAGTTGAATAACATTGATTGATATAAAATTATAGGTTTGAGAACGATTTTAAATTTAGTGGCTCTGTATGTGCTAAATGTATTAAGTGACCAGACGCTCTAGCACACGTCATGTTGTCACACCTTGATCAAAATTAAATTTGACAAAGATAATCATAATAAAAATTACATAGAACACTATGAATGTAATTTAAATTATAAAAAAGATAAAAAATTAAATTATGATCCAATATGTTTGTAAATAGTTACATTTAATTTTTATTAATATTTACACATTCAATTATAGAAAATCAATAATTAATACCAAATTCAATTATACATTATGCCTTTAATCCATAAGAGTAGAGAAAATTAATTTAATTAGTTTCAATTTTCTTCACTAAGACCATACTTCATTTTTACTTTTTCTAATTCTGCTTTCTTTTTGTCAGTATCCAATTTTTTAAAGGCTTTAGTTGACTAAAAAATAAAAAACATTGTATAAAATTATGTTTTGCAGCTTAGTAATAAATTATAAAAGGAATTTAATGAATAACAGTACCTGATAGTATAAAACAACTAAGTATCGGTTGCACACATTGAAACCTGACAGGTGATCACATGCATTCTTAGCATCAAATATGTCTTCATAAACTACAAATGCTGTTCCTCTTGTATCAGGAGTATTTCCACTAAAAAACAGTAATAAAAAAATTTAAGTCACATATTATTAAATTACTTAAACTAAATTAATAAAGCAATAAGTTACATTTTTTTTTGATATTAAGAGATACTAACATGTGTAAAATAAGAACATAGAAATAAATTATTTTCTTATTTTTGAAAAGTAATAATTTTAAATTTATAAAACTAAAATATCAAAGACAAGAAGAATTCAAAATAAGTATGAGAATTGTTTTAGTTATTTTGAATAAAATTAGTTTTTATAGTACATTTGAAATAGGATATATAATTTTTTTTTTAATCAAATCAGATTTTTATGTAGAGGAAAAAAACATTTAACATTCAATTAAATGTGAAAATAATCTCATGCATACAGATCTATGAACTACAAAGGTTAAGTCTCGATAAACTGAATCTCAAGGGGGATATAAATAATTTGACAATGTATTTTTTGGTTTATAAATCTAGAATATAACTGAAATAGGTACCTACACTTCTAAGGACACAAAAAAATATTGTTGAGTTGTCCCGGTTTATAGATTACTGATGCCAAATAAACGAGACTCAACTGTAGTATATGATAAAACATGACCTTAATTAATTTATATTAACTTAAAAATACTAGATTGTTAACAATCTTATAATTAACCACATGACAACAATTTATGACAGTTAAAATATTCATTATTCTAAAACAAATTTAAACCAAAATGTATAAGTAGTCATAACCATTTTAAGCATTATTCAAAAAACAATAATTTTAAACAATATTACGTAGTTAAAATAATCACTCATACACTCTAATTTGACGAATGGCACCATATTTTCCAAAAATATCATACATTTCCTCTGCTGTTATTTTATAAGGTAAGTTTCTTATGTAGAGAACTCTATTTATTTCTGGAGGTAATCGCACCTGAAACAAATACAAATATATTATCATCCCATACAACAAAATAAATCATGAAATGAAATTTGTAAATTCAGTAATAAGTGTTTTTGTGAAATAATTTATGAGAAAAATACTTAAATTAACTTTTTAGCTTTGTTTATTTCAACAACATTTTATAGGTACATATAAAAAATAATTATTTACTTATTTTTGAAACAAGTAATAAATATGTTTAATAAAACAATAATAATAATAATAAATACATGGAAATTAAATGGTTAAAAAATTGTATCATTACTCACATTGGTTTTCCTTTGCATACTAGCGAGAGCCATTGTTTATTTTTTGTTTTCTACTAAACACTAAGGAATATTGAAAAATAAACAACAATTGAATCTCGTTTAGATCAAACTACGATGGCACAGAAGCACAGTCTACAAAAACAAAGCTGAAAATTGTAAATTTTTCATTTAATTGCAGTTCAAATTTGAAATTTCCTATAGGTATCCCAGCGTTGTTCGTTTAAAGTCGTTCAGCATCAATAAGTACACAGAACCACAGGGACAGTGAAAACAAAACGTGATAACCATTATCGTTCTGATATAAACGGTGTAGCCAACTGATTGTATATCATAGACCGATTTGGAACAAGAACACACATAACTATACATATTACATAATATTATGTTCGGATTGTTCGGATAAAACGTGATTTTGAAGTTTTTTAGATTTCTTAAATTTTTGTACGACCATAAATAACGATATTTTGTTGGTTAATACTTTTATTTTAGTCTTTTGTTGTACAAATATATTATAGTTTAAAATTGGTACATAGTGGAGAGCAAAAGCCCTTCAGCCTAAATCTAACCAGTGATGGATCCAGAAATTAATTTGAGGGAGGGGATAATAGCAAAAGTATGATAATATAATTTGACTGAATGTATGTATGTGAGACTGTGAAAGCTATGAGCACCAATGCTACGAATAACGACTCGATTTTAGAAGTATATGAACTTAGTAGGTACCTACCTACCTATGTATACTTAAGTAATTTTAAATAACAAAATCCAAACGTTTTTGTCATTTCGTCGCTTTTTCCAAAACGGACAATTATCTGCAGGTCAACGTTTATGTCAATTTCCATATAAACATTATGTAAACACTAAAAGTTGGGCAATCCTTCTGAATTCTTGAACGTAAATGTAGGTTTTTACTCGTCCCAGAGTAGAGAAAATTATTTTGTGCGGAAGCTACATTCATTGGTAATGTACCAACTATGAAGTGTTATTAAGAAGCTGGAATACAGTGGGGAACATTATATTCGCATCACATTTACTTAGAGCATATTATGATGTCAATGAAAATCGTGTATTGTGTTAACTATAATCGTAAAATAACAGTTCAGGAGTCTTGAAAAAATTGGAAAAATAAAACATCAGTGGGGCCGGGTCCCTTGCCCTTCGGATCCGTCCCTTATAAATATTATGTTGAGTCGATCTTACGATAAAATAACTGTGCAAATTTCCTCACCACCTTAGTCCATTAAATAACAAACAATTATGACAATGTATTATGTGCTATTTTTAAGCATGAGGTATTGCATTTGGCGCGCTTTTTTTTCGGTGGTATCCCCAGTGAGCAAATACCCACAAGGCCTAATCCAACAAATCTAGAATAAAAAAAAAAAGCTGGTAAGTGTGATGATGGTGGTACAAGTTCGTCCTTCGTCCCTTCGGTCCTCGGACAAGATATTGATGATGAATGTATTAAGTTTTAAAGAAATGACAACTCATTTCTTTAGTATAAAACGATTCTGAGCAAAGCTTCAGTGTAATATAATATATTATTATTTAAATACTGTTTACGTATTTTACGGTTATTTGAATAATTTTTTAAATGCTTGGAAAAAAAATCTTGAGTCACGATTATCGATATTTTTTCGGTATTGATAGTTTAGTATAAGAGTAAACTTGTATTAAAATTTCAGTACTTTCTAACAAATACTCAATATTTCATTAGAAATAAACTTAAAAGAAATCAGACAATATCGTAAAAAATCGTATAATAATTTATTAAAGTGTGTATAAAAAAAATCCTGATTCACGATTTTTGAATTTTTTGTTAGGATAATTAGGTAGGTATATGAGTAAGGTCATATTACATTTTCAGAACTATAATTTATGGTTTAATAAATATTAACGGTACTATAAACTACTTTTGTACAACCCGTGTGAAATCACAAAATAAATGTTGGACAAATTATGGGGTCGTTATATGTCGTTGAGTATATTATTTGACAATTACAATGGAGTTCATCGTTGTACTATTAAATTTTTTTTTTTTCAATCATGTTTTGCTTATACACAACTGATTGTAATTATAAGTACTTAGTATTAATTCGATTATGTATAATCCGATCTCGATCTGATATAAATTTACATAGATGACTGTGAAATAAAGGTGTACACATAGACCTTATACTACTAGTATAAGATCTATGGGTGTACATAACATTCTATAATCTATGGTTAAATAAAAATCAATTATACTACAAATCACTTTTGTATAATCCGTGTAAATTGTCAAATATCTCATTTGATAATTTTCGGCTCATTTTATGTACGTGGCAAAATTATTTTACGATTATATTACAGTTTATTGTAATATATTATTCATTTTTTTTTCGACGAGTTTATTTTTCAACTACAACTAATGGAAACCACTAGTACCTACGTAGTATTTACTGAATAAATTACAATGGAGAAATGTAAAATTTGTAATCCAATGACGGCGAAGACTAGAACGATGTATCCGAATAGTTTCGCATAAAGGTTAGATTTAGATTTGATAATTTATAAATGTTTGAATCAGATTATTGAAATAACTGTATTCGAATTAAAATCAATAAACCATTCAATCATTACGACTTCATTTTTTTTTTAACTTGACTATGTTTTTTCAAATACTACTATACTAATTAATATCTGAAATGTTTAAAAATACAACCTTTTTTTTTACATAAAAAGTAATTATAGCTAAAATTAAGATATACACACACAAAATACATGTGTTATTATACAGCTGATATTTTTTTGTAATATACACTAACTGATAATACAAATGTAATGTTAACTCTATAATAATAACTAAAATCCTGAAAAATGTATGCAATTGTTTCTTTCCTAGTAAATATCCTTTAGTAACCTTGTCTTTGTTCCGTGTTATGAAACCAAATCAATTGTCATTTAAAGTTTAAACATACAAAAGGTAAAATATTTCCAATCAATTTATAATTTTTTATTGATAGGAAAATTCAAAAACAATAAATACAGTACATTTAAAAAAATTAAACAATTTAAACATGGTAAACGAAGTACAATTTTAACAATTTAAACAAAGTACATTGATTTCGCAATAATTATATACATAAAAAGTAAATGCATGGCACAAAATCAACACAAATAAGAATAATAAAAAAAAAATAATAATGATTTACATGATTTTTGATTTAAGCATAATATGATCTCAGGAAATTAATCTGTTTGCAACAAACAACAAATTATGTTCACATCAAAAATCATGGAAAGTAATTGGTTTTCCATTTTTCTATGCACATTAATGTGTTTTTTATAATTTTTATACATTTTAAATTTGATTCAGCAAATTGAACATAAATATTGTTTGTTTATCAACAAAACTTTTAAGATCGTTAGTGAAACTATTGTCTGGTTTACTAAGACCATCTACAGACTTTGGAATACACTTTTTGGGACGACCTCGTTTTCTGGGCACACCACTGGGTGGTCCAGGTACAACAACATTATTTTTTCGAGGCCTTCCTCTTGCTTTTTTCACCGCAGGTTCATCAATCTTAGAGGGACTAATCCCACGTTTTTTATTAACTTTGTAACTTTGACGACCTCGTTTTCTTGGCTCACCACTGGGTGGTGCAGCTTCAAGAACATTATTATTTCGAGGCCTTCCTCTTGCTTTTTTGACAGCAGGTTCATCACTCTTAAAGGGACTAATCCCACGTTTTTCTTTAACGTTGTAACGTTGATGCACTACATTTGCATAACATTTATTGCGGGTTTGAAACGTATTTAGCATTTCAGGATTTAAAAAATCCTTGTTTACATCGTGGCCGTCATTCTTCCGTCCTCGTCTTCCGTTTTTATTTTTATACGCAAGGTAAGTAAGATTTGGACCATCGTAGGTTCTAACACAAAAATTAGTACCTACATGGGCCTTATATACCATTTTAGAAGCGAACTTCTTGCAACATTTTAGACATATTACATGTTTACCAATAAAATCAAAATCTTGCAACGGCAAGAGTTTTATACTCCCTTTCATTATACAAAAATCTTCGTATCCAGTTTTTGTATTATTGTTTTTTTCAAACAAAGTCAAATATTGATTTGACATGGAATCGAAATTTTTATCTAAAGCCTGAAAATAAAATACACAGGAATCTTAAATACATACAATTTAAAAATTGAAAAAAATTGAAAAAATGTTTTAGAACATATTTATTTATATAACTTTAAGTATTGTTTTATGTAATAATAATAACAGATGAAGTATTAAATTATTTATTGTAGAATTTTACTTTCATTATTATCTTACAATAAGGATTAGTTTATATAATAGATAAATTAAAAACAAAGTCTATGAAGTTTGCCTAAATTTAACATACTTGAGCATATTTATTCTATTATATAACCTACAAATTAATTTTTAAATTTAGTAAGTTTGATTGGTTAAAATTTGAATTCAGTAAAAAAAAAATTAAAATTTTGGAGAATTTAGGTGCGGTTTATTCTCAATTTGTTTGATGGGAACAGATAATAATTTATAAAATTACTCATTATGAAACCTTAACCATGAGCAAAATAAAGGTTTTATGTAGAATTGTACCTACCTAAATTTGCCGCACTTTTCTATGCAGTAGCACTATGTCTTAAACTATATAAGTTCTAAACTTGTTTTCAATTATTTAAAATAAAAGACTCGTTTGTATTTAAAGCCACTAATATACAACAAATCCAGTATGTTTTTGAGTATTTGGGTGTGCCTATAGGCACCGTCCCTTTAGTAAAACGATTCTGAGCAAAGCTTTAGAATTGAGATATACCGTTAGGATGAACAATTTCTTTCAATAAATAATTAAAATTGAAAATTGACGTAAAAGTAATTTGTTACGTAAAAATCGTATAATTATTTATGTAAATGCTTGCAGAAAAAAATCCCGAGTCACGATTTTCGAAATTTTTTTGAGAAGTGTATGAGTATGATCATGTATAAGTGCCCTACCTCAATATAAAATATAAATAATGAAAAGAAAAATTAATTTATGAATTCGAGTCACCATAAACTTGTATTATATCTATATTATATTTTAATAATATTAGTTTATGAGATCTATAACTTTTACAGGAATTTACAAACAATGTACATAACGGTATCTTTTTCAATTTTACTAGTTGATAGTAAAATATTGTATTTTCACAAATCAATTTTAAAACAAGTATAGATTGTATCACAATAAAAAGATAAAACCAAAAAAAAAAAAAAAAAAGTTTGTGCTATATCATATCGATAGAAATAATTTGCATAAATAATATATGGGTAGTATGAATTATTCATACAATTATTAAGTAATTCTCCCAAAGATTGATGATAATTAATTAACTAATAATATTTAAAATATAAAAATTCCTAAATTATCGACCTGAGTTAATTCTTTATGTAACTATCTTTTCTTTAAATGAGATTTGTCCAAAGAGCTCTAAACATTAATGTTATAAAACCAAAAATACATAAACTATTTAAAATGTAATAATATTTACATCATTTTAAATTATTACTATTATGAAGAAAAAAGTTAAAAATATAAACAGTACCAACAAAAAAAAAGCAGACAAAAAGAGCATAAAGTGATATTTCACAAAAACATTCAACATTAAAGTTAAAATGTATCAATTAAAAGCTATTCAAAGTTTAATTATTTGATTATTTTTAGAAATTAAACTTAAAAACATAAAATAACAATTTGAAACTAAATGTAAAATATATTACCAGAAAAAAAAAATAACTTTAATCAATCATAATTACCTTAGATGATTCATTTTCAGAAGACATATTCTCCGTCACAAGGTTTGATTGATTCAAAAATTGAATCTTACTCAAATTCGCTTCAGTCATTGAACTAAATTCAGTCATAATAACTAATAACAAATCTAACTATATGAGTTAATTTATTCTTTCGTTTTCACGATGATTATAATGTAATGTTATAACTTATAAAATATTTTAAGACTATAGTTACTTAGTAACGTGCCAGCGATTTCCTCTTCCCCCCCCTAAATTACCTATTAAAATTCAATACACTATATTTACACATAGAATTTTTTGAAAGTAGGTACGATATGAATTTATTGTTGACGGGCCACAGATCCCGGGCTTACGGGGGACTCTTTTTTGTTCGCCAAACTTATTTTATTTGAAAGTTAATTTCATTCACAAATAAAAAAAAAGTGTATCTACTTAGTACTTACAATAATATTAGTCAAGTTTAACATTTGCCTATTTTAATGTCATACTACAGTTTCCTCTTAAAAAAATGCTTTCAACAATACCATTTATAAATACTTCTTTATGATTATTGAAATAACTGTATTTTAATCGAAATTAATAAACTATATCATCAATAATGAAATTCTATCATTTTGGTTCCATTTCTTTCAAAACATTACTGATTTCATAAAATATTACCTTACTCATTGATATTTAAAACAGTCTAAAAAAAAATTGATGTCCATTAATGTAATGTTATTCTGGTCCAAGAAAAAAATTAGGTTAAAAATTAAAAAAATAAATATTAAAATCGTTTTATGTATACTATGATAAAAATTTAAAATAATTTAGGTAAATACTAAATACAGTTTTCAATTAAATTCATTAATTAATCATTAAAAACTAGTTATATAAGAGTGTTTGTGCAAATTAATATAAATATCTTACAAGTTTAATTGATATGAAAAATAGGAATGTATGAGAGTAATACTAAACATAATATAACATTAATTTTCTACAGCATTTATTAATGATAATTTTTTGTTTGTTTTATTAATCACCTGTTTTATGCATTTAACCGATCTCGGTCTGATATAAATTTACATCGATGACTGTGAAATAGAGGTATACATAATTTTCTATAATCTATGGTTTAAGAAAAATGATTAGTACTAGAAATCACTTTTGTGATATCCGTGTAAATTTTCGAAAATCTCATTTGATAATTTTCGGCTCATTTTATGTACGTGGCAAAATTATTTTACGATTATATTACAGTTTATTGTAATATATTATTCATTTTTTTTTCGACGAGTTTATTTTTCAACTACAACTAAAGGAAACCACTAGTACGTAGTATTTACTGAATAAATTACAATGGAGAAATGTACAATTTGTAATCGAATGACGGCGAAGACTAGAACGATGTATCCGAATAGTTTCGCATAAAGGTTAGATTTAGATTTGATAATTTATAAATGTTTGAATCAGATTATTGAAATAACTGTATTCGAATTAAAATCAATCAACCATTCAATCATTACGATTTCATTTTTTTTTAACTTGACTATGTTTTTTCAAATACTACTTTACTAATTAATATCTGAAATGTTTAAAAATATTCACTACCCATTAATAAAATGTCATTATTGTTTAATGAAACTATAACGTTTGTAATTAAAAAAAATAATAATATTAAACTTGTTTTTTCAATAGAATTTAAAGCACCGTCTTCATTTGAGTAAATACTAAATAAAGATTTCTTTAGATCGTTATCCCACTATGATGTGAAGTCTTTATTGTTTTTACAATGATGTTCATTTTATATTTTTTTCTGTGAACCTTTTCTCGCGTAGTTAGAGTAGTCCAAAAGTTGCATACAACACTTCAATTATTGGATATTTCATTTAGACTGTGCTTTAAATAATCGATTTTTCTATCCTCTCAAATATTTTTTCTGGGTTTAAGGAAAAACTGCCGAAAAACTGAGTAAAAACGGTAAAACTTGCCGAAATATTTTCGTAATTTGATGTTAACTCACAAAGTGATGTTGATAAAAACTTTAAATATTAATGGTGTATTATTGGATACTTCACAAAAGTTAAAAAAAAAATTGAAAATAATTTCAACGAAGTAAATTTACACAAAGTATTATTACTATCTTGAAAACATAATTGGTTTGAAATAGAAATGTATAAAAATAATACCAAGTATAGTTTCATATTCTATTTAAAATAATATTATATTCATTTGAGATTGTTTTCGTTTATTTTATTTATTTAAAGAGAGGTGTCGTTGGTGTTTATACGATCTCGATGACACAAAAATGTACGTTACATCGATGTCTGTGAAATAAAGTTATACAACATATTCTATAATCTATGATTTAATAAGGGTGATCTAAACTCTATGTTACTTTTGTACAATCCGTGTAAAATCTCATTTGAAAAATTACGGCTCATTATTCGTATGTGACTGAATTATTTGACGATTAAAATACAGTTATTCAAAATATTTTTTTTCTTCGATGCATTTATTTTTTATAAATACCTGATAGAAATAATTAGTTTTAAGTATGTATTCTATTAAGTTTTTATTGCATTTTTTATTACTTTTAGTGAAGACATTGGCAATCCAACAACGGCGAAAACTAGTACTACAGACCCGAAGAACATCACATAAATGTTAGATTTAGATTTATTAATTTAATATTTGTTTTAATTGTATTCCATTACAATTTAATTCTGATTTAAAACATTTTCACGGATTGATTTTCGATACATATTTGTTTAATGTGATACCCTAGACTTCTCACAAACAAAAGCTTTCATTAAATAAATTACTTACACTTGTTTCAAATTATTGAAATAAATATGTAATTATTAAATATAATAAACTATTCTATCATTATGATTCCATTCATATTGAAACTTGGTTAATTTTTTTCAAATGCGATAACTAAAAACTGTTTAAAAAAGTACTACCCATTATATTGTAATTTCATCATGGCCTGATGAAAATAACATGTTTTTATAATTGATTTTTTTTAATTGGGTTTTCTGCAAGATGATGAAGCTTTGCAGTCATTCGATTAAATACTAAACACAGTTTTCTATGAAATTCATAAAATAGTAATTCTGCTTTAATTTTTAAATTCTGAGTGAAGCGAAGGATCTATGTTACAATTGTGTTGTATTTTAATATTTTTTTTTATTTATGATCAGTTTTCAAGAAATTGGAGAATCCCAAACGTTTCTTAGAGTGACTCTATAGATAGGATAAAGCATTAAATTTTTTAATTGTATTTAAAATTTCATTTTTTACTCATCTTTATTTATGTGAGAAAAAACTGCCGAAAACTGAGTAAAAGATTTTCGGGATGAGAATTCCTCCTCGGTACATCATGCATGTCGTAAGTGGTGACTTGAATGGATTTATGTTTGGTAGGTAGGTAAAGTTAAGGTATATCAAAATCATTAGTAGGATTGGGGGACCTAGGGTTCTTTTGACAGACTGAACTGTTCAAAATTCTCATTCGATATCATTACAGTATACATCCTTTCGTATTCTTAAGGCTTGTGTCTTCCACTGGGATTCGCTTTGAAATCTGTCTTCAGTGGGAATAGCTTATCTTAGAGTTTTCATTTATTTTTTATCATAATATAAAATAATGTTTTGTAAATTAATGACAATGTAGGGGATACTGTGGTTAGTTGACGAAGTTAACATTCCAAAGGCAATTTAACTGTAATCAATTAGCATATAAAACCTCCTGTCTAAATTTTGAATTTCTTAGTAATAGAATAAAACGTTAAATCAAAATTTTTTAGTGATTTAAATTATAGTTTTTCCAAATCTTTACACCATATGGAGATAAAACGTTATTGACACGAATGAGAAATAACTGTGAATAATTGAAGTATTATCAAAATAAAATTAATTTCAGAAAATAAGTTGCTTATATAACGTTATGCATGTCATTGATTACTAATATCGATTGTTATCATGATTTGTTATGAAATATAATCGATTTGTCATCTTACCCGACTCGTCAACTAACCACAGTCTCTTCTATATAATGAAATATATAAAGTTTGTTCTGAAGCTATGCCAATGCTTTCTCGCTTCTTCGCCTGTACACTATGCTTTACTATCACCCCGCACTCCCATACCAAGCTTTTATGTTCTCTTCTTTATCACCAGGCCACGTGCTTCATATTGTGCGTATTGTCCGTCTGTATGTTTCGGTTGACATAATTTTCACTTACAAAAATTACTATTGACTTAACCCATTAATACTTTATTTAACTGTACCGCTGTATTTATGTATTTCATTCAGATATATGACTACTTAAACTTGGATTATTTTTCAAATTATTGACTACGCTCAATATTTGTTAGATAAATGCATCCCTAATGAATTTTTTTTTTAAAAAAGTTAAAAAATACTTTAATTAATTTTATGGATAAACGTGTTTGGTTTTGATTGATACTATTCACTACCAACTCATGGTACTCATAATAAAATAAAATTCCAAATATTCGTTAAAAAGTGACCTTTTTCCCTACTCCTTACACCTTATTCAGAGAGCCTATGGCATGGCGTATAACTCGTAAGCTCGTACGAATAAACGATGAATTATGCAAAGATCCGATAAATGATTAACTCGTTAGGTTCCTAAATCGTATTCTGAGAGCTCCTGGAATGGCGTAAAGCTTGTAAGCTCGTACGAATAAACGATGGATAATGCAAATATTTATTAAATGATTAGCTTATTCCTTATTCTGAGAGCCTCTGGCATGGCGTATAGCTTGTAAGCTCGTAAGAATAAACGATAGATTAACATACATTTAGCTACTTGACGAGATGTTATAGATCGTTGGCTAATAAATATGATAAAAAATCACTAAGGCATTACGATATGTCTGTATTCTTCGAAGGAATGTTTGTTTGCGTGTCGTTAAATAAAAAAGTGTACATAAAAAATAATTGTAAAAAAAAAAGCATATTTATAAACATGCACAAACACTGATATCTATGTTCACTAAAATCCGTTTCACGATTTTTATTTTTTGTTTCATTTATTTATTCGTACGATTTGTATAACACGGTACATCATAACAACAACATTAACGAGAGTGTAGGTAAATGGCAAATTAAAATAAAATAAAATATAAATGGAATAACAATACGTATCAAAGGGATTTTTCTTCACAAATCTATGTTCGATTTTTCCAACCAGGCCACCGCCTCCGGTGTCCCCGTGAGGAAGTCTTTCGGGTCTCCATCATACTTCCTTAACGGACATTTTTCGATTATGTGGCTCATTGACTGCACACCCTCTCCGCAATCACAATTTGGGTCGTCTACCAGTTTCCATTTATGCGTTAACTCCTTATATCTTCCTTGCCTGGTTCTTGTACGGTTCAGTCTGGTCCATATTTTCCTCGGTTCATTCATTCCGGCTATAAGGTTACGTGCACTCTCGAAGCGTGCTCCTCCTCCAGGTTTTTTCGTTGATCATTATCCTTGCCATGCATCTGGTATGAGTTTTCTTGTGTCGGTAATGTCGTCGGCTCTCATCACAAAAGGATTCCATGACTTTAGTCTTAGGATTTCTAGTCTGTAAATTTTAGCATTTTCATCAGTGATATGGATCCCTAAACAAAAAAACAAAAATAAAAAAATTGATAAACTGGATAAACTTCATCGATATTTTTTAAAAGTAATGGCACATAAGAATGGTCGTGGTGATGTTTCCCTGGAGGCCGACTTAAGTTTCATGATTTCAAATGTAAATGATAGAATAAAAAATAATGCAAAGAAAAATCTACTAAAAAGTTATAATTATTCATTAGTATGGAGTTAAAGCATTTCGTATGATGAAAAAATCGTATCTTCGATACGTAAAGACAAATAAATAACTAATAAATTAATAATTTATAAGTAAGCGAGGTTGAAAAAGAAATAAAAATAGGTTAGGTTCACATCACCTTTTTTTAAATTTGTATACAAATTTAAAGTTTTAATAATTACCCAATAATATCAGATTATAGAAATAAAAAAAGACTATACATTATATAAAAAAAAAAAAAATAATAAAAAATAAAAAAAAATTACATACGTATAAAGAAATAACTCTGTAAATTATCATTAAGAAGCTGAGTGCTAAAAGTAACATACGGCAAATAAGAAAACTAATTTACAAGACATTATTTTAAAATATAATACAATAGAATTAAAATTTCTAAGACCAGCTATTCCAAATGCCTGGAGGCAGATTTCATCTACATAGGTAGCGAATCCAAGTGGAAGATACCAGCATTAGGAATACGTAAGAATGTATAGGTACTGTAATGACATCGAATGAGAATTTTGGAGCATTCAGTCTGTCGAATGAAACCTGGTCCCTCAATACTACTAATGATTTTTATATACCTAAACCATATTCAAAATCAAAAACCACTCGCGGCCTGGGCTATTTCTACTCAAACATTAATTTATTTGATGCCAAGTATTCGATATTCAAATTTTTTTTTAGAATATTTAAGAAAGTATAGTTATTTAAGTATGGTCATTTTAATATTTCAGAGCTTTTTAACAAATATTAAAAATGTTATAAGATACAAATTTTCAATCGAACAATCAAAATAAATTAAAAAACCAGTTTATTCTGTAAAAATTGTGATAATAATTTACTTAAATGCTTGAAAAAAAATCTTGAGTCACGATTATTGATATTTTTTCGGTGTTGATAATTTATTATAAGAGTAAACTTGTATTAAAATTTCAGTACTTTCTAACAAATACTCAATATTTCATTAGAAATAAACTTAAAAGAAATCAGACAATATCGTAAAAAATCGTATAATAATTTATTAAAGTGTGTATAAAAAAAAATCCTGAGTTACGATTTTTGAATTTTTGTTAGGATATTAAATTTTCAGAACTTTTTGTCAAATATTTAAAATTATATTACATAAAAACTTTCAAACAATTTGGTAAATTAAAAGTTCTATATTTAAGTCAAAAGTGCTATAATTGTTCTGAAAATGTTGTCCAATATAAAAACGTATGTATTTGATATTGGACAAAATTTTCAAGTTTCTAGCTTCAATATATTTCGATTTATGACTAAATACCTAAAATCTGAACAGTGAAAATCTCGTTTACGGCGGATTTTTACCGATTTTACCGTGTTTACTCAGTTTTTCGATCGTTATTCTTGATTACTGGAAAAACTATGAAGATTTTAGAAAAATGACCTCTCTAAAGTACCATCTCAGTTTAATTTCGAATCTAAAAAGTTGCTGGACGAAACTTTTGGACAAGGATTTCTATACGAAAAAGTGCTTACAGAAAAAAAAATTAAAAAAAAATAAACATCATTGTAAAACCATAAGATCCTTCACTTCACTCAGAATCTAAAAAAATTAAAGTATCAACACTTAAACAACTAGGTTATTAATTAAAATGGATATCTGACCTGAGGATACGTATTCGCGACTCTTCGACCGTCGCGGACTTAAAAATACCTTCACGGAATCTTGCAACAAACACGATCTTCTCTTGAAATATAACACTAATACAAAAACTTTTTATTCATGGTAATTGAAACAACTAACGAAAATCAATTTAAACTATTAATGAATAAACTCTAAAATATGTTTATATTAAACAGTGCAGTTACTAATTTACTATATAAAGTTAACAATGATACTTTATGTAATAATATTACACATTATAAATCAATTATTATTTTATCTGACCATTCACACGCTGTGAATTACACCTATGTTTCCCAATGTCAAGAAAATTATCATTTTTATTTCTCTCAATAATTAATGATAGTTTTATTTCGTTAATGATTATTTCAAAAGAAAAATTTAAATTAACATTATCTGTGATTAAAATTTGCTGCTTTGAAAATAGTTTCTTCATTATAGAATTTAAAGTTAGCTATGGAATTAATATTTCATAGTGAATTATTATTGTCGATTTTAAATTAAGTATTATTTTTGAATTTTAAAACATTAAATTATTATTGTTTACGTATTACCGTTGATTATAAATAGTTTAGACCATTTAGACAATTTCGCTGCTTTATGTGAATTTTCGGGTTTTCAGAAAAAGTTTACTCTCATAAATATGGATTGAGATGCAACCAGCAAATAACTTCGGGGTGGGGGAGAGTACATTGTTACATTGTATTATGTATAAATATTAAATATATAATAGGTATTTATATTTAGGTAATAATGTTTTTATGTTTTCAGATTGGTAAAACAAGATGGAAAGGAGGAACCTAGCTCTCTATCTGTCCTGATGTTACCACTGAAAATAAATATAAAAATTTAATTTAAAAACGTATATCGAGATTAAAAATTGAATTATTTAATTAATTTATTATTATAACATATTTGTTTTGAAATTAAAAACTAAAATTGTTTTAATATAATTGTTTCATTGTATCTTAACATCCATCCGGTATGGTCTAGTGGCTAGGATACCTGGCTCTCACCCAGGAGGCTCGGGTTCGATTCCCGGTACCGGAATAAATTTTTTTTGATTTTTAATGTTACAAACTTTTTTTGACAGAAAATGCAATTATTAATACAACAAATACAAAAGTCCAAATCCTTGATAATTTGTCCGTTTGTCTTACTGAAGTGTGTCAGTGTACATTGTACGGTAGTTTCCCGAGTGCGTCCCGAGTTAACCTTTTTTTCAATGTACCGAATGCGTCCGCAATAAAGTATCGCCCAAGTGCATCCTTTAAATTACCTTTTTTTCTCGTATCCCGAGTGCATCCCGAATCGATAGTTGTACGTCTCAGTTCATTTAGCGTAACCCACGAGGAGGTGAACTGAACTACACCCAAAATTTTTTGTTTGTTTTTTTTTCAAAATTATCATATTATACATTTATACCTATGAGTTATGACTATAGAGTCAGTGTCAATTAAAAAAATTAAGTTATATTCATATATTTTTTGGTTGATTTTTCAATGCCATCAACTTCACATAATTTAGTCTTGATATTTGTTTACGTTCATATTTATCAATGTTTTTTTCGATGAATTAATTGTTTTATTGGTCGATCTTATTTGCTTAGATATGTTATTTGAAGTTGGAATTTTAATTTTGGTCTCTGATTGAATTTTTTTCAAGACTTCTAAAAATGAACACGAGTGATATGTCCGAGTGAGGTACATAAAATGAAGTGTTAAATCTATAAGAATGAAAACTTTCACATGCATTTGTGGTACGTTCACTACTACTACTCATTTCTGACCACATACTTGGAGGGAAGTCTGATTGTGAATCAATGTAATTTTCAACCAGGTAGTCCATAAATTCATTAAGTTTTCCTTCATCAGGTTCAACAGACATGAAAACCTCAATAAAACTTTTTTGAACGTTGTGTTCATTCAGCATAATTGGTAATCCAAACATATTTTTTAAAAAAATTTCTATTTATGATTCGTTACGATAGTGAATACTCAAACCAATATTCTGAATTTTTCGCCACCATGCTTGACCCAAGTGAAATCGACAACCTTTTATAATAATGTTTGGAAAAACTTTTTGGGCTCCTATATGAATGGATTTTTAAAAATATGCATACAATATCTCACGATTGAAACATAAGTTTAACTTGGAACATTCATTTACTAATGTCGTAAAACATGAAAAATACGATTCTGTTTGTTTACCATTCAATAAACAAAATACCAATGGTATATTTTAATAGCAAAGATATCAAAATAAAACGACGGTTATCGTCGTTCAAAATTATTTTAAATACACTTGCTTTATAAATGAAGCTATATAATATAATAAACGTTTAAAAAATAATATCGTGCCGTGTGGGATCAGTGATTTTAACGCGGACGCAATCGAGCTGTATCAAAATCATCAGCGATAATATTACGGACGCATTGGGGCTAGATCAAAATTTTTAGTGATAACACTGTGGACACATTCGGCCTTCGGGCTATAATTAAGATACGGCTATAAAAACCAGACGCACTCGGGCGACGCTCCATTGTACATGGTTGCAGTTCCTATATCTGGACCGTAATTTTGATGCACTAGCGCGTGTAGTCAATTTTTTTATTTTGTTTTATTAATATAAATAATAGTATCGATTATAGAATAGTCATTTAAAAATCAAAGGTAATAGAGTATATACTATTATAACTTATAAGAATAACAGTATTTTTTTCAAATATTAACGAATTTTTAACTCATTAATAATTATTAGTTGTACTAATAAATATGGTATTTTACCTTTGAAATTCGTAAACAGTATTTAAAGAAAAGTACATACTTCGCCTCTTCGCCCCATGGGGTATTATTCGCTCCTTGGACAAGTTAATGACGATGGGTGTATTGAATTTTACAGAAATGATAGATAGCTCATTTCTTTAGTTAAACGATTCTGAGCAAAGCTTTAGAATTAAAATATACCGTTTGGGTGGACCTATTTCTTCAAATAAATTGTTAAAGTTGAAAATTGACGTAAAAACAGTTTCTTATGTAATAATCGTATAAAATTTACTTAAACGCTTATAAAAAAAATCCTTTATCATGATTTTTGAAATTTTTTCAGTATCGTTAGTAAAGTATATGAGTGAGGCCATATTCAATTTTCAAAAGTTTTCATCGAATATTAAAAATATACCATTCATATACTTTATCAATTTTCGTCTAATTTTCGGAAGATTAAAAAAAAAAAATGATCTAAAATACTAAAGTTTTTTGTTTGATATAAAATACATTTTTTTTATAAAAAGATTCAAAACTCTTTGTTCTGAATGTGTTCAAGGTTTCATTATGTTTGGATAGACCAATTTTTTCAAATACATTTTTTGCATTTTTTCCACCAAGCAACACAGTGAATTCCCTATACAGCGTAGGCACTCAATAATAAAGACATTTTTTTTCAAGAAACCGAGAAAAAAGTTCGGTATATCAAACATTTGCTATTTCAAAATTTATTATATCAAAGCATGAAAAAACAAAATGTTTTATAGTGAAATTTAAAGGAAAATTTAAAGTCAGAGGTGATATATTGATTTTTACCAAGACTTGAATTAAATTCTTAACTTGTTATTTTATTTATCACCATTTTTTGTGTGTAACCAATCTTTATGTGATATAAATTTACTTTACATCGTACATTGTGAATAAAGGTATACATAAGATTCTATAATCTATG
This sequence comes from Therioaphis trifolii, assembly GCA_027580255.1. Taxonomy (NCBI): domain Eukaryota; kingdom Metazoa; phylum Arthropoda; class Insecta; order Hemiptera; family Aphididae; genus Therioaphis; species Therioaphis trifolii. The sequence goes on along the minus strand of CM050406.1, from coordinate 3,947,312 downwards.
GTTTGATAAAAATGAACTTAATTTTATATCACTATTGTATAATCCGTGTAAAATCTCAATCTACACGGATTGTACAAAAGTGATATAGACTATAGAGTGTAGTTCAATTTTGTTAAACCATAGATAATATTGTTTTATGTATTCCTTTATTTCACTGCAGTCGTCGAAGTAAAGAGTAAATTTATATCACGTCAAAATCGGTTAAACTCATCAAAGAGTTTAGCAACTATACGTAATCGGGTCTGTTCTAAAAGTAAATTTTGATACTTTGTCACACCTTTATCGTGCGCCTGAAAAGAAAAAAGGAAACAAAAATATAGTTTTCAATATTTTCAAATCCACCGCCATACATATATTCACGCAACCAATAATTCATTTTTCGGCCACGCGTAGTAAGCGTTCTGCAGTGTGCACACGTGCGTTTCATTGACGGTGCGTTCTCGTATTTACGGACGCTCCCGACTGAAGTCTCCCCGTAAGCTTTTGTATAGTCACCAACACATTTGTACCCATCACGTTTGTCCTACGACGAGGGGGGGGGCGTACGGTTTTTCGGGAAATTCGTAATCCACGTCCGATATTTTCTATACGCATGGTAAGGTGTAAGCGTTTAAAAAACGTATTTTCGATAGGTAGGTACTACATTATTATTTCGACAGTTCAGAGCGGTATTATAGCTGCAGCGCTACTAAGCCGTCGTAGGCATAGTGGGATTAAGGACGATCTCGTGAACAGTTTAGCTGGCATAATACGTTACAGGTGGACGTGGATGAAAACCTATATGATATATATATATATATATATATATAAATATATACGTATAACAAGTGAGTACACCGCGACCGAATCTAGGCGTGACCGGGTCCGCGGCGCGTTCGACGCGGCCGCGAACTTGTACCGGAATCGTACACCTACGAAGATTACCACGACGCAATAAACGCTGAAAGCGTGCTCGAGCCGTCTGCAACACGCGTGTTGTACCTACTGCCGTGTTATTGCACGTCGAAATCATAACGAAAACATTATTATTACCTATCCCCACGGCGGCGGCCATACACTCGCGCATAAATTATCGTACACGCGCGTACGGACGTGCGCAGGCATGTTTGTGTGTATTATAAAATAATATATAATATTATTATATACGATACGGAGCCGTGTAATAGACCGCGACGGAATCGCATTTTTTTTTTTTTATTGCACAACGCCGGAGGAACGCGACGCGGCGGCGGGGCAGCAGTGGCCGGCTTCTCGCGACTAGAGCCGCTGAAGAAACCCGTCCACCGCCGCCGCCGTCGTCGTCCGCTCCTTCCCGTTTCGGTTTTTGTCGGCGCGCGCGCGTGCGTTTTACCGACGACGGACACGCGCACCACGCACACCGAACGCCGCGGGTCAGCCGGTCGTCACACGCGCTCACGAACCAGCGTCGGCCCCACGGTTGTTTTGTCCGTCGACCGCCGTATTTGTTATTATAATTTTTATTGCTATTATTATCATTGTTATCCCTACTCGCGCGATTCTTAATTTTTTCAATATTTTTCATTTCGTTTTTTGCCGTCAAAAAACGCCGTCGCACGTGTGACGACAACGAGACCGGCCGTGTTCGTCGATCTCGGACGTGATTTTTCTCGTTAGTCGTTCGTCGTGATATCCCGTCGTCGTCAGTCTGTACAGCGTGTCCGACTGTATCCACACTCGACCGCGCCGGGAAAGCGTATACGGTCGGCCGGGAAAGCGCGCGCGCTCCCGTCATGTGCCGACGACGTGCCGCCGGTGTAGGCAGCCGCGCGGTCCCGTCGACGTCGTGAGTCGCGTCCGTCATAGTTATCGACGCGTCCGTGCGTGCCGTGACCGCCCTTGACGTACCTATCGACTATAGAATATAGTATAAGTATATCGTTTTTCGTCGCACGCGTCCCTCGGGAGAACGACGGATTGATAAACGCGAGAAAACCCGACGAGGCGTGACGCGACACGATGGCGACCGCGGACGAATACGAACGACTGCTGAGCGACGGAGACGACCAAGACGACGGCGCCGCCGGTGATCAGACGCGGTCGACGTCGTCGTCGTCGTCGGGGGCGGAAGACGACGATCCGGACCGCGACGTCGAGCGACCGCCGCCGCAGCGACGACGACGACGGCTCGCACCGCTCCGCGCCCGGCTGAAAGCCGCTTACGGTCTGGGGCACGTTTTCAACGACATCAGCGCGACCATTTGGTTCTCGTACACCATGGTGTTCGTGCAGAACGTCATCGGCGTGCCGTCCACCGTGGCGGGATTCCTCATGTTTTTCGGTATATTATATAAATTACGATTTTTAAAACGCCTTCACACTACGCACACGCACACGCACATACTTAAACAAAACGTAGTCATAAGGAACAGATGATATAATCCGTCCAGTACGTCTTGAACCCGGATGACCGTCTCGGTTCAAAAATTGTGCTGGTCAATTAAGTCGTATCGACTAAGAGATTATAGCACGCTGTTTATAAACATAAATATTGTTAAAATAAACTATTGAGTATTGACAGTATAGTACAGTGGTTTTCAAACTGGGTGCCGCGGCACACTGGTGTGCCGCGAGCATTCACTGGGTGTGCCGCGGTGTTCTGAACATTTTTTTTTTTTCATAAATGACCGATCGAAATGAATTATTATGATGTACGAAAATAGATGCGTTCGACCGTTGTGAATCTGCAATATTTAAAGTGTATATTGAAAATTTGAAGGTTTGCAGTAAGAAAGCGATTAAGACAAATTATATTAGATAATAATTGCACCCAAACAAAATGTATCGATTATGTAATTTTTTAGAATACCGTGAAACCTCCCTTAACGGACACCTCCGATTAGTGGACGATTTTATGTGGATAGGAACATATTCTCCTCCTTTATTTTTCCCTCTGAATAGCGGAAACCTCTAAATTTCGGACAATATTTCGGCTACCAAGAGTGTCCGGTATTCAGAGGTTTCACTGTATTAAAATTAGAGGTCATAGTGTGCCGTGGAAATTTTGTGAAGGGCGAAGTGTGCCGTGGTGAAAAAAAGTTTGAAAGTCACTGGTATAGTAACACATTTTTGAACCCCCGTATTTATACCGATGCAGTGAGTCGTCACGAGGGTTCGAGACGAACTGGACGAGCAAAAACTCTAATGTTTATTTAGGTGATAGCCCCCGTCAACACCACCACCCCACCCCCACTTCTCGATATGCACCCGACTGATGTAACGTGCCGACGACAAATATGCATTTGAATGTTCATAATAATTATTATTGTTATTACACAACGATACACCTATTATACGACTATAATACGAGTACATTTACTCGCATTCGTGAATGCACGACGACGTATAATACGACTGCGATACGTTCGTCGAAAAATATTGTGAAAACCGTCACGAACATATTTTGACTCATTTGAGTACGTCTATACATTATGAAACATTGAAACAGGGGGTACATTATAATGTACTTAATCTATAATATAGATATGTCATATTATGACATCGTAGTAAACGATATATAATGTATAGTCTGTAACCTCTATGGATACACCTTGTTCATAACAGTTTTCCGTGTCCGTTTAACCGGCGTTAATTTTATAACACGCGATAAAATCTCGATTGTGTATATCATTATTGCGAGATCGTTATTATTTATTGCAGACGCTGAGTGAATAATAATAATAATAATAATAATAATAATAATAATAATAATGAAAATATTTAAATATTATCGTGTTTTTAATGACGCAAAACGCCTGGATTCCATTTGTCCACACCGTACTGGTTTTGAATGTTCCCGCGGTGACTTGTGGCGTCGAGATATTATTTTTGGATTACTATCGCGGCGTGCACCTGTACTATGCCCGGAGTACTCTCTAGTCGTATACGGGTATATACTATATACTCGCCTAGCGACGCCACGACAGAATAACACTTTTGTGACGAGCGGACGACCAGCCGAAAGCGGCGACGAATATTCTAATGACCGGCACCGCAGCCGCCGCCGCCGCCGTGACTCAGTGACTGTACGTCATAATATTCGTGTGCGGGAAGGGAACACGTACACCCATTACCTATTGCTTTTTATGGCGCGCGGTAAAACTTACATAACGTTGTCGTAGTCATTCCGGCTGTTTTCGGTTGATACGCGTTTGTAATTACAGGCGTAGGAAACTGCCGCATTGGCGGTTTTTCGATGAAATTATAACGCGTCCGTCGTGTCACTTCTGTACGTAAACCGCGGAATCGAGCGATCGATTTTTACGGTTTATCCGCGTTTCGAATATGTTTCGGAAATTCAACGTATTATTACATAGTCTAGGTTTGTTCCAATAACGGCTCTAGTAATTTTTATTGGACTCATTTGAGAATCGTTCGCGGCGATGGAACGGTTTAGGGAAATCAAGTATCAACGCCCGTGCCTGTTGTGCGTGTGTTTAAGAGATGCCTTGTTATTTTTTATTTTGTCATTACTCGTTAGTCAAATAAAAATTAGCCATCCTTTTAATGTATGATCAGTCAATAATTATAATAAATATATACATAAATGAATTATAGCAAATAATTGAATATCCAGAAAAAATGTTTTAAAATTTGAAGGTCAAAAGCTATACAACATAACTAGAATTTCAAAGATAAATATGAATGATACATGTGTATGTTTAAATTGCTAAATGAAACTTCCTAGAAAAGACTCTGCGAAAAATAGGCTATTAAAAAAAAAAAATGTAATATAAATGTATTAAATCTAAAAAGTAATTAAAAGATGTTTAACGGTAGGTAGTCTAATCAATACATTTAATTTTAAATCTGTTTACAGACATATTATGTCAGTATGATATTACGTAATATTATAATTTCAATTCTTTTATTTATTAAATTAATATTAGTATGATAAAATATTTTTTAATAAGATATAACTATTCAATTATTAAAAAAATAATTAATAATTGCCATTGATTAAATGAAATTTAATTTTCAATATGTTTATTCGTATTTATTTTATTTTTATGTATTATTTAAGCTTATATTTAATTCAGAGCTCAATGTATAGTAATTAACTGATATTTATGTGTACATTTTCTAATACTTACCGATAATCATGGACAAATAAAATAAATGCATCAACAACAAAAGCCCGCACCACTGTATCAAAATATTTATTTTTTATTAATTTAATATTACTAGACATTTATTATTTGTAATAAAATAGTTTTAATATATTTTAAGTATATATTTATAGTATATATAAGTATATAACATATCGTATATATATGGTATATTTTATACTTATTTATCTTTATGTGGTGTGGGCCCATAAGATCCGTGTTCTCTAGCCTAGATAGCCTGCGCGTAAACACAGCTCGGATGATGCTAGGCAGAAAGTAAAACGTAACCATTACTTCAATTCTACCCCATAGAAAAAGACCACAATGAAAATATTGATTTGCATATAATTAAGGGGAAAAAATACAATTTTAAGAATTTTATTCTACTGATACATGATAAAAAATGTCACCTTTCCAACAGAATATGATTTCTGTGACTGTGTTCATTGAATACTTTGTAGCATTTGAAATTAGAGAAAACTGTTTTTCTGGAAAAATACGTATGTGGTCTCTTATTAAGCTCACGTCTTTAAATAAATTAATATTACATTTATTTTTATTTTTCGTACACTTATAATATCATACAATTAGGTAATTTAATTGTACAATTATTGGAATTATGTTTATATTTTTACGAGTATTTAAGATTTTGGAGTGTTAATTTTGTTATTAATTATTAATAAAATCTTGGTTGATGCTGGATTGATGTTTTTTTTCATTTATGGTTCAATAATAAATTGACGTTAGTAGTATTTTGGCTCTCATTTGTTCATATGAAAGGATGCTAAAGTAACAGTGCTCTTGCAGGGACGGTTATAATACGTGTTTGCATACCTCCCCGCCTTTGTATCCATCCCGGCTTGTAACAAATCTTATACAATTATACAAATTAGAAATTTTTCGGAACCACAATGAGTTTTGATTTTCACTCGTATTGGTTTTTGCGTGATAAAAATAGGTAGGTATTTAAAAAACTAACTTATGAGATAAAACCACCATGTACCATGTACCTATGTTGTATTAATTTTGTTAAATATAATACGCGTGTAAACCGTAATATAATATAGATATCCACTATGGCTGTAGTTTCTGTTTCGTTGCACGTGGTATACACGATGCCGTTGGACTGATCGATAATATTAATTACGATTTTTCTCTTTTACACTCATTAGTATTATTGTTTGTTTTGGTCGTAATATAGGCGACTATTGCATAATACATAGGCTCTAACCATGCACACGCTTACACATGACTCGGGAATATGTACCGAAACCCACACGTGTTCACGGAGGGTCGATGATGCCATATATAAACTATCACAATATAGCAGTTACACTTATGAGGCAAAGTTTTTTTTAATAATTTCGCTGTAAACTATTATATACAGCCATACAGGGGTCAGGGACCGGGGTTGAGTTATTCAACAAAATGCTTTTACACTATTATCTACTTAAAATTTATTGCAGTGTCACAACTTACAAGTCACTGATCTCACTGTGGTAAAAATAGTTTATGAAAACAAAGAGTTCAAGTTCATAACGAAAGTAGATAACAATCACGAACTTATTTTAAAGTTATAATTGATTAGTTGGCAAAAATATAAATAAATTGTTGTTTACTACACGTCTGAAAGCTAAAAAGATTTGTAAAAATGCACGTGTTTTATCCGTTTAAATTGTTTACTATAGACTACAAAGAGAATACTTGAAAAAAAAAGTTTATAAAATTTAGGAACGCGATGAATATTTTCACCACACTTTTGATCTAAACTTAAAGTAGTTATGAAGTGTTAACAATATCAACATTCGTTTGTTATTACTTAGTTTATTTATTATTACAATATTCATATGTTTACAGGACAAACTATCGATGCAATATCGACTCCTTTTGTGGGAATTATAGTTGACAAATTTGGAAAAAAGAAAAACTGGATTCTATTAGGTATTTATATTAAAATAATATACGCATATCTAGTTTGAAGTTCCCGTAGCATTTTATTACTAATTTCACAGAGTAAATGAACATTTTCATTTACGCTGTATTGATTCTAATAAATACGAGTCGAAACTGATTACATTTATAATCTCCAGGTACTGTAATGGAAGCCGTAAGTTTTCCGTTGATGTATTACAGATGGAACCTACCCGTTGTCGGGACCATATTGGTGTACACTTGCATAATTTTAATGTTTCAAATGGCATGGGCTCTTGTTCAAATTTCACATTTGTCATTGATACCAGAACTGACAGGTTTGTCATCGGAGAGAGGCAAATTGACTTCAATAAGGTGCGTAACACAATACACACAACAGTTGTCCCGAATACACAAAAAAAAAAAATAATAATAATAAGTTCATCGCGCTATCGGTTGTCGCTTGTAATTGCGTTTTCTCTCCGGCGGCGGGAGATTTTATAAATCTTTACCGTACAAATGACAAGCTGCAATTATTAGGTTTCTACTCGAACGAAGTATAAGAATCCTTACACTTTACGTCCGTCATGTCGACCCGTAGTCTTTAGAACTTGTTGTGGTTATACTGTCCGTAATGATGATCTATAAAGTAGATGAATCTGGAAATGTCAAAATGGAAATTTGTTTGCTAAATTACGTGCGCCTATATATTTATAGTACGGGCGTTATTCTTTCATTTTCTGCCCGTCACACGTCATATTTTTGTCAAAATTATTAGATATTTTTCAACGCTTTTTGACGGCAGACGCTGACTCTGATAGGTACCTGTATTTAAATCATTGTTTAGTAATCATTGTCAGATAATTTCTCGACATCGGATCGACGGCGGACGTCAAATCAATGGCGTGGGCGGGAAGGAGTGAAAACCAAAGCAACCTCCGCCAGGGGCGTCATTTAAATTTATGATAGGGTATAGGGCATAATAATGACCGGCCCAATTAGTGTAAAATTTTTAAGTACCTACACAAAAAAAACCGTTCGCTTCGCTCGCAACATTAATCAACTATAATTCAACACCTATTTTTTTATTGACATAAATTATAAACCAAAACTTCATTCACTTTTGTTAATAATTTAACATATATATTATTCATAATTATCTTCCCCCCCAAACAAACATATAAATATTTTTAAATACCTACATTTTATGCCGAAAAAGACAAATATTTTTTTTTTATAACATTAACCACAGTTTCTAAATAAGATATTCATATAATATTATATTAAATTTGTCAATGTTCAATTATTGTGTATTATGTGTTCTAATGTCCCATGTGCCGGCCCATGTGAAAGAAGCAGCCGGCCCAAAGTTACTTTGAAATCTAGGGTAGGGCAAATGCATACTCCTGCCCCCCCCCCAAATGACGCCCCTGACCTCCGCTTATACGTTATTTTCCCACGATTCGGAATTCGCCGTGCGTCTTCTAATCCAAACGCATTCGTATTTTCAGATACGTATTCACGGTGTCCACGAACATCCTAATGTTTATCGTCGCTTGGTTGGTGTTCAGAGGTGTACGGAACACCGACAGTGTGGGCAGTTTGATTGGCCCGAACGATGCGGGAAAATTCCAAGTCAGTATTAAATCAACGGTGTATAAAAACGCTATCGAATAGTTAGAAGATATTTCCGTGCCTGTCTGATAAATTATCCAAACACTGTAATACAATAACACCAGAGTCGTTTGATTGAAATCTATTCTGTTTTGTCAGATTTTAGCACTGATCGCCACGACGATCGGGGTGTTTTCCTCGTTGATTTTCCAAGCGCTTTTGAAATGTCCGCGAAGCACGAGTAAAAAAGTCACGTATAAACAAAACCGGAAGTTGAATTTCGACAAAATACTGAAATTCTGTAAAAGCATCCAGTTGTACCAAGTGGCCGTCGTGTTCACGGCTTGTAAACTGCTGATCAACGTGGCCCTGGTCTACATGCCGCTTTTCATTAACGAAACGGCGATCGAAGAGTCCGGCACAATCGCCAGCATACCGTTAATGGCGTACTTGTCCTCTTTGGTCACCTCCATGGCCGTGGAATACGTGAGGCCGTGCATAAAATCCAGCAAAGTAAGTCTGACAAGACTATTTAATTTCCATTTTAGAGGATTTGGCCCCCTCAAATCCCCCCCTTCTCTCCGATTCCGCCTATGACAACAATATTATTGTACACTTCGAAACTATGAAGTCAAGACGTAAAAATCAGAACTAAAAAAAAATTAAATCTGCTGTAATTTAACTGATCCCCTACCCCTGACGCATCAAAAATATAAATAGATTTTTTTTTTTTTTAAACTTCGTTGGTTATGCATCTACCTAATATATTTATAACTTTATTTCAATGTAATTTTTGCAATCAAATTCACACGCATGTATAATATACTCGTAATGTACGACGAGTGTCTGGGGTAGCTATGTGTCAACGGCTTCCTGACTCCTGATTGTAAATAGAACGTTTAAATTAAAAATATTCTAGATTTCATATTTCATAAACGTACCTATACGCCCCGGTATCTACTCTTCCATCCCGCGGCATAATTAGTAATGGTTCACATCCAAACCACTTATAATATTGCTAACCTCGAGGTGTATTTACCCGACACGGCGCTGTAGAACTCTCGCGGTAAATGATGGTCATAGGTTACGTGTAGCACGACCTTGATTATAGTGTGGCCACCAGCGTAGAATATAATGATAGGTACCTACACGTTAAATATCTACAATTATATACTGTAGGAAGGCAAATGATATTATGTGCTTTGTTTATTTCTAAAGTGGCCCATTGGGCTGTAGAAATTTCATTGTTTATGTCAATGTAAATTGTAATACAACGCTAAATGTGCCTACTTTAACTGAATTTGTTCATGTAAACGTTTTTAACGTTTTTGAGCGCATAAACATGAGTATTGATTAAAGCTATTAGCTTTGGTCGAGTATGAATTTAAAAAAAATTCAAACACACTTGCGCTTCTTTAAAAAATTGTTAATTGAAAATTATTCAACTAGTCAGTACCTATAATAAAACAATGCTGTTTTCTCTGATGCTTTAGTTGATTTGTTACACATAAAAAGTGCTAACTTATTGAACAAATTATTTCTGTATTGAATACCTAGTTAAGAATAAAGACATAGTCACTCGATACAAGTACCTACATATCTATATTAGTCCGAAATCACTAATTATCTCCATACCTTTAATAGCTATAAAAAAAAAAAAAAAAATTAAATGCTTATTGTGTAATGAATGAACTATATGAATGTTTTGTTTTGTTTTTAGATGATATTTTCAATAGGCAGCATAATATCAATTTGTGGATCGTTCCTGGTATTATTCAATCCTAATAATGAACAGACATATTATTACTTATGCTTGGCTGCTATATGCTTTGGTAATCATATTTTAATTTTTAATTACTAAAAATTTTGAAATCCGACCAAAATAATACATAGATAATAGTTTTTACCTGAAATTAAGGAAAACTCATATAAGCCATGTAGAAAGAGGTACTAACACTAATAGTTGACAATGTCAAGACTGTTTAATTATTGATCGAAAAATAAAAATTATGGATTAGCAATACATTGAGTTAGAAGAACACACACTCAGAAGAGAATCTGAATTAAAATATCTGGGGTCAATTATAACTCAAGAGAATGATGTCAGGACATAATAAATATCATTGAGGATTCAGTTGGTTTCAACAAATACTATAGACTCTTTGATTATGAGGAATTATATATATTCCACTATGTATACCTACTAAAAATTTAACGATTTTACAGTTCTTTTATTTGAGAGTATCTAAACTGATGTATTTGTGCAGCAAAATTTATATCTATTTGTTTTAAATTAAATTAAGTAGTTTTAAGAAAACATTGGAATTTGAAATTTGTCATGTACATACTAAATATATAAATAAATATATATTTAATATTACATGCAGTATGTATGTATTTGTATTATTTAATTATAAAGTATTATATACAATTTACAACAATATTTAATTTAAATTTTAATTGTTGATTACATTGTCATCGATAATATTTATTGTTTTACTTAAATATTAAACTACATTTTTTTTTTAGGTTCAGGAAGTGCGATAACGTCTGTGTTAAGTCTTAGTGTTACTGCTAATCTTATTGGAAATGATACAGATTGTGGGGCATTTATTTACAGTTCAGTCACATTTTCTGACAAGTTGATAAATGGTTTAGTAATCATAGGAATAGAATTCATGTAATTTTATTAGACTATATTCATTTCATTCTAAAAAATGTGATCACTATGTTAAGTTAACAAATTTTTTTTTTATAGGAAATGCCCTAATTTAGAAGAGTGCTCACATTACTACAGAGATGTTTTGGCATTTAGCAGCGGATCACTTGCGCTCGTTGGTTTACTAGTATTTTTGACAATACCAAAAATACTTATAAAAACTACATCATAAAATTAAATAGGTTTAAAATTTAAAAATTGATATCAATCAAAATATAAAATATGTTCCATAAAAGGATTTTTGATTACTTTGACAAGTAGAGTAGGAAGTTTATATAATAATTATGTACATACATGTTTATATGTGAACTCTATATTTAAATAAACACTTTTGAATTGTTATATGTGAATTTTTTACACTAAGGTATTGGATTTTTCCTGGTGAGTGGAAATTCTTCTCTAGAATGATATGGCTCATACGGATCATCTGGGTAAAATCTCCTTTTCTTCCAGTATTTTGTTGTCATTTTATCTAATAAAGTGCTCTGTTTGGCATTACAAAATACATGTTGCTTCAATCTTCGCTTTCTATTAGCAGGTTTCTTCCACATTTTTTTTTGTCTTCCACATCTTGTTCGAACCCATATACCCCTAACAAGAATTATGTTAATTTAATAAAAATCAAATAAAAATATTTTTACTGAAAATAATAAAATATCAATATAATACCATTTAATCAAAATTAAATATTAAAATGATGGTGTAGAACTGTAGATTGAAGAAAACAATTTCATCATATTTTCGAAACTTAAAATCACAGAATAAATAAATGATTTTGATTTAATTACACAATATGACTATGAAACTGAAATTATTGAATTTTATTTTTTTGTTTTTATGTTAAAGTAATCTTGAATGTGAAAATAATAATAGTAAAAAAAAATTTAATTGAGTATTAAGTAAGATTGCATTTTAAATTGATACTTAAATACTAATTATGAAAGAATTTAAATAAAGTAAACATTTAAAATTTATTTAATAAATAAAAATAATACCATCCCAGACGATAAAATCGGTCAACTACTGCTTTAACTGTTTTCCTTTTTCCTTTTTTCAAGGAGAATTTTGTCAAGCTCCTATTTTGTTGAATGTTGAAATCACATCTAAAATCAGATATATGTAATAAATATAATAATATACAAAATAATTTTTACATACTTCATAAAACTATAAACAGTAGAATAATAATTTATTTAAAACAACTTTTATGAATGCAATAAAAATATATTAATTCTACACATTCCGTATTATTTTAGACTAAAAATCCATAATGACACTTTTCTATAAAAATTCAAGGAAAAAATTTCTTTCTAAATTAACTTGTGTCTTGTAGAAATATGTTTCGTACAATGTTTCTGATTTTTTATCCCAGCGAGATATATAACGAAATCTGCACAGCAAATACATTCTAGGTTCAAACGTAATTTGACAATTTGAGGAATTAGAATGTGGTAATAATAGTGAATGGAATGAATACTAATGTTTTAAATTAAATATTCATAATATAATCAATGATAAAATTTCTTGAATTACACAATATCATATGGCCAGAACTTACATAATATTAGACGGAGCAATTGATGTATTTTTGTTTAATATGCCTTCTGTTGATCTCCAATTAGAGGTTAGTATGGTTGAATAAAATCTATTTGTTCCAAGATGATTCAAGTTCTTATCTAAAGAACTGAATAAATTAATTTTTGAAGTTTTATTTGAGACATTTTCTGTTTGTGACCTGATTAGGCGAACACCTAAAAATAAAAAATATTATAAGTATAAAAATAAGCTTTTTATATTACACAACATAAATAACATAATAATAAACTTATATATCTTAATATATATATATATATATATATATAAGTATATATTTAAGATCTGTAGCATACCTATAATGATAATTTAGGTACCTATTTGAGTATATTTATGTGTCAAGACATGAAGTTTTAATAAGAAGATAAGACTCAAATTAGTAAATTTTATATAGTATAGGGTGACCAGACGTCCTGTTTTTTAGACAAGTGATCCAAAAAATTATCATCAATATGAATAAAAAAGTTTTAAGATAAGTCAGTTTAGGAATAAAGCATATGAGAATATTATTAAAAGTTTTCATTTATGAAGTAACTTAATTTTTATTCATAAATTTTTCACGTATTAATTTTTAATTGATGTACCTATTAGTTTTGTGACTGCTTTATAAGAATAGAAATAATATTAAATACATACCTATTAGATACATACTATTTTAGTTATATTAAATTATGTTTTTTTATTATGATTAAAAATTAAATTGTGATAAAAAATGTCATTAAAATTAATTTAAAAAATTTGAAAATTATTTTAGTCCTATTTTTAATGTTTTTTAAATATGGTCACCCTAATATAGTAGCATTGTCATAAAATAATAGATCCTAAAACAATAAAACATAAAAATTAGATACACGTTTTTTATTTTGTGAGCATCAATACACAATTATTGTGTTTTAAGTGTTGTGATAAAAGCTTGATTTAAAAGCTAACTGAATATGTTTCTTAAAGCTATATGTAATATATTTATACATCGAGTTTCACGCGTAGATATTAAAATTGGTGAAAACGTTCTCACGTACGTGATTGATAAGATAATTAAACTAGACGTTGAAACGTTAAGTTCATTTAATACCTACTGATGGCTATAAGGACAGTGTAAAAACTATACTATTGAGGTAAAAACATTATGTATAGGAATAGACGGGAAATAAAATATAAGAGGTTTTGTAACGTAAAACGTAATGAATTCTTTTTTAGTCGGAGCACTATTACATCAAACATTATGGTTACGAATAGATTTACTGACCAGATAAAATAGATCCACAGGCTCGTCTAAACATGTTGTTTAAACCGTAAAAAGCCCACCAATTTAAACGGTGTCCGAGAGGAATTCCATAATTACGTCGGTGACTTACGAGTGAAAAATTCGTACGCGTAATAGGAATGAAAAACGAGAATACGAGAGTAATGGTATCACAAATCACAATACCGGACCACTGATTTCGTTTAATACGCGATTAATACGGTAAGCTGTGCCCGTGGTTTTGTGGTTATGACAATCAGCTGCTGTCGGTCGTGATAAATTTTATCATTTAATAACGAACAACAATAACAAAAACACGCAGAACACAAAAACAAAAGTTTCAATATACAATAATAATATATTCGCGTGAAAATAATAATATGCACGACGTCGTCGTCAACGACTAAAAAAAATGCGCGTTAAAATAACTATATCGAATTAAGTGCGTATGTGTTTAAACCCGTGTGCCCTTCTTTTGTCTCTTCGTTTTCCCGATTTTTTTTTTCTCTAGCCTCTTCCATTTGTACGTCACAATAGCGTTCTGTTTTAATCGGAAAATAAACAACATAATTGTATGCAGATAATCATTGTTTCGATGACATTTGATTCATTACGCTGGTGTACTTGCTCGGCGATCGGCGACGTGTTACATTTACCAAACTGTCAAAAATGATGGCCGCTCGGTTCGTGTGCTTTGCGATATTTGCTTTTCTGTTGCACGACCGTGCAGAATGCGTATCGTTCTTTCACTTAACGCTGGACCCGCCGCCTGTCACGGAAATCGCCCTGATGGCCAGATATATAGTTCATCATTCAGGTATTGCTCGTTGAACAATAGTCAAATTGCAGTTTTTTTTTTCTACGAACTGATTTTAAAATTTAGAAATATCAGCAAAATTAAACAGCGGACATCGGTTTTGTTCTTTCTATTTTTAATATTCATAATGTATTGTAAAATATTGGGTTCTATTGTTATGTGTGATCGTGATCTACCTACAGGTTTTTCATTGTTTCATCTTTACGTGTGATCTACCTATTGGTTTTTGTTGATACGTTTATATTATCGGTGAATATGGACTTTTACTTTGTTATTAAATAAACACCAAATTAATTGAAATTGAAAGACAAATAGATAAAGTTTATTATATTATGTTATCTCATGTTACTTATTTCATTATTATTTGAGAATTGTCCTTTTACTTTTCTAATAATTTGTTTATTGAATTTGGTTACTTGTAATATTTCTCTTCAAAAAACTCATTGTCGATGAAATTATTAAAAGCAAGTTATAAGTAAAACTGAAAATGTGAATCAAAAAGAATACTATTAGTTTTATAAACTTTGAGAGTACTATTAAACACAGTGTTGTATATGAAATGCGTGTTCCTATTCCATATAAAATCGTTATTTATTGAATATAGAATTTATACTGTGGCAAATTACATGTAGGAATTTTTGAAATATTAGGTTTTATAATGTTTATATTATTTTTAATTTATAGCACCTCTTATTCGGGTAGTGTTTAGCCTGCATAATATATTAAAATTATTCAAATGCTTTTATGCTAGTAATTTGCGCTAATTCTTTTTTCTAATCTGTGGTAGGTGTGCTAATATTTTTAATAATGGTCTATGTTTGAAATTTTTTCACAATATTCTTGTTAAATTGCTTTGTTATTCTGTTATACATAAAACATTCATTCGGGCCTCCTCCATTATTATTTAGTGAAACTTTGACTTATCAGACTTGGTAATAGGTCTATTAATAAAATAAATTGTTTCTTTTGTCTTTCTTATCTTTGTTAATTCATTCCTATTTAAACTAATTATTATTTTTTACCACTCTCAAGCCATCATTTATTTTATCATGGGTTCTATTAAGTATCATTGAATAAATTGAATTATATAAACATATATGTTATGTTATTATTATAAAATTAGAATTATTTGGTTATCATATGCATACATACACAAGTGATTAGGTATTTAATAATATTATAACATAAGTACAATGGTTTAGTTATTACACTACAGTGAATAAATTTTTAATACGTACAAATGAAATAATAATGATAAATCTGATTTATATTTAGTCATGGTAAGTTCAGATACTTTAGAGTTTAGAAGTTAATAGAATATTTGATTCATATTATAACAATCATATTTTAGAAAAAAAAAAATTATTTTTTAGGAAACAATAAGCATTAACTTTGTTTTGTAATTGATCTTATAGTATTTCAAATATTAATTTGCATTTTAAACCGAGTCAAAAAGTATGAAAATCTGTGTTAAAAAATTTAGTTCAACTTATTTTAGGGTGTAGTCTATTACTAGTAACATTAAATTAGCATTTTGCAGAAGACTGCACAATGCACCCATTTGACCAGTGCCCGCTACTGAGCTGCAGATATAGTCTTTGCCCTATTAGGTGTAACATTTTCAGATGGTTTGTAAAAATATAATAAAACTTAAAATCCTCTACTACTAGGGTCTAAAGAGGAAGAATTGCTTTCTTGCTTTGCATTATACCAATATTTATCAATGGCAAAATGTAATTGTTAATAATTTTCTTTAATTAATTTTATTATCATTTACTATTGGAAATAATTTTTTTATTCAATATCTATATATTATTTATTATTTACGGGTATGAATTATATTTGTAATTATTATTGTTAAACATGTTGTAAATTATTAAAAATGTGTGTTTTATATATTATCATTAGATTGGACAACACTGTCGTATCTGGGGAATCAATCATTCATGGATGGTGTACCTATGGGTAGAATATATTCAGTTAGTGATGGAACAATCGATAACAGTTCTGGTGTACCCTACATTATGGTTTCACCTATGGATTTATCATTTCAGGATGTCATGGTAAATATTTTATTATATCATTTTAATCACTGGGTTGGTTTAATTCAGATTTTTTATAAAAGTTTTTTTTTTTTTTTTTTTAATTATTATTTCTATTTAAACAATTTGCTGTATAATAATTGAACCATAAGTGCAAGTGAGGAAAATTTTTTTTGGAAAAAGTGACAGATTAAAGAAATCTTCCAGTGAAGATTCTTTGACAATTATTAGTGATTACTGATTAAATAAAATAATAATCACACATTTTGTAAAACATATTTTGGTGTTGACTTGACATTTATTGTATTAAGTATTTCATCATGATGTAAATTTAAAAAAAATATTAGCTGATTGTACTGATTTTCAAATATTATTTTTTTTAGAAAACAAAAAAATGTTCTCTTACTATGAGTCTTGCTCAGTCAGATTATTGTATCAAAAAAGCTTATGACCCTGAAGATCCTCGTTGTGCTCAAGTCATTTTAACTGGAGAGTTTGTTAAGGTTAGTACCCAAAATATATTTAAAGTTCTCTATATTTCAATTATTTTGTAATATTTAAATTTTTTTAGTTGGATAAAGATGATCCCGAATGGAAAACAGCCAAAGAAGCTCTATGGACAAGACATCCTGCTATGAGTGAATGGGTCATTGATGTACCTGGTATATTATTCTTTTTAACATAATTATTTTAATACTTAGTTCATATTATTAAACGAAATTGTTATTTTGTTGTTTTAGGTCATGATTGGCAATTTGTCAAAATACAAATTGAACATATAACACTTCTTGACACATTTGGAGGTCGTAAATATCCAAAAGTAGCAGAATATTTCAGTGTGACTCCACTTTTAAAATTTTGGCCTATGTTAAGGCGTTCCGTTATCACTATTAAAGAAGATGTTATCATTGATGATGCATATTTTTAACTTCTTTAATTTTTAATATCATATTGAAAATTGCCGATTTTAACTTATAGACTGATTTCTTCCAACTTAACATTAGTTGATTTGTATATTTATATTATCATATATAATTTTTTTTTTTTTTTTGTAACTATATTATTACCAAATTTATTTTGGTGATTTTTCTTACATATAAATAATACTTACACTGTGAACCTCCGTTAATGGACCCCAATTCTATTTATTACTAACATTTTTAAACGCCTTATTAAAATAATGCTCATAAATTTTACCTTCTCAGTAGTGGACACTTTTTAATTTTGAGCAAACTTTCATTTCCTTAAGATGATAACTACTTGGAGGTTTCACTTTGTATGTTATTTAGTTACAAATGTATGTTTGTTAAAGGTTGTGAAATACAGACAATGTACTATGTAAACATAAATCATAGGAATGACAAGTTGTAATGTGATATCCATAGTTTTAATAATATAACATTTGAATTACCACGTGTGATTTAAACATATATTTTTTTATCAATACATTGATTTTAATCATTGAAACATTGTTTATAACTATTTTGCTAATAATATAGACTTTAAATTGTAAATTGCTTGTCTGTGATTTATTTTCGAGATAAAATCCTGTATTTTCTACTCATTCATTTTCCTGTCATCTTTTATAACCATAAACTAGTTTATAGTTATAATGAATAGAATATTTATGTTAAAAAAATTAATATAGGTATTCTGACCTAACTCTATTTAGATAAATTGTTTGAGTTTTATAAAATATTGTTCGTTTCTATATTTCATTATGATAATTCAAAAATCAAGATAATTGTTGCTATTTTGAAGACAGTAACAGTTTTTTGCTATTATTATTTGTTTTGAAAAAATCTAAACAAAAAGAAAACATTTATTTTCCCTTGTATGCATTCAATAGTGTTTACATTTTCTTGAAAATGAAGACATTTTGTAGTATTTGTACCAAATTTATGTAATATATAGTTATAATTTATAATTATAATTCAAAAATAACTATACCTCCCATATTTTATATTAGAGAAAGGAGGTTCCATAATACTATGATATTATGGTTTTCAGTATTATAATCTTTTTTACATATATTCCAAGTTCCATTAAACCAGTTTCAATTAGTTATTTTTGATAGGAATTTAAAGCTTGAATTACAATGTTTATAAAATTTTATATTGATAATATTCATACAAGCTTCATACAGTTGTTATCACTATTTTTTAATTTTTCTAACAATCGAATCTGATGATATTATTTGGACGTGCTTTAAGTGTATAAATGTATTAAATAGAACAATTTCACTTACATAATTAAACCAACATAGATTATTCTATTATTATAAAACTCAAATATACACTCACATTATTGTATTGATGAGTCGTATTTATAATTTAATGATTTATTTAATAAAAACGACGGGAGCCCAATGTCACATAATATAATATCAAAAAATGTTTCACAACTATATAAAAACAAAATTATCAACAGAGATTTGTCTTCTAAAAAAAATGATGTATCATTAGTTTTAAATTGAACGTAATATCTTACAACATTATAGTTTGTAAGATGATTCAATCATAAAACTAATTCATCTAGAGTGTTTTACATCTACTTCTATGATCTGACTGAATTTTTTTTTTCATTGAAATATTTTTTCATATTTTAATATGTAAGATTAAACTTTTGAGTTTTGGCTAGGATATTATTGATATTTGTGAATTCTGTTTTAATATCAAAATGCAATATATGTCGGTATTGTATTTGTGAACTTGTCTTGGCATAGCTATTCAAAGCAGTTGAAATATTAAAAATAAAAGGAAATTTTGTGGGACATTTATTTTGTTATTTCTATGTATAATAATATTGTAAATGTGTGTTGTAGTCAAGAATTTTATTTGAAACCCAGCAGAGTGAGTCAATTTTTCAGATGCTTATCACTGATAGTTTCAACTAATTCTTCATTAAGTTGTCCAGACTTAAGGTGCTCCAAAGCTCAAGTGTTGTGCTGTGCTAACGCTACCATAAAAAAATACCATAAACCAACTACATTATTGATGTACAATATTTAATTTACATACGTAGATACTTACCTTTATAAATTTTTTATAAAATACCCGGTTGAGTTGCCTCACCCTATTAGTGTTGGGAAAAATCCGGATTTACCGAAGTTTGAAAATCCGGATTTATGAAATTTGAAATCCGTAATCCGGATTTCGGAATTCAAATTCGGATTTTACCCGAAATCCGGATTTCGGATTTTGAAACATTGAATTAATATTTTTTATGGATTCTTTATATTAAAGCCTTGATAAATACAGATTTTTTTTTTTGTAATAAATTAATATATTTATAGGAAAACTTTTAAAGCAAAAATATACTATTCATTTCAGTTGTACTTATCCTACAGAATAATTGAATAATTCAAGCTAGGGCTGTATCATATAAAGACATTTTTTATTTTTTTATAACTTAAACTTAATACTGTTCACAAAGTGAAGTGCAAAAATATGTATCTGTTTTACAATTTTAAAGCTCAAATAATTTTAGATTCTGAGTGGAACGATGAATGTTTTTTATTTAAAATAAAAAATGTTCGTTTTTTATATTAGAAATTATAACGAACAATTTTTATTTTCTGCTTTAGAATACAGAAATCCACAGTGTGAAACCCAAATATTTGGATTTTCAAATCCGAAAATTCGAAATTCGGATTTGAAAATCCGAAAATTCGAAATTTGGATTTGAAAATCCGAAATCCGGATTTTACAACTTAAAATCCAAAATCCGGATTTTTCGGATTTTCGGAGAATCCGGATTTAATTCACACCACTACACCCTATACACATGCTTCTGACTGTAGCCTTTATGTACCTAGGTATTTATTTATTGAAGTGATAAAATGACGAAAGTTACCACGTAACTACATTAAACGGTTAAAGAATAGTTTTGACACCTATGTAGATTAAACCAAACTTATTGTACCTAATTTTATTAATCAAATATATTATGTTCAATTACTCGTATGATTACTAAGCACTTATTATTTAACAACGATAAATTGAGCAAGATCTTGGGGAGTCGTGCTTAAGTGATTCGTCCTTAAAGTCTAATGCGCTATGACCACGATCCAGTAAAAAAACAGTCTTCAATCCGCCGATTCAGTCGTCTCACACTTTTGCCGCAATTTATCGCAGATGCAATCGTATTCGGTTTACACTCATGTCTGTAAATAATTTCCCACAAAACCTGCGGATTTCTTCTCTAAGATACCTATTACCTCACATAGACGATTTTAGGAGCTTTTTTTCATCAGCAAAGGTCATCTCGAATTACAATTAGGCGCGTACAATTCTACTGTGCATCAGAAATATAGATTATTAACTGTACTTCGCTCGAGTTTTATATAGATTTATATTATACATTTACATGGTAATATGGTATTATACTAACGCATCTCAAAGCTGACCGCGTTCGCATAGGTATAGCGATATGTATCTTATTATTTTAAAATATCAAAAATATACCTACCTAATACCTAATACGGTGTGTGACTGAATACCGATGACAGATCGATCAATCGTTTTAAATACAAAGTTGAATTAGGTAACGCGAAACGAAGAATGAGGTTACATTTTCACAGAATCAACGTGTTTTTAAATTAAAATTGTGGTGTTCTAAAATCTATTTTGTTTGAGATCCAGAAGGGACCTTTTAAGGGGTGGTTCTGGGGGGTATAGACCCTTCTTTCGCCTGTAAAGAGGTGGCGATATTTTAAGATGACTATACAAAATTAATACATGTTTTCGCATTCATAATGGAAAATTAGTAATTACCTATGTATACACTTCGAATGATATGAAAAAAAAAATGCTCCGTGTTTTAAATAGGTAGATATATATATACTATACTATATAAACATGCAAAATCTAAAATGTATTAAACACGAAATCTCAAATACTACCGGATCTATAAAGTTTAAATTTGGCAAGGAGGTAGTTTATAGGTAGAAGATGCCAGCCAAGAGCAGATTTTTTCTTAGGCCCTGAGGTCCTTCCAACGAAAGACGATTAATATACGTTGTTAAAAACGTATGTGTTTGCCGACAGAGAAACTAGTGCTTGACATGACACATACAACGTATTGTATTATTCTAAAAATGTATACCTATTTGTGAAAAAAATAAACAGTTATTAGATACAAAAAAAGCTGGTAAGTGAGATGATGGTGGTACAAGTTCGTCCTTCGTCCCTTCGGTCCTCGGACAAGATATTGGTGATGAATGTATTAAGTTTTAAAGAAATGATGACTCATTTCTTTAGTATAAAACGATTCTGAGTAAAGCTTCAGTGTAGTATAATATATTATTATTTAAATACTGTTTACGTATTTTACGGTTATTTGAAAATTTTTGGTGAGTTTTTTTGTAATTAAACCCTCATAAAATATTCAATTAGATATAACTCATTTAAACTTCAATTTTTATAACAATTATAACTCATTAGAAATAAACTTAAAAGAAATCAGACAATATCGAGAAAAATCGTATAATAATTTATTAAAGTGTGTATAAAAAAAAATCCTGACTAACGATTTTTGAACTTTTGTTAGGATAATTAGGTAGGTATATGAGTAAGGTCATATTACATTTTCAGAACTTTTTGTCAAATATTTAAAATTATATTACATAAAAACTTTTAAACAATTTGGTAAATTAAAAGTTCTATATTTAAGTCAAAAGTGCTTTAATTGTTCTGAAAATTTTGTCCAATATAAAAAAGTATGAATTTGATATTGGATAAAATTTTCAAGTTTCTAGCTTCAATACTTTTCGATTTATGACTAAATACCTAAAATCTGAACAGTGAAAATCTCGTTTACGGCGGATTTTTACCGTTTTTACTCAGTTTTTCGATCGTTATTCTTGATTACTGGAAAAACTATGGAGATTTTGGAAAAATGACCTCTTTAAAGTACCATCTCAGTTCAATTTCGAATCTAAAAAGTTGCTGGACGAAACTTTTGGACAAGGATTTCTATACGAAAAAGAGTTTACAGAAAAAAAAAAAGAAAAAAAAAATTAACATCATTGTAAAACCATAAGATCCTTCGCTTCACTCAGAATCTAAAAAACAGCAGGCTTTTTTACATTATGAAACTGTATGATTATTATACCTACGTAGTATGCATTATGTGCCTACTGGCTACTACAGGTACCATAAATATTTATTTTATTATACGCTCACTGCAGACAACCAGACACCAGTAGTTGTAATAATTTACATATAACAAAATTGCACTTTTAAATGTCAGTAAAGATTACCTATATAATATTTTACAGTATGAAATCTATGAAATTTATGTTTGGAATTTTAAATTGGATAAAAATATATTATTTTACTAAAAACTAAATCATTGTTTTATCACTAGTTTAATTTGACCGAATTCAATCACCGGTTTAAATGAGGATGTATTTATTGATTTAACTTACCTTTTGATTAAGTATCACAACGTTATAGAAATGGTAGTTAGACAAATATAAGGCAATCTTCATATAAATAGGTATTTTCAGTATTTAAAATATTTTTTTCGAGAAGTTAAATGTATAACCATGTAAGGTACTAGGTTAAAATATAATTTAAAAATCAAAAGTACGTAATCATTGTAATATTGTAATGGGAAGTTAATGAATTAAAAAGTTTTTTGAAATGTATGAATAAGTACACGATTAAAAGTTTTAAAAATACTAATAAATAAAATAAAATAAAATAATGAACTCTATCGAAGTACGCATATCACTGTCTTTATGAATAATAGAAATCATTTAAATTAATAAAATAACAAAAAAATCAAAAGTCAGTAAAATAAAAATAAAATTGAATACTACTTGAATTTCATAAATATCTTTATTGTACGTTGGTGTATTCTAATAATTTGCGATCGTAAAACAACGAAATCAATTATTATTTTCTGAATGTTGGTTATAATGGGCAATACTTTGTGATTTCTTGAGATCCATTATAACCACTTGCTAACTTATAAGGTCGGTAATTAATAATTAAAAACACTTATATTTAAAAAAATGTTATGAAGTCGCATTTATTTTAATTTTAATTGCAATTAAATATAGTGCAAAGTATTTTATTTATAATATTTATTAACTCTTTCAAATTTCATTATTTGCAAATATACCATAACACACACACACACCATAACACACACACACACACACACACACACACACACACACACACACACACACACACACACACACACACACACACACACACACACACACACACACACACACACACACACACACACACACACACACACACACACAAACACACACACACAACATACATACACATAAAAATAAATATGAAAAGTTCAAGTATACAAGTGAGTTTAAAAAGGTTAGAAATTTTACAAATGTTTAATTTTAAATGAGGATTAAAAGTAAAAATCACTGTTACTCCACGGAGTCACTCGTGTATACAGTTATACGACGAGCAATGTCATTTTTTGAGACCCGCCGTAATTGGCCGTTTAATAAACCGGTATGAAGTGTTTTGTCATTCAATAAAAATCGTACGTGCCCACTCACTCGAGTGAGTTGAAATAAACATCCCGTTTAAACAAGAATGGCTTGATTAGGATGTAGTATATTGTCACCTATTCACACGCACAACAAGACCTGTCCCCTCTCCCCACGCGTACACGCATATATATGTTTTCGTCAAACAAATTAAACACGTTCGCGATCGACCTGGCTAAAACTAACCAGGCATTTTTTGGACCATTTGAATTTCGATCGACGACAAGCAACATTGACCACTAGGTAGTATAGTTTGGCTGAAAATTGCATGTACCTACTGCACATATCACTCGAAACTTCATCGCAGCGCGCGCGCGCGTGTGTTGTGCTTTTGTACTTTCGCAGCCGATGTTCCACTTGAAGCTGTAGTCTGCTATGGCTCACTGGTTTCTGGCTGCGTGCCTTTTAGTGACGTCCGCCGCACACGGCTCGATCGTGCCCCGAGGTTACCGGTTGGACCTGCACCCGTATCCGGGCGACGGCGTGTTCAAAGGCAAAGTGCGCATAGACATCATCAACACAGGCAACCAGTCCGTGAACTCCGTCACACTAGACGCGCACTCGACCCTCAATGTTGTCGATCGCGAGGTTAAAGTCACTCGTGTTGCGAATCTGGACTCGTCAGAAGAAGATGAGGTTTCCGTGGAAGAAACGTGAGTTTTGCGATGCGTTAAAATTACCGCGCTCACGGGCGATGCGGCGGCCGCTGCAGGTGTAAAAACGCGTTTGCGCTGTGTTCCAGTTCGTTGACCGTCGCGAAATTGGAGAAACGAAAGGACGTGCACAAGTACCAGATCACGACCAAACAGAATTTGAAAAAAGACGTCACGTACCAGGTGGAGATATTGTTCGACGGCACTCTGGGCAGCGATTCGTCCAGCCCGTTCTATCAGTCGACGTACTCGAACTCGAAACACTCTCAACAGAAGAAGTCAGTGTTCAGAGTTCACGAATCGTAGAGATATTCACGTAATGCCGGTTTTCAGATGGTACGTAGCGATGAATTTGCTGAAAGGAGGCGGCGCGCACTACGTGTTTCCTTGTTTCGAAAAGCCCAATCTGAAAACGTGGATCGAGTTGTCGGTGGCGCACAAAGGGGATTTCCACGTTCTGACGACCATGCCGTTGGTCGATACGACAAACGTGTATGTTTATGTCGTGTTATATTTTATAATATGACGAGTTGAAAAACGAGTCTGAATCTAATCGTATTTATTAAATATCAACAGGACGTCGGAAGGCGTATGGGTCCGAGATCATTTTTCTAGATCTCCGCCGATGTCTGTCAATTCTCTGGCTATGTTTCAGTCTGACTTCAAGCATCCGCCTATGGGAGGTAAGTGTCGGACGTATCTACGAGTACGTCCAGTAGGGCCAATAAATTGATTTTAACCGTTGATTTTGTGTTTAAAGAGAACAGTGGTGCCAAAGTGGGCGTATGGGGCAAAGAGGATATTTTAAGATCACTGAACACTGCTCAAAAAATGCTTCCGGCCGTTCTGGTGAACTTGGAACTGTACATGTCCAGACCGTACCCTTTACCCGAGCTGAACTTGATCGCGCTCCCCGGCTATACCGACGATAAGCCTATTGATGCTTGGGGGCTACAAATGTTTAGAGAAATCGATCTTTCCAAGAAGCGCGATGATTTCTGGCTGGCTCATCTTCTTGCAAAGTACACATCGTTACAATGGACCGAACATCTGACGACGCCGCAATTCCCGACGTCGTTGACCTTGGCGTTGTCGAAATTCTTAGCCGACAAAGTGGCGTGGCAGGTAAAAATAAATCGCTCATAATGTTTCTGATCTATATGGTTCATAGTAGTAAGTAATCCTGTATCGAATAATTTTAGTTGGAGAAACCGGTGTTTAACTCGTATGTGAGTGACATGTATGGAATGTACCTAGAATACGACAAACCTGGTTTTGCCGAAGTAAAATCACAAATGGAAGCTCTTAATGCGACCAAAAGTAAGTACCTAACTTAAAAAAAAATATTTAAAAAAGTTATTGTTATTGATGCTTTTTTAGTTCGTTTTGTATTGGGAATGCTCGAACACATATTTGGACCCCAATCATTTCGACAAACTATTCAATATTTCATGTCTAGCAAGTACGTTTAAATAACATTAAGTAAAGTCGATTACATTTAAAAACGAGCTACATATTTGTTTTTCTCTGTAGTTGATTTAGCAAAATGCTCAAATTAAAACCATTTTTTCTTTTCGAAAATGTATTTTAATTTCAAATAATGTTAGCTAAAATTATGATTTTATTTAAGAGAATATCACACTTATTCTGAAACTGATTTTTGGAATAAACTGTCTGACGGAGCATATCACGTTGGTGTATTGATCAGAGTACGTTGTAAATAATTAATGATATATCTCAATCGTATGTATAATTTATTTAGAACGATTATCATGATTTTATATTTTAGAATTCAACTCCGAATTCAATCGAACAAGTCGTCAGGACGTGGTTACAAGCCGACAGACTGCCCGTGGTTACATTTAGGAGAAATTACGTCAATACAACAGTGCAAGTCATACAGGTAGTTTTTGTTTTTTTGTATCGGGTTGTTTTATCAATGAATTTTTGTGTATCGCACAACGTATCTCGCTCGAAACAGACGCGAATATTAGTTTACGCTCGTGTTTGAACCAGGAACCTTTCGTATTATACGACGACGAGGACGACGTGTCGTCGCCCGCAAGGAACACCAAGAATTATCTGTGGTGGATTCCCAATATAGTGGTGTCTCAGAGCAACTTGACGGTTCCGGTGAAAAACATAACCTGGCTGAAACCGATCGCTAGTCAGGAGGTGGAAATGAAGCAATACAATTTCACGAATAATCAATTCGTACTGTTCAACCCAGGAAGTCTAGGTGAGTCCGGACACCGGTTTCGAGACGAATATTCGACTCGAGTGACTGGTTTCGAATCGGTCTGGTCGAATATCATTTGAATACCGATAATTGATAATAATTGTCGGATCGGCGTTTATTATATAGGACCGTTCATTGTTAACTACGACCTTAAGAATTGGGAGTTGATCGCTCAACACTCGCAGCGTCTGCCTGTAAACATCCGTCAGCAATTGTTACACGATTCGCTGACGTTGGCTTTATCCGGACAACTGTGCTACGTGTACGCGTTCAACGTGAGCAAACTCATCGAGCAAGAACCAGAACCCGCCGTTTGGAAAACGTACTTCGGTTTAGCCACACGATTGCGCGTCAAGTTCCAGGGAACGCCGGTGGCGCCTAAATACGACGTCAGTTTACAACCACCCGATAATCTATAACTTAATGATTAATTAAGTGTACGTCACATGTGAATAGTAACGTGATGTCTGTTTTTTTTTCTCCTGGAATAGCTTTACTTGAAAAAGATGTTGAAGTCGGTGAACGCCGCGCTGGAACAGCCGGAAAGAGGAGAGTCCAGTTGGAAGGCGAATTTCCGAGCGGAAAACAAGCGGTTGTTGTGCGAAACGGGACATCCGACATGTTTGACCGAAGCCCGGGACGTTCAGTCGAGAACAAACACGTCGAATCCCGACGAAGATAAACTGTACGTTGTTTGTGTAAGTCATACATATGACTTAATTGTAAATTATTCACCTGTGACGATCACGTTAACGTCCGCAGGTTCTTGGACAATTACCTGTGCATACTTCTCGGTTACGGCACACTCGACGAGTGGGAGTTCGGACTACACAGAATCATGTACTATCCGAAAAATAAGTCTCAGACGGAAAGACTATTCATATTCAGATCGTTAGCTAGCTGCCCTAAAAATGAAACGAAATTCGTCAGGTGACTTTAATGAATAGCTAATAAGTGTTTTATAGGGTACCTACTAGTTTTTCAACATTTGCGTAATGTTTTTGTTTAAATTGCACGTGCACACGAAAGAATGTTGAATTTAACGTTGATGAGCGGAGATCACAAGTTTAGCGAGGAAGATATGCTGACAATGTTGACCGTCATGAGCACGGTGTCCTTAGGGCACGAAACGATGTTCAAATTCATGGTGAAAAACTTCGAATATCTGAGTACTAAGTAAATACCTTGATCTAGTAATTGCGTCGTTAGAAAACCGATACTGCGTATAACTATGATATCGTTATTTGTAGATTAGAGAAAACCGTGTGGGAATATTTTGTCAAAACTTCATTCAGTAATTTCAGAACGGAAGAAGGACTAAACAAGGTTTGCTTGACCACCGTCAATCAATTTTTTTACTGAAAGTTCAACGTATTTGTTTTTCTCTTAGGCTACTGATTTTTATCAAAGGAACAAACGACATTTTATCACCGTGGACGATATTATAAAAACTGCACTTGAAAAAGTAAAAATACAGGTGGACTGGGTAAGGAAACATTTAACTCCTCTGGATGGTTGGCTAACGAATGCGTTACAAGAACCGTGGAGACCTCACGAGTTTCAATTCAGAGATGTACCGTCTTTTGTAGTGGGATAAAATGAAATCGAATTCGAAATACTGCATATAATGTTAAGATTTTAATTTAAGGAAATTTTTTAAACTTTAAAAAATTTGAGGATTTGTATGATAATTAATTTCTGTATTCATTTTTAAACACTATATTAAAAAAAAAACATATTTTACTGTATAACCACTTGAACGATGCATTTTCGTTTATGACGATAGTGAATTCCGAATTGTCGACCAACTCGGTGTATGATGCCTTGCTAGAATTTTGTACGGTTAATTTGTCACAGTGGCTTTGTACGGGAGAAATGTATGTGAACAAAATATATAAAGAAACAGAATAATTATACACATTTACGTTATTTATGATTTTTTGCAAACATTCTCTTTCAACATTTATGCACAATGTCAGTATGTCCGAAATGGACGGTCGTGTAATAATCATGATGGCTGTAAGCATTGTATTATTATGGGTAGGTATATAACTTTCAGTGCATTTAGTTGGTTTATTAACACAGTTTACGAATTATTTAATTCCACCTATAGCACGTCTAATCTAAATTAGAGTAAGTATAATTTAAAGTGTATAATTTTTATCATTTGATGAGATGACATTTTCGGGGCATAGGGTAGTAGAAATGTGCATCCGGAGTCTTTAAAGTATCAAGATCGACACTACTTATATACGAAAAAATTAATTTTAATGTGAAATGCGGTATAATCCGTGATTTACGGAGGATTTTTTGTTTCATGCGACCTTTGTGCTCGACAATTCAAAAACAAATTACATTTTAAATTAAATAGATTCCGTGAGTATGGAATTTATAGTAAAATATTGTTTTTGTAAAAATATCACTATAAAAATACACACAAAAATATAAATTGTAATAAATTGTTTTTCATGATTTATACGTACCTATATTTTATATAGGTATACTATTTTTGTATTGTTGAAAATCTCAAATTTTTCTTTGGAAAAAAAACGACAAAAACGTTTTTTTCGTTTTATAATGTGTTGTTTTTATACTTTTTTTTCTCGACGTTATATGACGTGGTCTTAAGTGTAATTGTTCACAAAAATGTAGTAAAATATATTATTACCTTTTTTTCGAAATTTTCTCTCGGTGAAACCGTCTAACCGTTTTAAACTTTTATCACAATCAGACGGACATCTGCCAAGTAATACAATATTGGCGGTATCGCTGCAACATTCAATTATCTTCACTAATTCTACAGTACCGATTCCACTCCACGTTTCGCTTAAAATCGTAAACGGTCCTTTTGATTGAGTTTATTTCAGAGGTCGAGAAAAAAACTTACGCTCAAGGTATGAGACCACGCTAGGAGGGGGGGGGAATATTCTCCGGTTGACCACCTTGGTGGTGAAGTCCTCACCCACGCCGCGTGATTAAATCAATTTCAATAATTGAACGAACAGTTGTAGTAATCAAAGAGCTGTTTATTGATAAAAAATGTCACTAACGGTCTACTGGTTACAAAAAAAAAAAATAAAAAACTAACAAACGTGGTGAGTATTTCCCGGTATGCTGGTGATTCACAAAAAATACTGGGGTCGTATCACCGAGGGGGTGTCTTGGTCGCGCTAGTCGATCTGGGAAACGTCGATCTCGCTCACCAAAGGCTGCCACACGAAAACTAATCACAGTCACCCGAAACCGGTGTGCCGTGCGATGCCCAGCGCTTCCCCGTCCCACCTCTACACCTATACGGCGGTAGGTAGAAGGTTCGCCGCCTGCACCTGCCACGGCCCGTGTCGTTGCTGACCAGTGGCGTATTTGAGGGGGGGGCGATAGGGGCGATCGCCCCTCCCGAGAGATCTTTGAAAATAATATTTTATGATTGTTGAACTTATAAGTGTATCTAAATATTTTAATAAATAAATAAATAAATAATATTTTTTGGATGAGAAATTTTTGTGATAACTGGCAACTGATAATACATATTATATCGGATAAATCGGATTACTGATTAGTGATTGCTCTATGATACGCAAAGATGGAACATTTAGCCCTAGTAATGTGTGACGTAGTCGTACCAAATGAATGATGGAACGGAACGTCACCTGTCGAAATGGTTACTTAGGTGACCATTTAGGGTCACGATAGGTCATTTCCATAGACATAATAGAATGTCTATGGTGTCTATGGTGTCTATTATATCTATGGTCATTTCGTCTGACGAAAGTGTTGCCAGGTCTGGGGAAATTTCCTCTTTCTGGGGATTTTTGGTGTACTATTTGGTTTTGGAGATTTTTCTGGGGAATTCAAATATTCTGAGGAAATAAGTGCTAAGACTGGATATTTCTTGCATTTTGATTTTTTACCATGTTATGGAAAATTGTATACGTTGTTATGTTGGTCATAAGTCGTAAACTCATAATACCCTACGGACTTTTTGCCGAAAATGAAACGTATAAGCAATGACCATAGATATACAACACTTGTGTGTGGCAATATCTATGGCAATGACCAAGAAAATGCGACGCATACATGGGTTATAAGCGAATATACTCTAAATCCTATAACCTAAAATTGTTATTCGTCGGCCGTCGCTTCTTACTCGTGCAGTGCGTAACTTGAATTATTTTGTTTTTTATTATTGTGGTTATAAGCGACAAAATGAGTGACAGTGAAAACTCTAATGAAGGACCATCGTTTAAATGGCCTAAAAAAAAATCATATAAGCATACGTTTCGTCAAAGTTGGTTAAAGTCCACAGAGTTCAAAGCGTGGTTAAAAATTCTTTAATAAAAGTGCTTAAATAAATAATAAAAATGCGTTGTTTTTATGTCTAAAAAAAATGTTTTTAATTGGTGGGGGTGGTTTACTCCTCTTAATATCGCCCCCCCCCTAGGTGAAGGCTCAAATACGCCACTGTTGCTGACATTCGGAGCAAACGCGATACGTGATAGCCAGTGTATTGTAACGGTTGCAAATTGTCAACTCATCATTTATGTCGCGCTCAGATAAATATGCTCAGGTAAACAGAACACAGGGGCGTGTAGACTGTAGAGTACGAACAAAGAACGCAGAATACGAAGTAGTAGAGTTTTTGACATCTAACGTAGAGAAAAGTAACATTTGTCCCTACATAAATTGATAAATTTATAAATCGTTTCCCTCTTAACATCTATAGGCGAGAAATATACCACCTCAGAGAAGTGTAATAAGTCACTCGTTCACTCGTACAATTATACTCCAGCCCAAGAGCATAAATAATATTATGTTACCCAGCACCAACATCTACGCAGCGGAAACTTATGCTATTTTCGAAGCTCTGAAAATCGCTTCCTCCTCCATTCCGGACTCTTTTGTTATCATCAGTGACTCTTTAAGTGCTTTAAAATCAATCTTAAATCCCTACTCTACAAATGAACTAGTCCAGCACATCCAGGAACTGATATCAACATCAAATAAAACATTCACTTTCGTGTGGGTCCCGTCCCACGTCGGCATTTCTGGCAACGAAACAGCAGACAAACTTGCGAACGAAGCTTCACTTCACCAGAATACTCCAAAACTAAACCTAACCTCATCCCCAGAGTCACTCAACATCATTAACCTCAAAATATTAGAGACATGGCAGTAAAACTGGTCCAACGTTCCCCTATCAAATAAATTAAGGATCATCAAGCCCCACATCAAAAAATGGAATTTTTCCGGTAGCCTAAAAAGAAGAGACAAAGTCATCATTACCCGAGCCAGAATAGGCCACACACACCTCACCCACTCATACCTCATCACTAAGGAACCTGGCCCAATATGCAATTCCTGTAACGTGATCCTATCGATCGAACACATTGTAATAAGATGCCCAAAATACTCCCAAGCCCGGAAAATCTTCAAGAACCCATCATCCCTCCCACTCGCCCTCGATGAAGAAAACACGGAAGCAATTTACAAATTTTTCCACTATATACATCTTGACCATAAACTGTAAATATCTGTATATATTATATTATCTTTGTTCACTTTTGTCGTAACCTAAGGCTAATAACCTGTTGTTGTTGAAGCCTTTATCCCAAATAAAAAAAAAAAAAAAAAAAATATTATGTTAATAAGATTTGCTAATAACCACTCATCTCCATCATCACATCACCATTGTTACATTTTTATATTGAACATGTAATGTGTTGCTTTTTTTTCGCTGGCTATTGAATTTTATCAAAAGAACAAACGATATATTTTTATCACCGAGGACGAAAATTGAAAAAATAATCTAAATCAAGTAAAAATATTGATGGACTGTGTATGGAACATATAACTCATTAGCTGGACGATTAAAAAATTTGTGGATTTGTAAAGTAATTAATTTCTTTATTAATTTTTTAACATGATATTTCACACAATATTTTCAAAAAAAAAAAAAAAACAAAAATATTTTACTGCATTACCACTTAAACGATGCATTTTCGTTAATAATGGTAGCGGCTTCCAAACTGTTGATGAACTCAGTGTATGACGTCTTGTTAGAAATGTGTACTGTTAGTTTGCCACTGTGGTTCTGTACGGAAAAAATATAAGTCAACAAAATATAAAAAGAATTAGAATAGTTGTTACGCATTTGCGTTATTCATGATTTCTCACAAACATACTTTTTCAAAATTTATACATGAGTCCAATATGTCCGAAGTGGACGGCCGTGCAATAATCGTGTTGGCTTTAAGTACTGTGTCATTAGGTATGCAATTTTTTAATGCATCTAGTTGGTTAAGTAACACAGTTTTCGAACTATTTATTTCTTCCTACAACATATTTAATCTAAATTAGATTAAGTGTTATTTATACATAAGATTTTATTTTTTGTGACCTTTGTGCTCGATTATCCCAAAATAAAATTAATTTTAAATTAGATTCCATAAGTAAAGAATTTATTGTGAAATGTCATTATTTTTGTAAAAATATTTCTGCGAATATAAATATTAAATACGCTCAAAATTGTAATTTTATTATTTTAATACTTTAGAAGCATATTTTTTATATTTTTTTTTGTTGTTGAAAATTTAGAATTTTTTTTTTTTGGAAAAAACCCTGAATAAAATGGTTTTTTCATTCTATTATGTTTGTTGTTTTTTTCGTGATATTAAAATGACGTGATTTTTTGAGTATAATTCTACCCGATAAAAAACGTCTTAAAATTTAATACCTTTTTCTCGGAATTTTTACCAAACGATTCGAAATCGAAATTGCCTAACTGTCTTAAACGTTTATCATTGTCAGACGGACATCCGTCGAGTAATACAAGATTGACGGTATCGCCGAATCCCTCGATTATCTTCGCAAATTCTACAGCAATGGTTCCGCTCCACGTTTCGCCGACAATCGTGAAAGGTCCTTCCGACTGAATTTGTTTCAGAGGCTATGAAAATTGCGTACGCTTTAGACGTGTAAATCAATCGTCGCACTCCACACGAATTACCCATATCAAACTGAGCGCGGCATTTTCGACGGAGTTGATGTAAGACGGAAACCTGGCGCAGAAAACGGGATGCATGATTTGACTGATCAGGGGTTGTATTCGCGATAGTCCCAATCCGGGTATAAAGAAAACGGGCAGTAGACTGTTTTTGTCGGTGTTCGGC
Source organism: Therioaphis trifolii (assembly GCA_027580255.1). Lineage (NCBI taxonomy): Eukaryota > Metazoa > Arthropoda > Insecta > Hemiptera > Aphididae > Therioaphis > Therioaphis trifolii. The sequence goes on along the minus strand of CM050406.1, from coordinate 3,912,649 downwards.
AGGCCTTTGGACACGCATTGTTCGAACCGTGGATAGTCTGGTAGATCCACGTTGAGGTCGAGCAATTCGTCCACGGTCTTAGGTAAGTACTCCGATATCGAATTCAGCTGGTTGTCTGAAAAAAAAAAAAAAACAAAACACACACGTATATCGAGAGACACGTCGGTTTCGCCTGTCGGCCGGTTTGTATTGTTCACTCGGAGCACGCGAACTGACCGTGTTCGGACGTGAGCGAATCGCTGACGACGACCGTAATCAGGTTCGGGTCTTCTTGCGAGTCCAACAATGTGTTCATGTGTTCCAACACGATTTCCGGCTTACGCACGGACTTATCGCACTGCACGTTGACGCAGTTGGCGTTGGCGTTTTTCCTGGCCTCACTAACGCCGTCCGCGTCGCTTTGCAAACATATGAAATGCTTTAGATCCGGTAGAACGTTTCTGCAAGCGCTGTCGACGACCCTCAGCCTCGCGTCGTTCTACACACATGAAACAAATCGAAAACGTTTATCCGCGTGCACATCGGGCCCGGTGTACGCACGCAACGCACCTGTTCCACGCAGAACACGGCCTCGATTCGCGAATAAGTCGTGAACTCCCGCAACAGCGTTTCTGCCTCCTTGACGGTGTTCAGCCTCTCGGCCGAAGTCAAGATAAACGACACGTCACAGTATTTCTGGATCAACGAGTATACGGCCCTCTGACTTCTCCGCATCACCGACGTGTTGCCGCCGATGACGAATATCAACTTTTTCGCGTCTTGTTGCAGTAGCCAGTTGACGGTTTTGACCCACAAGTGCGTCGCCGAACCGACGATTACGTACGACTTGTCTTTTTTTACAAAACCGTCGTCAACATCGTTTGATTTCACCGGTATTATCGGTTCTTCTGAATCTCGAGTGCTGCAACATATCATACGTTCGAGTACATTTGCTCGCGAAAACGCCGTGAGCAATAATTTTTAAGGCTCGTTGAAATACTGTCGATCTTACTTGGTGTTTTCGGTTGCGACCTTCGGCGTTTCTTTGTATAATCTACCTACTGTTTTATGTCGAATGCCGTTTTCGACCAGCAGCTTGAGGTGATTTTTCGTTTCAGTACAAGAATTCACCAAGTGCATTAAGTCGGCCACACCGTACAACGAAATACTTTTTAAAAACACGTACATACCTATTTTCAATCATAGATTAGTTATAGTATATTGTTCGAATTATATTTGAAAAGTTCTTACCGATTTGTGTGTGCACGCTCACATCATGAGTACCGACATGTATAAATGCACCAAATTCTCTAACACATCGAAGTGAAGCTTTCAGAAATTCAGTCGGTAAATTATTGACGACAATGTGACATCCTTTTCCTTTTGTCAAATATATGAGCTGTACTTCAAATTTGCTACAGTTGAGGTCGAGAATGTTACCGCTATTTAACTGTGAAAATAGGTCGTTCAAAAAGTTTTATTTAACTCTCAGTCAGCTTTACAGTGTTAAATTACAACAAATATTGAGTATTTTAAAATATTTCGTTATTAACCACCTTTGGAAATAGTTTTTTGAGAAAATCTGATTGATTACTGTTGTAAGTAGTCACGTAGATATTGCAATTAAACTCCTGAGCAACTTTGATGAACGCTTGACCCTGTTGTGAGTACCCATCGTGTATTAGGACGGAGTCATTAGATTTAACACGAGCTTTGATAACCAAACAGTAATACGCCTGTAAATTGTCTTATGTAATCAAAATGTAACTAAAAAATATATTAATAAATTAAAAAACACAATCGATTTATACCATTGAGTAAAATAACGGAAATGTAGCTGCTTCTTGCAAGGTCCATTCAGAACTTACATACCATTTAAGAATGTTATCAATTTCAAATTGTTTGTTTTTGGTTTTGTACTTCAAGATACCCATTACGTTTTTCCCTTCATTGTCCACACCGGAATATTGAGTGCATACCTCTCCTTCATCTTCCTGTATTAACAATACCACATGTTATTTCACAATATATTATGTATTTATATTATTTTATTGAGGTATTATTATCAATATGTTTTACCATTTTTGTATTGTTTAAGGATCCGATATACTTGATAGACAATTCACTATACAATGGAAATATTCAAAATATAAATAAATGTTTATTACAAGAAACATGCATATTACATATGCTATATAGTATCTTTGAATTTTATATTTATTAAAATGATCCATACTATATTTTTCATACAAACCTATCTTTGTTAATATATTTTTGGAAATTATTTTCATGTAATTCATTTGACAGATTGTCTTTACAAGGAAGTACATTATAACTGCCCCAGCTGTTATTTTTTAGTATATTTTGTCTTAGTCCTTTAAATAGTTGTTCTCGAAAGAAGGGTTTAGTCAAATCAAATAGTTGAGTACCTTCAGAAAGTGCGACATATCTATTAAAATGAACACCAAAAATCATACTTGATTTCAATTTCAAATATGACGAATTAACGTCTGACTTACCTAAAATCAGTTATTGACTTTATTTTTTCAATTTCTTGTACAACTTCTAAATGACTCTCTGAATTAATTTTAATCAAAACTATTGGTGACACGTTACTAGTCAATGATTTAAGTCCTTGTTCTATGTTACTTCTCCATAAACCATTTGTAGTGTTAACTTCTAAAATTTTATTCGGCAATTTCATTACTCGGGTTATTAAACGATAAACAGAACCGTTATATTCTTGTTGAACGATTGTTGTATACGTTTCATCAACTGTCATATTTTTTATTAATATGAATATTCTCCCAGCGCATTTTTTTATTTCTTTATTCAACGCCTCACTCAAATGTTCAGTTACTAACAAAAGCACATCATTTGATACTAGATCTGTTAATTCAAAATTTGAACTTTCTTCAACATCTGCCTAATAAACAAACAATGAAATTAATAGCTTTATGAAATAGACAAATATGCTAAACACGATTTAACCTTCAAAAATGGTTGGATTTCGAAAACCTTTTGAAAAGGTTCTATGAAGTTTTTGTCGATAACTTTTAATTTCGTTTTTAACTTTGGCGATGATCGCATTGAATTTTTAACAAGTTGCAAACAAAGACTTAAAAAGTGATTGAAATTCTGAAAAAAAATATATTCAGTTATGGTTATAATTTTTAGTTATGAGTAAATTATTTCCACAATTATATTTTTATTTTAAACAAAAATTACATGTATTCTGGGATTGTTTTGATCTACGAATTGAACTTTTTGAATATTCAAGTTAGTAGGTACTGCAGAAATGGTTGGAAATACGGAATTTTGCAAAACTTCAATTTCTAGTCCGGGCCCTCTTAAAATATTTGTTCGAATATCAAATGTAATATAAACCAATGATCCACCACTAATTTTTTTAATTTTTTCGGTATCAATAACTAAACTCCTGAATCTTGATGGAAGCAAAGGTCTGTCGTGGAGTGATTGAAGATCGACAAACATTTTTATCTGCATCATTGAATTGAGATTGACGTTAAGATCATTATTCCATAAGATATTAGCCAAAAAACCTAAAAACTTATAAACAATTTAATAATGCAAGTATTATGATTCGTAAGTTTTTAGTTATTAAAAACGTATAGAATATGATACCTTTATCGCGAATAAGAACTTTTTGAATTGTACAGTATGGATCTGAGAAACTAATATTATTTTCAGCAAATATTCTATAAACTTCCGTATCAGATATCCATTCATTTTCAATGTTAACTTCAAAAGAGGTTGGTGGTTCTGGGCTACTAAAATGATTTTTTTCATCATCTAAATATACTAATCCTGATATCAAAACATTTTGAGATTCCATCACTTCAAAACAACCAGAACCAGTTTGTATTTGTGTATAAAAACCATTTGATTCTAAAATAATATTAAATGTTTTGATTAAATACAATTTTCAAATAACATTTAAATGTCATCAATTACTTTGAAATTTACCAATAAGGCAAAATATTTTTTTTCAAATTTAAAACTCTTTATAATTAATACAAAAAATAATAATTATAATCACATTTTATCTATAACTATACTTTGATAATTAAATTTTGATTTTCAATTAGAAATAATAGATTTTTACCAACATATTAATAATGTTTTTCTAAAAATAGAATTTTTTTAAAATTTAATTAAAGTTAAATGTAATTTAATAAATAATTTATATTAACCATTTTAGATTAACTAGCACAAAAATTAATATTTAGTAAAAAAAACTAAACGAAAATATTGTTAATTTTTAATATCTACTCAATTAATAGTAGTTATAATTTAATAAAAACAAATTAATAAAATAAATACGTATCATGAAATATGATAGCTTATAATACGTAATGTTATAAAATAGTCTATAAGTTTGGTTCATACGAAGGTAAATTATGTATGATAATATATTTTTAATTATTTAAAAAAAAATTAAATAATTATGTTCATTGACTAATATTATTGTCAAAAATTAAAAATTAAATTAAATTTTGAAATGTAGAAAAATGATTTATAGATTTTCATCGAATCTGAGTTTTAAATATAATATAATTGTAGTTAAATGTAAATTTATGTAACATGTCAAACGAATCACCCATTGACTTAATATAATATTTAACGGTGATGTCTTAACCTTCTGCTGAAGAAATAAGAGGTGTATGAACAAAAACGTTTTCAAATACCGTTTGACATGATTTATCTAGGAGGGCTGGTTGTTTCTTTTTTAACGATCGCATCACTTCTGCCTAGAACAAATCAATAATAAAACGAATAAAAAAATTGGTTAATAGGCTACATTTTAAAGAACATACAATGAAAAATGACAACGGCACCACAACTATATCGTTGACTTTGTGTCCCAAAAGGTGTCTTGATGTTTTATCACGAAGACAAAGTTGTACATAACCTAAATCAAACTGAAAAAAACTTCATAAGACAATTGTACGCTTAATCGTGTGACACGAGCGCTTACAGCACTGTAGTACGTGTTAATCGGCCAAGTCTCTTCGTGACTCCAAGACACAAGAGGCGCCAAGCCTGGAGTACCTTTTGAAACGGGGTATTCCGGTGGAGGATAAATTGCACTTAGATCGAATTGGAGACCACTGACGTAGAGTTCGCCGAGAGACGTAAGTAAATGTTTCAAAGGACTTTTGCTCCCTCGTTTGGCAAGAGACACAATTTTGCATGAACTGTCTAAACTGGATTTCAAGATTCCTTGAAATAATCCATGAGGAGCAATTTCAATTACTATCACATTTTTAGGTATTTTTTTACAAGCCTCAGAAAAAAATACAGTGTGTTTAAAATTATTTGCGTGGTATTCTCCAGAACTCCATTTTGCTAAATCACTGTTCCAATTTTCTTCCGACACTGAAGTTGATATCCATTTTGAGGATCGTATTTTTGGATTTGGTACAGCCTGCCAATGATTTAAATTATTTAGCGTTATAGAATGTACGTACTATAAGCTGAAAAATCACTAAAAATAAATTTACTTTGTCGATAAATTTTTTAACGAAATCAGCTTGTCTTCTGACCATTCTTGAATGATATGCAATACCATTTGAATTTACGGTGCGAACGAAAATATTTCTTTTTTTCAAAGTTTCTAAGTATTTTTCCATGTCATCAGCTGGACCAGATAACGTAACGTTATCTTCAGAGTTGTGACACCCTACGTCAATTGTAGGTGGCAGATCTGGTATATTTTGATGGTTTAGACCTGAAATATTAAATTTATTAAAATTGTTTGCTAAAAACATATTACTCTAAATAATTACACTTACCTACCGCTGCCATAAGGCCTTTTTCTGGCTTTAAGAACTCCGATACTTTCCCTCTTGCATAAGCAGCCATAAGAGCTTCATACGTATCAAAACATCCGTCAGCATACGCACACCCATTTTCACCCAATGAATGTCCAAACATGCCATCAGCATGAATTCCTAGTTTATTCAATAGATCCACAAACGCTATCTAAACACGTAAAACATTCATGAAAAACTGATACATATTTATTAAATTAAACGAATCTGTTTTGAATAGTATGTTTTAATTAAAGTTACAAATATGAACTTCAACATAATGTTTTTTCTGTAACTTACATGCATAGTTGTAATTGCTAAAAACGAAATTACGGGTTTTCTCTCGAGGACTTTAGGATCTGGATTTGTTATGATATCAATAATATCATAACCGATGGATTTAATGTATTTACCACATCGTTTGACACTGTCGGCAAAACATGGTATTTCCATTAAATCTGAGGCCATTCCAGGCCATTGAGATCCCATACCAGCAAAAACAAACCAAACCGGACGATTGATTTCACCGATTTCCTGAAGAATAACAATGAATATTTTACAGAATCCACCTACCCAACTAACTTTTAAATATTATTACTTGAAAATCGAATGTCGGAGGAGCTTTTTTGTCAATTATTGCGTAGCCCCTGTTGAAATGGCCAACAATGTTTTCACCGAAAACATTTTGAACAAGCCCTAGATATTCGTCATCCCTAGGCATTGATTTCACTTTATCTATTGCTTCGGAAATTCCTTTTTCTGTTCTTGACGATAATAGAACTAATCGTTGACTAGGTCCGATTTCAGAGTGTGCCTTGGACTTTGGATTCTGCCTAAGTAAAACATGGCCAATAGACGACGGCATTCCTATAGTCGTAGTTGCAACAAGAGGCCCTTCTAACTTAGTAGGTTCAGTGACCACCTTTAAAGATTAAATTGTTAGTAAATTTGTGTGCAGTATAAGCTTTAAACGAACGAGCAATTTACTTTCATTGTCTTCTTTTTTAATGCTTCAATTTTAATATTTGGTGATTGGAAATTGATGTTGGGAGGAATGACACCAGAGTCTAATGCTATTAATGCTTTAACAACAGCTATTAAACTTGAGGCGCCTTCGGTGTGTCCTAAATTACTTTTGACCGATCCAATCGGTAAAGGTGAAACTCTCTGATTGTTACAGAAAATCTCAGACGAAACTTTGAGTTCTTTTTCTTCGTAATACTAAATATTACATTATTTTTTAGAATTATGAATTTATAACTCTTAAATAAATGTTTATAACGTAAATACTTTGCAAGCAGATCCATCGGCTTCCAAATACGATACGTTTGCCGGCGATACCCCACAATCGTCGTAGAATGATTTGAAAAATTCCCGGAAAGTATCTTCGGACGGCCGTAATAAGTTGACTGCTTTTTCCATGCATATCCTAGCGTCTGCGTGCATTATGGTCCCATAGGAACGTAGTGCTTCAGTAGATCGTTGAAGTAGTAGCACAACGACTCCTTCACTCCGGCCGTATCCACTAGCTGTTGGATAAAATGTTTACATTTAGAGAAAAAAATACGACCAACTAAAATTGCTTACCATTTTCATCAAAAGACCGACACATTCCGTCGGTGCTAAGTTTTTCCAACCCAATCCAATGTTTTGCCATATCTGGATGCCAAATGATATTGGTCACGCCGACCAATACTGCTTTAACTCTACCTTTGGCCACATCTTCTGCAGCTTGTTTTAAAATTTCTATACCACCGATCCACGACGAATCGATTGTATAGCTTGGTCCTTGTAAATTGAGAATGTTCGAAACTCGGTTCGCTAAAAGAGCTCTAACGTGTGCGAGGAGCCAAAACGGTGTGGTCAGTTTTTCATCGCATCCAACCGCTTCGCTGTCGCTTACACACGAAGCCGTGTAGACAGAAGTCTGTGATCCGTACAAATGTTTCGGATTAAGTCCTCGTCAGGGGATTTGATAAACAAAAATGTATTATTACCTTACGAAAAGAGAATAATTTATATTAATTTCGAACTTAAATTACCTGCATCAATTATTGCTTCGTAAGCTCTTTCCAATAAACATCTAGTCAACGGGTCCATTGCCTTTACGATACGCGAATTGATTCCCATGAATGTATCATCTAATTTTTCAACTACTGAGATTTTTCCCGTGTAAGGTGGAACACCTGACCACTCATCTGAAATAATATGATCAATACTATAATTTGTCGCTTTTTGTACAGACATGCTTCTAAAATTTTTTCTGTTTTCAATATGTATACCCTTATCAATTAATGAAAAATTAAATTATATTATGTTATGCATATAGGATGTTTTCTGTAACTGCATAATTTTGTTTCAAAAATGAAGAATGATTTTTAATAGTTAAATAATGTAATATTTTTGGATTCAGTTTAACTAATAAAATATTTTATGTGTGTGTGTGTGTGTGTGTGTGTGTGTGTGTGTGTGTGTGTGTGTGTGTGTGTGTGTGTGTGTGTGTGTGTGTGTGTATGTGTGTATTAATTATGAGTATTGTATTTATAACATATTCTGATATTTTATTTTTCTAAAGTAAGTACAAAAAATTTGTTTGAAAAAGAACTTATTTTTAAAATATCGGTTAAAATTTAAATATACACCATAACTATGCATTTAATAGTTTTTTAATATACCTTGAAATTCACATAATACATATTTTTAAATACTTTAAAGTAAATGACTTTTGGTTTACATGCAAAGTAAATTAAATTATTTAAAAAATAATAAACTGTGATCGAAAATCCGGCTATGAATAAATATAATCTTGTTTTATTTTATTGTGTAGTATAAAAAGTTGTAAAGCCCAATGAGAAATAAAATGCCATTTGGCTGTGAGTATGAATTTTTTCCACTCTAAAAGATAAAAGATTTTTTTCATTAAAAAAGACAATACATTGTTATTTGTTAACATGTTTTGATGTTGAATAATGTAGTAAAGTTCTTATTAATGTTTATACATAATTGCCATGTATTAATTCATAATAATTTAACCCGAATTTTTATGCAGCCTCATATGGCTTATTAACATTTAAGCCAATGTAAATACTCATGGGGATATTTTTTCACTAAGATTAATTAAATAACTTTCATATTTACTTAAAATTTAATCCTTCTTAAATGTGTTAACGTATTTGTACAGATCAATTTCATAAAAGATGGATTAACTGTAAATTTAACCTATTTTACGCAAAGTTCATCATCAATTGATTGACAACTAGTAAAAGTTATACATTTTATCGAAATAAATTAAATGAAATAAATAATTAGGTGGTTTAATTGATACAACTGATAAATAGTTTAAAATTGAAATGAATGTAAAAAAAAATCCGTCTAAGGATGAATTGAAATGGTCTGTTTGTTAATTCTATAGTTAGTCTCGTGTATGATTTGGATAATTGAATTAAATTTGAAGTTTTAAAAATAACATTTTTTTTTTTTTTATTATTTTCTTATTTATAAATATTTTTATCATGACTTGTAAAAATAATTTATTTCATCAAAATTAAAACTTGAAAAACAATGGATGAATAAGTATGGTTAAAAAGAAGTATAATTATGAGTGGATTACAAATTAAGTTTAAAAAACGAGATATTTTCAACGTTTTATTTTTAGCCCGAAAATTGTCAACATTTTTTGAACATTTTGTCAAATTTGTAAAAGTCTCAATTAGTATATGATAAAAATTAAAAAATTGTGAGTGTTAAGTAAAAATTTTTTAATTTTGACTAAACAAATTAAGTCGATTTACTAAAAGCATTGTTTACGGCACATTTTATAGTTTTTATTTAATTTTTCCCGTAGTTTTTTCTCGCGCTCAGAAAAATGATTGCGGAAAGATAAATTAACCCTCAAAGTATCATATCTGTCAAATTATTCATCTTTTGAGTTACACGACAAACATTGTAGACAAAGTTTACTACGCCAAAAAGTGTCTTCAGAAAAAATGAAGATCATTGAAAACCCAATAGATTCTTAGCCTGATTCAGAACATAAAAAATCCGGAGTCGGTAAATTGCGTCCCTATAAGTACGGTCATGGTCATATACTATGTGAATTGCAGCCAGCGTACTTTTAAAACATACGTAAATTGCGGCCCGTGTACTTTTAAAACATACGTAAATTGCGGCCCGAGTATTTTTAAAACATACGTAAATTGCGTCCCGGGAACTTACGAAAAATAATGAACTTTGCTTCCTTTTCAGTCTCCTATTGACACAACCAGACACAGAACAAGAAACCACCATGATGATGAATTACTTGAATAGCACTTCATAGTTTATAGTTTATAAATTGTAATCGAAAAATTGTGTTTCAATCCGAATCCATATAAAAAGATAACTGATATTATATAAAACAACATTTTTATATTACATCTTTGGTTTCAATCACAGAAAAATTATATTTCATGGAATAATATAAAATGTCATGGATTAATCAATCATATTTTGCCCTGTTCGCATATAAATGCTAGACTTCAATTTTATTCGTTGAGTCGGCTATCTAGTTGTTTTATATATCTGTGGTTGCTCTACAGTTTACAGTATTTTTTTTCAATCTAATAAAAATGGACGTTATGAAAAGTGAAAGGAATAAAACGTTGAAAATAGTTGATGGTTTCAAATTTCGTTTTCATAAATTTCTAAACAATGATATTCAACGTTGGTGTTGCACAGTTAAAACGTGTAAGTATTTTTTGAAATTTGGTGATAATAATATTTGTATAGATAGTTTTAAGTCTGTTATAGTTATAGTCCTAAGTCTGAAAAATGGGAAGGAAAATATTGGTTTTGTGGAAAAAAGGCTTAGACGTAATTTACATATTAATAAGAAATAGAAAGTTAGATAGGCATATGTACAAAAATATACCCGCAATTTACGTATATATAAAATATAGCCGCAATTTACGTATATATAAAATATACCCGAGCCGCAATTTACGTATGTATAAAATATACCTGAACCACAATTTACGTATGTATAAAATATACCTGGGCCGCAATTTACATAAAAAATTTGAAATGGGACGCAATTTACAGAGACCCAAAAAATCATGTAATAAATAATTTGTGTCATACTATTATTATTTACTTAAGATTACAACGATAAAACATCATTTTATAGCTTTTTCGCGATTATAAAGCACACACCAATAAGTTTTATTCGACGAAATTCATGTACATTATACTGCTATAGTTACATTAACAATTTTATTTTATTTACACTAGATTTATAATTTATTCTTCAGAAAAATGTATTGTTTATTAGGTTTCTAAACATGTTATGTAAATATGTATATACATATATATCTCGAATTCGCCAATCTATTTTTCTGTTACCAGTAGTTTAGAAGTAAAAAAGCCATACCGTTGTCATACATATACTTCGCACCATGGGTATGCTTCGCTTTTAATTGTTATTTAATATTTTATATTTTATGATGTAAAAATACACAACATTTAAAAACTTTACGTGACCCACTTTTGGGTCACAGTCCACATTTTAGAAATTTTAAATCTAATTTCAATATAACTAGTTAAATGCCTTTTTTTTTTTAAGCGCAATCACCCAATCATTTTATGTTTAACGAGTTCATTACATTACATTTCAAATCTTGGCATCATACCACGCTAGGAAGACTGCCATTATTTCTCCGTTTTTATTATTTGATCTCTCATCGTTTTACAGTTCCGTTTTCATAGTTTGTCTAGTTTTTTTTAGGGTTGTTCTGATAACACGAGAATATCCTGTTTTAATATCGTTTTATTTGAATGTCTTTGAAATTATTAATATAAGTATTTACCATAGACCAAAATCATTTTACAAATTATTGGTCATAGTATCGACAGTATCGACGCAGTGAACATTTTCATCAAATAAACATAATACACACTTAAAACTCAAAAGTACCAATTGTACGAAAATAATGATACCGATTTGATCGAAAAATATAAAATCAAAGTTTGCTGCAGAAAATTCTATGAGAACTATTTCGACAACGTACTAATGGAAAAATAAATTTTATAATCACTAAAACATATTTGACAAAGTTTCAAAGCCCGGTATCCATTTTCACCTTATACAATCCTAAACGTAAAATATCCTCGAATACGTTTTAACGTTTTCGAAAAATTGAAATTTCAATCCAATCCAACTTACCTTTGTTCCACCTGCAATCACTGTCGGTTACCATATTCACTTTATTATTTAAATTTTTCCTAAGTTCTTCCATGTTTTCCGACATGGGAAATTTTCCACCCACGCCGGAGATGACGACTTCAAAAAGATCTTCTTTTCCCTCCATTTTACCAGCCCGAACAGTAGGTCAAATGAATGATTGGAATTCGTGTGCCTATAAAACGGTACTAATGAAATCGGTTGCGCTTTTGCATTAGCCGGGACAATCTACGTGCACGGTAGAACGAATAATTGTAAGCCACGACTACGACTCGGTTCGCAGTAATTAGGAAGGGCGTATCTGATTATAAATACAATCGAATAAATTCATTACGATTGTTTGATTCTGATACACGGCGTGTATGCGTAGACCTTAATTTCACACCTGTACGGGCCGAACGATCGTGTGCACGTTATATGCGCGTACGTTGGAAACAAGGTCAGGGGCAAATGATAATTAGATCGTATAGAAGTAACTTATAACAGGGCGTCGAGCGGTTATGTTTTACGGTAGACAAAAGGAAGAAATAAGTCAAAGGAACGCTCGGTCCGATATACATAATTCATAATTATTTTCAAACGGTGCACATCGCACAATACGGTTTTACATAATTGTTTTCATAAAATACGTTAACGTACAGCGTGCACGTGGTTTACGATGGCGATTCGACAAATCCTATTTGGACGGTTTAGAAACGGCAACCCTCCCGCGCCGTAGAAACGTGTCGGACTCGTGCGATAGACCAACGAAAATAATCTGAAATAAAGCCGAACATGATTTCGCATCGTGGGTATTCTTCGGTACTGGGACACGATAACGGTGTTGGGTGAAGAGATCTTAGATAAGCCACTTATAAAAATGGAGAACATTACGTGGAGTATGGTATTATTTTAAATTTGAAATCAATGATGAATCATTGTTTTCGGAAATCGATTGTGAGTGAAACTCGAGTAATAATTTTAGTAATAATATAAATCTTATGATAAACAATTGATGAGATTTTGAAGTGTTGAATAAAAAAAAGTTTAGGAATAATTAACATGAAAAATCTATGTCAATTTGAGGATATCCGCAGAAATATTTTGACCTATTTTTTTGTATTTTGACACTTAATAGTAAATATAATATAAAAGCTAATAAAAAAAAATCGACGCAACCGATTACTATATAAATGTAAATATACATAAGACTACATATAAAGAAACTTATATAAAAAAATTCAGAACTAATGGCCAAAAGCTATTCATTTTATAAAATTAAGATAAATTGAACATTTTACGTAAAAAGGATTATTCGAGCGGTAATTTCAACTTTAAACGCATGTAAAAGATAATTTATTAAGTTAATCTTTATGAAATTTGAACTATAGATAGTAATATATATTGTGGTTAATCTATTAAGTCTATTATTCAATCTATTACTAGGTCGTCTGCGAGGTTGTCATTTTCGGCGTGCCAATGAAGACGTTTTTTTAAATGATCCTAGCGGACACGAGTATAGACGACGCTTAACAGCGTACGATTTTCAAAAAATGCACATTCGTTTATATCACGTACGACACCGAATAAGATTGCAGCTCAATATCAGAAAAATATTACTAACTGTCCACTGAAATATGTTCTTGGACTTCCAACAGTGATTCGAGAATTTATGATAGACTCGTCACACTAAACCTTCGGTGAAATAGATCAATGATGACGATATTTGCGTTGTGCTCATAGCCTCACTATGATCAGGATTGAAATATTTTCGTTTAAACGTCTTATGCAGGTATGTCCCGTCTAATTTGTTTGATATTTAAACAAGTGTTTTGTGAAACGTCGACCCCATTAACATTTTGACATAATTCCGAGAACAAATTTACATATAGTTGGAATGAATAAATAAAATGTAAGTATTATTTGGTAATTAAATCGCTGATTTATATCAACGATAATTTCAACGTTGTGTGAATGTGTATGTGTTCTTTAATAATTTAGGTGGAACAAATTCGTAAAAAGTCACCGAATATTGCTATGTTGTGATTACACTGTTGAATATTACGTAAATTCTTAAAAGTAGTAAGCGAAGTAACTATCTGTAGTGCAATCTCGCTGAAAGAATTTGATTTGAACCTTTGAAATATTCGTAACACATTAATTCAGCTGAATAACATTTAAATAGTAATAAAGCAATAGTCCTCTGATTGGTTGATAAAACATTGATAATCGATAATTTAAATCGTATTATAGTCATGTTATAATCATATAATATACTAAACAAATATCAATATCCTCATAATTATACATCATATTATGTATATTGGATTCATTAAATAATAATAAATTGACTCCCTTTTTACATACACGTTACCCGTGATACAGTACGTTTTACATAATAGGTATTTTATTTAGTTCTCTTTTTCTCGCATTTTCAATTGTCAAATTGTAAAATGTTCGGGATAACTGTGGATTTATCACTGACATAGTTTGACAACTTAGTGCGAAAAAAATCAGTGCCAATATAATACATGCATATGTTTTAATCATATAGTGAAATTGAACTAATTGAGTACGTTTATAAAAATATTTAGTAATGCAAATTTCTCACTTATACATAAAAATTAAAAAAAAATTAATTATATAATGTGAAATCATTTGGTAAAACGTTTATTCAAAATCGCTTCTATCGGCACGAATGACAGGTACATATTCATTGTCACATAAAATGACGTGTATACAAAAACGCGTTGAAAGTTGAAACTTCAATATAATAATTATATTATATTATGTCATATGATCTCGATCATGTATATATGTATATTCTAAATGGTACGCTGTACTGTTTTTCAATATTTCTCGAGTATTATTCTCGTCACGAGAAATCCGTTTACGCTTAAATACAGTAGCATCATTTCCCACATTCGTATGGTACAAAACCTGAAACGTGCATTATACACATCCCTCGACACGTCGACTGGGATAGTCTGTGGTACACGTCATATTATCTATTATCCTCCCGCTCTGTGCAGGCCTATAAATATATATATATACACACAGCCGTGCACTGTGTAACGTGCACGACCCGAAGTTCCGGTCCAATTTTCTCCCCTGCTCACGCGACGACATGTGCTTGCGCATCCGACGCAGTCTGGGGGATGAGTCCATATGCGAGCAGGTACTGTTACAATATTATGCTGCACGTACCGGGTGATTCTTTTATCATTCAACACTATTTCTCTCGGTAATTTTGTTTTTTTTTTTTTTAAATACTAATTTTATTAAATTTCAAAAGTTTATAAAATCATAAGTATTCTTTTTTTTAAGTTTCAACAACTTACGTATTTAAAAAAAATACTCTAAAAGATAATGATAATATATTTGTTTTTTGAATTTTTAACTTTGAAATTTTTTAATCGGACCAACGGTTGAAGGAATACCGAAACACTTGAGCTTAGAGTAGCGGAGTAGTGACGGAGTACGATTTTGGGAAAATAAATCTCCTTTTACTTTGAAACTTTGAACAAACGACAAGAAATCCAAAACAGACAGAGAATACGAGAGTAGAACGATAAAAGAATCACCCGATATATCGATAACGTTGTGTGTGTGTGTGTGTACTATTAATGGGTATTAGACGACGTATAAGCTGGTTTGAAAATGTTTTTTTTTGTTTTTTTTTTTACATCGCGTTTAGAGATGACGCGTTGTTCGAACGGTAGATGCAGACCAGGGGCAATAGATCGTCATCACCCCCATCACACCACCCTCCGCCACGACACCGCGAGTAGCGTAGGAACCATTATACCTGTGTGTACAATCTATAGGGGATGAAGTGTTTCCCGTGAACATAAGTAGGTACACACGCTCACACACACACACGCGCGCACGCTAATGAATTAGCAAACACGCAACCCGCACCCCCGTACCTCCCCCCGTGGCTCTCTGCCGGTTAAAGCCGCGCGAGGAGCACCGCCGCCGCGGCGACACAACGAGGAGCGGGACTTACGGCCCTTTTAACCCCCTCTCGACGTCGCCGGCAATAATGACGACGACGGGGCACTCTGCACGCGCACGGCCTTTATTGTTGTTGTTATTGTTATTGTTGCGTAATTACCGTCACGGGGACGAGCCGCTGCGGCGCCGGTGGCTGTTGTTATTATCATCGTCGTCGTAGTCGCGCGTCGTGATTAATCGCCTCTGCGTGCCCCCGGCCCCGACGCAGTGAACCGCCCGCGAATAGTAGGTACGCGCTCGTGTGGACGCTGCAGTAGAGCGTGCGCGCACCTGGTCCGGTGATATCATATTATAACGTCGCCGGCGGCCACGGGCAGTCCGGATCTACAAATTTCGGGCACTTATACACTTACTGCCTACGAATTACCTACCAAAAAAATAATAAAAAATTAATAAGTAGGTAATAATGACAATAACAATTAACAAATGAATAAATAAAAATACACGGAAATGTTTTTTTTTCATTACATTATAAAACAGTTAAATAGTTTTTTAGATTTAAAAATTATAAAATGTATTGACGGTTCGATGGTACCCGATACGAAATCAGTAACAATAATTTTTTTTCGTCAATAATTTCACCTATTGGTTATAAAATGTTGAATATTTTAACTAAACATTTATGTTGGTATTAGTTCATACAAATATCATATAATAAAATAATAATAATTGTTATTATTGCATACATTCACAATAGAACAACGTTTCTAATATACACGTACTTTTTATAAATAGATTTCACCGTGAGAGATATGTAGGTAAATACATATCTAATTTGTATTTATTTATTTTTTTAATAATACGTAGAGTATATCATATTACATATTTATGTAAGTATTTCTTCACTAATTTATCTTATTGAATAGCAAACAATGCAATGTAAATTATTTTAATATATTTTATGGAAATAGAGTACAAAATTTTACACGCAGTACATCTGTGGAGATTACCGTACCTCAATTCATTTCCTCTTCGATTATCACGAACTGTGATAAAATTGTGCTGTTTATACTCGGTTATCGGCAGTTTTTCCTCGTGCTTAAAAAAATCAAATACGAGAACAGAAAAATGAATCTTTAAAATACCATCTACATGCAATTTCCGATCTATAGAATAGCTGGATGAAAATTTTGAAGAGAGTTGACGGAATACAACTACAAGAATAGAAATAAATTTATAAATAAAAAACATCACTGTAAAATAACGTCCATGCTACGTACCATTTAGGATTTGAAAAAAAAAAAAAATACTTTTGGCTAAGTATCAAACTTTTAAACATGTGCCTATTGGAAATATTTTATATTTGATTTTTCTAATTTTCGATGGTAAAACTATACAATTGAATAAAATCTTATTCTTATACACCTTCTATCGAAGTCACTGAAAATGTAAAAACCGTTATGTGCCCGATTTATACTTTTTATAAGTTGTTTAATTTTTAAGTCACTCAAACTCAAACGCCGACGTGACATCGCCACACACACACACACACACACACACACACACACACACACACACACACACACACACACACCTGAATCCTTAAGGACGTCCGTACGTTATGACTAGGGTGCGGATTTGTATGTATTTACATATTTGTCGTGAATGATAATATTTGAATGATTCCTTTACAGGACTATCTGATTATTTTAAGCTATGGTTGATATTACATATTTTTACATATTGAATCTAAATTACATATTTTTACATATTTTACTGATATTACATATTTTTGTTAAATATTTACCTGACTTGTACGAGAACACGTTGATTAATATCAGAAAAAATATTTCAAGTGGACCAATCTGGGTTTCCATGGACGAGACAACCAATGTACGTAGGGAATATAATAGTTGGTAAATTGAATTCAGATTATGCTTCAAAGCCATATTTATTAAATACTGAAGTTCTTGAAAAATGTAACCACTCAACAGTTGCTCGTTTTGTCAACGATTCTTTGGGTATTCTATGGCCAAATGGTACTTTGCATGAAAGAGTACTCTTATTTATATCAGACGCAGCACCTTATATGGTATTGTCTCTAACACCGTAAAGAAATTGAAAAGAGCCCCTGGAGAGGTTGGAATAAAAATTAAGAAGAAAGTTGAACAAGTACTCAGTAAAAACCCAGGTTTAAAGACAATTGAAGCTATTGCAAACATTCATAACGGCAGCGATACGCAAACTTCTCTTCAATTTATTGTTGCTGAATTAGGGGCTTTTAAATTTGCTCCTATAACTTCCGTTGACGTGGAAAGATCCTTTAGCCGCTATAAAAACATATTGCGTCCTAATCGACGTCGATTTACTTTTGACAACCTAAAAAAATATATGATTGTCAATTGTTTTGTTGACGAAGAAGTAGATTCAAACTCCGAATACTTACTAATTACTTTGAAATTTTTACTTTTTAATTTTTAATTTGAATGTATTCCTAATTAATATTAATAAAATAATAATATAATGTAGTGTTGTATAATTTATATTTACGTACTTTTTTAATATACTCATTTAAAAATTTTTTTGTCAAGAATAAAAACATTTTTTTTTACATATCTTGTATTTTTAATTACATATTTGGATAAAATTAAATACACACACACACATATATATATATATATATATATATGTACATATTTTTGAATTTTTAATACATACAAATCCGCACCCTAGTTATGACCATTGTTACAATAATATTATTATTATTATTATTCGTATGCACACTGTACGCCCGTACGATCCACTCGTATACGTCCCGTCGTATTATATAATAGTGCGCCGGGGTGGCCGTGTACAAAATGTAATATCGTATTATGCCGCGCGGTCGACGACGGCGACGGCGGCGATCCCTCCGCACTCGCGGTGACCGAGGCCGGTCCGCGCGAAGGCAACGGCGCCCAGGATGAGCGCGTGCGCGCGCACAAGTTCCCGTCTTTGCGGGGGCGACCGACCCCGTGTTTGCGGACCGCGCGGCCGAGCGAGCCCGTGGGTGGAGCACGGCGATTACACGCGACACGCCCTGCGCGTTCGGACGGCGGCGGTGGCGGCGGCGGCGGCGAGGGATGGAGCGGACGACGAACGCGGGCGCAAAGACGGCGGCGGACAAAAGATCCGCGCGGCTCGAGCCCGGCCCGTGGAAAACAAACGTGTCGTAAACACCTGTTTTTACCTGTTCGCCGCCGCCGCCGTCCTATAATAACGCGAGCACGAAAACGCTCCCCTCCGCCCGCCGCGTTGGGTCGTTCTTTTAAAACGCCTGTTAAGTGGTGCCAATGACGACCGGGTCGAGGGGTGGCCGGCGCGGCGTCACGGAGGGGAAGCGAACACCTTTTCGGCGAACACATCATCACTCGCCGCACGAGCCCTTTAAACCGACCCCGCGGGACCGTTCCTACACCTCCGGTGTTTTATATACCGGTACTTAGGTTTAAACATACATAGGTATACCAGTGATGATCAATCCGAAAGCGGCGGATCGAGTGGTGTGCTCACCGACAAAGACCCGGCTGAGAAGTGGCCAGTGACGAATTTTCACGTTAAAAACGAAATGTACCATGTCCGACAATTATTTCTCAAGTATTCAATATAGAAATAGCAAAAAAAAAAATGCAATGTGAAACTATTCTTTATTATTATTATTATTATTAAAAAGTTAAGAATAACTTCATTGTGTTGTAAAAAAGATAACAATACCGTCAATACCTGAAAAAATATACGATAAACAACGAGAACGTTCATTTTTTAATTTTATATTATTCTTGTGTACGGCTCAACTAAAGAAAAGTGTGGAAATTAAAATTTTAGCATGAAATCCGCTATTAGTTATCGCTCGCAAACGATAAAAATACATTTTTTTGCTGCTAGAAAGCAAAACTTTACGAATGTGGTCCGCCGAAGAAGAATAATAATCATTTCATGCGCACGATTTTCAAAGCAATCGCTACGTTGTGGATCTCGTCCGGATGATATGAAGTAGAGATAGAAGCGACGCTGCCAGCTCTCGTTTCTTAATAGTCGCGAGTGCGCGCTAACATTTCGATCAAAGTCGATTGAATGGTTTTTTCGTCTTCGAAGGGCTGTTTTTTTATTTTTATTTTTTTATTGAATTCGACGGAAATTCATGAATTAACTCGCAATACGCTTTTATTATATAATATACACTATGAAATATTTCAAACTCCGACGTAACGTGTATCGTTTCAAACGATTTCTTTTTAATGGTTAAATGCGAAAACGATAGTGTGAATGTATCGAAATGGGTATGAATTTAGATATTTTTCCAAAAAGGAAGGCCAATTTATTAGAAGGCTAATTTTTTTTATTATTATTATTTAATGTAAGAAGAATGCTAAATTAATATTGATTGTATTGAATCCTACTACTAGAATTTTGGTGAGACTTACCACAATAGTCGAGAATTTTCAGTATATGTTGGACTTCCTTAATGTCGAAAAATACGGGTTTAACCGTTGTACGTTATACGTTATATATACACTACCTGTGTAATGGCAGTGAATACGGATACCTGAACTGCTAGTATTTATTAAGGATTTATTCGTATTGATTATTAATCAAATCGATTTCAAATTAAGCAAATACTTAGATAATACTTAAGATGCAGGTCTTGATTATTTTTCTCCAGTGATTTTCCATTTAGCGAGGCAAAGCTTATTTCCTTCTATAATATAACGCCGTACATGTGGGTTATCAATGATGTAAAGTTAAAAGGGCAATTCAAGATGCTATTAAATTATAATATCAATATAATATTACTCAACATTAATGTTTGAAATTCATAAAAATACTTTTATAATTCTTTAAATTATGACCATTTAAAAATATAATGAAATGAAATAAATAGATATTACATTTTCATATAAAAACGAAATTTTGATGAATATTCATTTCACATTTTATGAATATTCAACAACTATTGTGAAAAAAGTATGTCATCTCACACTACGTAACAGTGATTCTTAATAACTATTATAAACTTCTCCAATTAACTGAAATCAAATATTAAGAAATAAAACATAGTAATCATTAATTTATTATTAAAACAATGTAATATTTTTTCTTTTCAATAGTCTTATATACTAATATAACTAATAAATTGTTTTAATTATCAAATATACATTAAAACGGTTCAAGAGTACATTTTTCAAGTTTATTATCCAAAATGTATCATAAACATTAGGCGTACCATATTAAACGTAACAATTTATTGAAAAAATATATACATATATATATTTTGAATTTGTCTGGGTTTTTCATCAAAATTAAATACAGGACAACAGTCTAAATATTTCGTGTTATGTTTATTTTATGTGAATAAAATATAATTTAAAAAAAATTATCTAGACATTTTTCATACTTCTACGACAAACTAAATTACATATTAGTAAATTTATGTCCATGATTAAAATATAATAACTAAACACAATGTTAAACTAAGTATTCGATAAACTAACGAAAACTGTGTAAAAACGACTAAACAAAAAGTGCATCAAACTAAATTTCAAGAAATTGATTTCAGTTGTTCAATTATTATACCTACACGTAATATTTCGAGTGCTTGAAATTTGACAATTAAACCAAAGAATTTAAATCTAATAAAAGTTTTATTTACCAAAAGTTAACTTTACATTTTTGTATTTGAAAAAATTAGTTTTATAAAGATTGATTTTATATATTAATTTTATAGGTATACCTTTTAAGTTAGAATTCTGGTTTGAATTATTTGTTTTCACAAAATTTCAAATTTTTTACTAATCAACCAGTAACTGTGATATTTTTTTTTTTTTACTTACACTTTACGTATCTTAATACGGTAAAATGAGTTATTTTCACGAATAATTATATTCATAGATTATTTTGTTATTTTCCAAAACTATTATTGCTTAAGTCTTAAGAACTGTAACAATTATTGATCACAGAATTTCGCAAACCAACTCTAAATATCTGAATTACAGTTTACAGCAATACAATCATCCACTGAGTTTTGCTCAGAACTGTTTTCAATAAAAGCGATGATTTATCGTTGTTTTCAAAATTAAAATAGTCCAAGTTTATAAAAGATCGTAAGATAAGTCGTCGATAAAAATAGTGCGTCAATGGTGTTTAACACCTACCACTACCACATGTTAATGGCTTTTTTGTATATATGAGCTGCACGATAAAATAGTCGCAAAACATAAAACCGAATACGAGTACGTCACTAATCTTGGCACAACAATTCTGTGTAGTGACTAGTGTGTGTACACCCGACGTCAGAGATTTGACGATTTACCAATACGAATCACAGAATATAAATGGCGATATTTCCACGGTAAACTATTATGCTGTTCCCGAAAACGCTTCGATTACATCGTACGCCCGTGTATACGATAAATGACGATCGCCGGATTCCACGCGATTAATGTCTTCGAGACGCGATATAATTGTACAATATCCGTCACGTATTCTTAACGAGACGAATACATTATACGGCGTGACTGGCGTGGAAACTCGGGTCGTTTATCGTGTTTTTGACGTTTATCAACTGTACGTGTGTATATACATGTATTTATATACAATACTATGTCGTACACCGTCTCGAGCGCTCTGTATACCATAAAATTATGTACCCGCGTTGCGGGTCGTCGATTGTTGTCGTGCGTGCGAACACCGCCGCCGCTGCCGCCACCGTGATCTCTGGGAAATAGGCGTTTTGAGACCGTTTTCCGCGTTAAACGTGTGCATTTGCGCGCGCGAGCGTGGAGTGCGTGCGTGCGGCGGGGCGAATGGATTGTACGCGGGACAGGAGGACGGGAAAGACGAGACGAGCGCGGGATAGGTCGGCAGGACGGTGGTCGTGGGGGAAGGAGAGACAACAAAAGAGACGAAGAGCTTTTTGGTCGTGTGCGGCGGCGGCGGCATAACTGATTATTGGGCCTTAATGGAAACGGCCATTTGTCGAAAACGGTCTAAAACCGTTGCCCAGGAGACCGCATCGTGTGTCTGGCGGGCAGAAGGTGTTGAGAACATTTACAAGGTGTAAAAAGAGGACCTGTACGAACGGCGGCGGTGGCGGGGAATGGCGCGGCGGGACGCGCGGACGCGGCTCCGGGGGAGGCGGCACGGGGTAGCCGCAGAAGGGTGTGTAGGCGGGAAAACGGCCAAAACGAATAAACGAGGGATAAACTTTAAAACCGTTCAGTTTAACGCGATTCACCCGCAACACGTTTTCACACGCGCAATTCATTCCGCCCGCGTCGGTGTCCCGTCCGGTTTCTCTCGGTCTTTTTCTTTTTTGTCCTTTTACCGTCTTTTTCGTTTCACGCGATCAAGACAAGCCATTACTACACCGTTCCGTTATCACTGTCGTCACCGACGGCCACTATATTGCCGTTATCACTTTCGTCACGGTGCCGTCGGAGTGTCCGTGTTATGGCGTAAACGTTTACGTTTACTCTTACTGTAACGCGCGCGTACAGTGGAAAGTCGAAGCCGATTCCCGCTATTACACGAATGCGTGCATGAGTGATTTACGTTTTGTCGACGTCGAGCCACGATCGATTTCGCCGCAGGTAAGTTCGTGTCCGCGGACCGTTTGTCTTAACGCGCTGCGCCGTCCAGCCGCGTAGCTATTATTAATTTTCCACCTTTTTAACGGCAAACACACATTTCACCCTTCCTATACAGTCGTTTCAGCACAAATTAAATGCCCACAAACTCACATCGTTTGTTCGCAAAACACGATTACAAATTCAAGCGCAACCTTATTAGACAGTTTAATTGGCTGTGTAACTGTCAGCTTACCAACACCGTTGAAACATATTTTGCGTAATCGATATTTTGACAGTTGTGTTCGTTCATGCTCGAATATTATTCGTATATTGAATAAAATATTCTTTTCGAAATCAACTAATTAATACGGGTCGGTTTAAGACGGGGGTTCGTCAATCATCACATACAAGCTCCACTACGGAACTCGAGAAAACGATAGAGATCACCGCGATTGTCGACCATGGAGACTTACACAATTTTCGGCGGTGCATTTTTGATTAATAATACTACGTTTACCCGTGTTTTTAGACATGAATGTGAATTCATCGTTGATACAATATGATATAATATGTTTTCCAAAATGTATAAAAGGGGGCGCGAGCAACCGATCGGGGGCCGCCGTTCTAGTGAATTGTATGATAGTGACCGTCCTCGGACAGCCGATGTAACTCAAAAACAGAATTCGATAACCACTCGAGCACGTCGAACACGTGCTCGTCCTGATCAGAGAACTCGTACCATACGTACACAGAAAACAGACGGGACAGGTACGTTACACGGCTAAACGGCCGCGTATATTCGCTGCACGCTACCGGACAAATGTCCACGGCGGTGGGACGGGGTTTTGTCGGTCGGCGGTCACGCCCCGAGACGGCGCGGACGCCGTTGAAATCCTAGTGCCACGTCGAGTCCGGCGACGCTTCGCGAGCACCAATGGCTCGATCGCGATACATATCCTCGACTGCTTTTTTATTCTTTCGTCGACCGTGTGATTTTGTCTTAGAGCGTTTGTCGCTACGGCCAACACGTTAAATTGTTCTCGTTGACTGAACGTGTGTGTAGTGAACGCGGTTTTATAGCGACGCGGATTCGAGTTATGAAAAAAAAAAAAAAAAAAAAAAAAAAATGAAAACGTAACAACACTCGACGACCAGCGCCCGTTCTCGCCAACGATGACCATTCGTTCTTGATTTCCGAATAATCTACCTAACAATTATTCGCGTAAACGCCAAACGTAGGCACCGACAGTATGACCGGGCGCAATAAATTCCGTCGGCTACCCATCGATAAAATACGATTTGGTCCGACACCGACAATGATGCGATGGAAATCCCCGTCAACTGTACTCTAGTAGATGTCGACTGAAGCAGTGGTTTTCGATTTCTTCCGAACCGCGGCTTCCGATTTTTCATTTCTTCCTACTTTCGTAGAGTCGTAACGTTTCAGAAAACAAAAAATAGTACATTATAATCGCTTATAGCAAATGGTAATCGTGTACGGATAATGCGCTCGTATCGGCAAAAAAATGTGTCTGACGGTCGTCAAACGAGTAAAAGCGTGTGACGTTTTTTTTTTTTTTTTTTTAAATAAAATAATACGCTTGAACGAAAAACCATATTTCGTCCGTCATTTTCGGTGACCCCCGAAACCACGGCTCGCGACCGCCTACTTGTCGAAAACCACCGGGCCAGAGTACGGAAAACGAGTGAAAAACCAAAAAAGCACGCGGTAATACCACGCGATGTTTTATGGAAAACGATCTGTTTCAGTGAACGGGCGGCGACGGGGACGATGGACACGTCTTCGGATTCGGACGGGGCGCGCTCGCCCCCCGGGGCCGCCGTCTACGGGCTCCAAGCGGCCGCGCGTGTTTACGGAGATGACCGGCCGTCGTCGGTGACGGCGGCGTCGCACAAGACGTCGGCGTCGCCACCGCCGCCGCCGCCACCGCTGCTGCTGCACTCCGAGTCGTCCGGCAGCGGCAGCGTGGACGAGCCGTCGTGCGCGGCCAAGGGCCACCACAAGTTCTCCATCGACCGCATACTGGGCCGGTTCGGCGGCGACGCGGTCGCGGCCGAGACGTCCGATTCGCCGGGCACGGGCTGCAAATCGCACCGGGACGATTCGGCGCTGCGCGGCGCGGGTGAGTATATCGTCATGTGTATTATGCATCGATGCTCGGGTTTATTACTGATTATTGACAGTCGACGCCTAATGGTAAGTGTCCACTTGTGATTATAGCTCGAGAGAAAGTCTCGGGATGTTATCCATTTGAGATCAATCACGGTCTCGAGATAGGTTTTGGAGACTCGAAAGTGACATTAATCTCGAGACCAAGACAATTTCGTGTCGACTAGAGAGTTAACACACACAGTCTTGTGTGTGACTTGACCGCGAGTACACGTGTTTTTTTACATATTCAAATGTTTTTTCTTTCTTTTTTTACAAAATAGATTCGCGTCAGGCCCTAGCTTTTATATATAATTGCGCATAATATTGTACAAAAACGGAAGCTAAAAGAAAAAAGAAATTTTGGGTTAGGAAATGGGTGGACCGCCGAAGTGACTTGGGAGCCGCTTCAAATCTTGTAAATGAGCTTCGGTTGGAGGATGCACAGCAGTTTAAAAATTTTATTCGGATGTCTGCAGTGCAATTTTAAATGCTTTTGGATTTAATAAAACACCAGATTGTTAAGCAAGATACACAATTTCGTGAAGCGATCCCTATACAACTTGTGATGAACATTCCACAAAAATTCCTTTTCCTCGTAAAGATTAATTAACTCGAAAATGTCGTCATCTGTCCATTGTCGTGCACTCATTTTAAATTAATTTAATTTAATTTAAATAAATAATAATTTAAAAAATTTATATATTATGGTAAATATTTAACACGGGTGCTTTCAGCTCTTCAAACACTGTCGGAAGACTGGAGACTAGATCTCAAGAGCAGGAATAAACGTGTCCACTCGCGACACATGCAGTCTCGGTGATTCGTAATGACTTGTCTCTGCGAGTACTCTCAGGTTCATATACATTTGTGAATTAAGTCTCGAGACTGCTCTCGTGACTATATTTTAATCTCAAGTGGACACTTACCATAAGGTAGGTCTTCCACTAGCGCGACGCGATTGACGCTACGCAATTGACGAAACTGGCGATTTTTATTGCGTCCGTGTTTCCAATGTTTATAAATAGTACTTCTCCCGTACACGCAACGTGACTATTGTCGCGGCGACTGCGACGTAAAATATCGCGCGCGACTGAACATGTTCAGTTTCATTGCAACGGTCGTCTGCGATTTTGGTAAATATGGCCGAAAAAGACGATCCCATTTTACAACATTAAACTTTTTGAAGAAATTGATAAACACCCTTGTCTGTACAATTATAAATTATCCGACTATTCGAAACGAGATGTAACAGATTTAACATGGGAAAGTGTGGATGTAATAATAGTTCTCTCGAAGCAACACACGCGTTCCTGTTTATATTATTTGCTAAGTAGGGATGAATCCAAAATTTACGTTTTTTTTTTTTTTTTTTTTTTTACTTTTTAAATAAGACCACATCACTATCACACTATCATCTGAACTATCCGATTCCATTTTAAATTGGTACACGGATGATGCTGGTGACGAACTGTTATATACTGTTTAAATATACGAACTGAAAAATAATAGGTACAATAGCACAATAGTGTTGATGCGACTTCGATCGCGTGAATGAGCGATTCTACGCGAAACTCGTCGCGTACGACGGTTTTATGTTTTTTTTTTAGTTGCGTGGCGTCAATCGCGTCGCGCTACTGGGAGAGCTGCCTAAACCGCACGATTGCGCAGGTGAACTCTCGCACGGTCCCCTGAACGAAACGGGTACACGTCCTTTGCGCCGCCGCAGTGTGATGATGACGCACATAAGCGTATACTAGTAGCCATAGCACGAATACGATGTGCAGTAAAAACCCTATCTGTGTCGGACCTCTTGAAAGACGGAATCCCCCATACAATGGAAAATATCAATAGTCCTGGTTTAAATACCTAATGGGTTTGCATCCCCTATCTAATGGAAAACTCTCTGTTCGGACTGCTTTGTTGGTCCCAAGTGATTCCGTTTTAGAGTGGTTTTACTGTACATATTTCAAATTTATTTATTTATTTTTTTGAATTTGAACTTGTTTTGAAATAATGTATTATACTAAATATTACACTAGATATATAAATATATAATTTATATTTATATGTATTGACTAGAAAAACTGAAAATACCTAACATTAATTTGAAAAGGTTGTTTACACGTGTAATTTTAAAATTTTACCGGTGCAATTGAAGTGTGTACAGTAAAACCTATCTATTGCAGGCCTCCTGTAAAACGGAATTTTTCCAAAAACGGAAAATATCAATAGTCCTAGTTTAAATACCTAGTAGTTAATCATCCCCTATATAACGGAAAACTCTTCGTTATTGAAAAAACTTCTTGGTCCCAAGTGATTCTGTTTTATGAGGGTTTTACTGAATATTCTTATATGATATTTTATCTGATAATTTTTTTTTATCCGACAATATTCGATGCGATTGACATCAACCTCACTAGACGACTACCATCATGTGCGGGTCCGCGTCCGATACTCATTCCGAAACGTCCTAATCGGTTTATCTGCAAGTTGTGACAAGCTGCCATTTACCGTTTTACATACCTAACATTTGAGGGTGCTCGCACCACGGTCGGTGGACAACACTGAAATTCGTGTTAAAACCCGACGGAAACACGACGTCTCGTCCTGAAAATATTTCTCAATTTATTTGTGTCTTTTTTTTTCTTTTTCTTTTGCACAGAGAGCGTCACTACCGAACTCAACGGCCACGGGTTCCCGTACTCGTCGCTGCTGTACGGCGGCTGGTTCGCGGCCGCAGCCGCCGCCGCGGTGGCCAACAAGACTCCGCCGTCGCATTTGTTCGGTCTCCAAGGTGAGTATGACACTATGGTCCACCGCTGCACGGATTTTCGTCTCGCGTCCAGCCGTATACGTCGTCGTGACCCACGGCAAGGCCGTTTTCCACGAGTGCTCGTTTTCGGCGGCCAAATCGTCAGTAAAAAAATATCGGCGAAACCTGTGAGTCTTCGCACAAACGAGTCACTTTGATGAATTACGCACGCGTAACACCGTTAACAGGAGAGGGCGACTCGGAGGGATGAGTCACCTCCGACAACGCCTTGCGCACGAAATACAACCCAAACGGTGTGCGAATAAAAGTAAAAACCTTACTCGATCATTAAGAGTACGACGGCGTCAATAGCGTGCGCTGTGTTACTATTCTTTATCGAATGATATCAGTTTTATTAATTTTAATAGCTAACTGATATTAAAATATTCGTATGATAGACAGAAACGAGTATTTTCAAAATTATTACTGTAATTTTTCGTAGATACCTAATATGGATAATGTTGAAAGTAATTGAGTGTACACGCGTAGAAAGTGAAACTTATTTTTCGGTTGTTGAGTCTATCACACTGTAAGATATGAAAACATAAAAACAGTTGGCTTTTGGAAAAATTGAATATTATTATTTCTTTGTCTAGTAACTTTGAAAAAATTATTATCTATTTTCATATGTTAGTTTTACATCGAGCGTGTCCCTAAAATTGATTAGTTACATTAATATAAATTGTTTGATTGAATAAAATGTATTATATAACACTGCCGTATACCTATAACATAATAGATTACTTTACGTATGCGCATTTTTTTCCAAATATTGTTGGGAATATAACTGCCGTATATCCGATTTATTTGTCAATATAGCTCTGTAAAAATTGTACTCTTATGCAAAACATATAGATGCCAACCAAGTTTATACATGATATGCTCTATGGCGTTTTTCCTAATACCTGGTGAAAAAAAGTTTCACTTCAAAAGCTTTACGATTAGAATTAGAAATATGCTTATTTGTCGTGCTTGTTGAGTTCGTCTCTTAACCGTGATCACATTGCATATGTGACAACGCCTAAATAATTCACCTCTGGACTTGTGGGTGTGTGATGGTCTCACAATAATTCAATAATTACGTGGCGTAGTACCCATAGAAGAAGATTGTCAGTTCAAAGGAATCGACCACAACATGTCTATTATATAAACGATATTATTTTATTATTTTGCTGAAAGTCCTCAGCACAATATTGTTATATTAAGTACCTATGCAATATTTGTTACTGAAAATGAAGAAATTAAGGTATCCAAACACTATTAACTTCATTATTTTCTAATAAAATATGATTTAATTTAAACTCCAGTGTTATGTTTTGTATGATAAATACGTTTTTAATTTGCTGTTTTCATTTTCATGATTTCTTTAAGTCCTTACTCTTAATGACGATTCGACTTTAAAAAAATATGTATTCTAGATACTTTAATCGATTTCTGATGAAAGACTCAAATCTAACTTTAAAATATATTTAAATTTTAATAAAGGAAAACATTTTATCGATTTCGCGTTGAGAGTAAAATATCGAGGCGGAAAATAAAATAAAATTAACGTGTTCAAGTGATTTTTCAGCCAACGGTTATTAAATCATATTTTTTTTTTAGGTATCTGGCAAAACATCTGATGTCTCAAATAGAAATTGATATAGTTTGCAATATTTCTCATGTATATGTACACTTATATTTATGGTGGTATGAATAAAATTGTTTTTTACACTTAAAAATAGTGAACAATAATCAAAAGTTCCTTTGAATATCTCGAGATAGCGATGTATATTTTATTTTATCACTATAGTACATTATTAATATAGTTAAATGTACTCCTTTTCGCGTACTTATATAGACGTTCACGTACGTGCACGTATTTTGTATACATACGACGAGTGATCGATTATTCATTCCAAACTCATTTTTTCAGTCATTTTTTTCTTTTATTATACTATACTTCCTGCAGCTGTTAAGTTCAGCTTTGCACGGGATTGAAAACAGTTACCAGACTAAATAAACAAATACGAACTCGCTGTTACCAATATCGTTTGCTTTTCTTAACTTCAAAAATAAGCATCATTATTTCCATAACAGACTTTTAAAAGTGACTAATCTAAATTAATAAATAACCTACAAGCCCGTTATGAATAATATTAACTCTAGTCACATTCGTCATTTGAATAATAAATACGAACACAATAGTAATGCTACAACTACCTACGTACTATAAATGCTTACCATGGTGTTAATAACAGTGAGAGCAGTATGGATTCTCAAGTTTTTACTTTTTAATCAAATAGCAACTTGTATTTTAAATTATATACTTTGAAGAAGTACACCATTTCTGAAAATTCCTATGCATAAATATTGAATAGACAGTGTATTTTACTCAGATGGTAACACGAAATATGTCTGTTCAGTGGCTTGAGATTGAAATGAAGTTTTCGGTAGGAGATAGGGAATACAGAAACACTAATTTTTTACGATTTTCAAATTTTTAAGCCTTTTAATCTGTGCATGCACATTATAACTGGCATTGTTGAAAATTACAACATTTACTTTCAATACTTAATTTGGATAGACCAATTTTTTGAGGCAACTTTTATAAATGAACTTGTTTTCGTCTTAAAAATTGGCTAAATTACAGCTAGTGAAATTTTCAGTATAAATTGTTGAACTTTCTAACGATGATTCTATAATTTTTCGAATTTAATTAAATTGTACAACGTTTGACTCCAATTTATTCTTTATCCTGTTTTCAATCATAAATCATTAAAAAAAAAAAAGAATAATGTTATAGGTCAAAATTACACGGAAATTAGAAAAATTATAGGATGACCGTTAAAAAATTTAATAACTAAAATTGGATTTTTTAACCAGTTGTAATTTAGCCAATTTTTAAGATAGAAAAAAAGATTTTCTATGAGAGTTGTTTAAAAAAATTAGTCTACTCAAATTAAGTATTCAAAAAAGGTGTTGCTATTTAAAAATATGCAAGTTGTATTGCGTTTGTGAAGAATGAAAGGGTGAAACATTTGAATATCGTAAAAATGTGTATTTTGTATTCCCTGTCTCCTAGAAAAATCCCATTTCGATCTAAGTTCATTGAACGGAAATATTTCGCGTTACTATTTCAGTGAAACGCATTGTGTTTACCAATTTTACATCTGCTTGACTAATTGAAAGCGTTTAACATTTAAAGAATAAAGCAGAAACAAAAAACTAAAAACTTAACAAATGATACGAATAAAGTAATATTTTTCATAAAATTGTAGTAGAATTAATATAGTATTTATAAAAAAAAGTTCAAACTTTTAAAATATAGACAAAATATGTTATATTTGTCATATTGTCCAATAGATCTGAAACACGGCTATTTTGTCGTATGGCGCTCTACTGTGTTTTGCCACTCTACTTTTAATGAAGAGCAAACATTTGTATGAATAAATAATACATTATATAATTATTACAAACTATTATATATAATCAACGCGTTCGCCGTCATCTCGTTATTTTTTGTGAATAATAATAAAAAAAAAAATAATAATAAATATAAAATTAAATAAATAAATATTAAAATACTTGTGCCATGTCCCTCAGAAATGCGTTTAATGTGTCACTTTTATTCATACCTCTCCACCATGTTTCAATAAGATACCTGTAATAGTTAGTATATTATTATAAATATCTAGGTTTTATTATTATATTATGATATTTAATTTATTGCCACGATAATCAAGATATGAATTGCATAGTAGAGCGCGTATAACAAATGTCCCGTAATCGCAGGTAGACCGCAATTTGGGATAGAGCGCATACGACAATATAGCACTGAAACACCCTGTACATTAATATACAATGTAAAATGGTACACGAGCACGACGACGATGGGTCAGCGACATTGACACCTAGTCGAATACGAATTTGCATCACAAACTCGGTGAACTGTCGCAATTAGCATTTTTATTATTTACTTTTTTTTTTTTGTACGATTATTATTATTATTTTTTTGTTCTTTTACTACTCTATCGTCTCTTAATCGTATGCGGTATCGGGTCGATTCCTAAAATTGACCCTCACATCCTTGCTAGCCATCACGCGTCTTACGTAAGGTGGAAGAAAACCCACATAGGTACGTACACATACATACACGCACATATTATGTATACTTACAATCGTTTTCACCAATCCCTCAAAAACGTTGCGAGGTAAATGTATAAATTAAATTACGACGTGCGTGCGTGCGTGCGTGCGTGCGTGCGTGTGTGTGTGTGTGTGTGTGTGTGTGTGTGTGTGTGTGTGTGTGTGTGTGTGTGTGTGTGTGTGTGTGTGTGTGTGTGTGTGTGTGTGTGTGTGTATGAATTATATGCACATATATACACGTAAATATGTATTACAATATACAATAGTAAATCATATGGTAATCGTTTGTATATTTATATGGCGGGATATCGTAATGTTATTCGTGATATTTCAAGAGCCTTGATAAGCACAAAAGCGCTGAAGTGGAGAATTTTACCTATCGCTGACATCAAAATCGTAGGAACTAAAACCTCAACTATAGATTATGTTATTTATAGCCGAATTTCTTTTCAGTATCATATTATCTGAATAGCGATGTAACAGACGCAACCCTTGAACTTAATTTTCGAGTCACCCATTTATAACGTTTAAAGTATTTGAGAAATTTAAAAAATGATAGTATGGGATGCTAGGTGCAAGATCTATTCTGTTAATACAATGCCAGTCCTGCCTCCTGCTAAAGAAGTACTCTATAGTATGCCTATTCTATGTATATAATGTAGATATACATAGTATATTATGTACATCATTGTCAGTCTAAACAACAATTTTATTTTTTTCTGAGTTTTTTCATTGTATATTTTATTTTTTTACTATATTATAATACATATATATATGTGTGTGTGTGTGTGTGTGTGTGTGTGTGTGTGTGTGTGTGTGTGTGTGTGTGTTATATAATATTCGTTTAATGTTTATATACATTATAAATATATCATTTTATGTTATGATTTCTAAAATCACGCCCTCTCCAATTATTGTGTCCTTAGAACCGCCACTCAACATTAATTGAAACCTAATGAAACGAGTTTGCAAGTTATATGTCTGCATGGGGTTAACCAAGAAAAATGTGGCATTGTCACAAACAATACTATTACATAATAGATGATGGCTAATGACATTACCAATTCATGTTAATTTAAAGTCAACTCGCGTTAATTTTCGGCAGTACTGAATTTTTATAGCGCCGTGTTCATGACCCCTAATTATTGTTCAACTAATCTACCGGATGTAATAAAACATTCGATAAACCTTTACCGCTTGCACGAGTGAAAGAACGGCGTTTGAAAATGTAAAGTAAACCGCACCTCAATCTGTACGACACGAACGGACGAATTGCACTTTTGCAACGGTACGTTTCAAAGAAAAATCAATTGATTTGTACCAAGACTGTTTTATTGTGATGTTATTGATCGAAATAATCGACATTGAACGTTCGATAAAAACACATGGAAATATAATTTTAAGAGATCTGCAGGCTATTACATGTGTATGTGAGCAAGAGGACAAAAAGTAGGAACAAACGTAAAGCGAGATCGTGACGTCACGTTGGGCCGACCATCAGAGAGCCGACAGGACACTGGTCTGACGAACGTTGAGCCAGCAGTACATTAGGCCGACACGCAAGTTAAATCACGTATTTTACAAATAACGATTTTATATTTTATTTTTACACAAATTATTTGACAATATATTTAAATCGCAATATTACTACAGGATAACGATAATTTAATAACGTAGACTATATTTAACCACGCAATTTTATATATGTATAAATATGATACAATTTATCGGGCATTACCTATGTTATTAGCCTGTAAATGCAACACTGACATACTTGGTGCCTACTTGTTCGATATCTTTTATTTATAATACTTGCTTTGATAAACATAAATATGTGTGTACAGGGCCGGATTAAGCCATCTGTTGGCCCTAGGCATTGAAAAAATTTGAATTTCATAACAGCCTGCACTTTTAAATATTATTATTTTATATAGTTTTAAATCAATACAGCGTCATGAGTTCACAATCGAATTATCAAATATTTAATTTCGTATAATAAATAAAATTAACGAGCACTAACGTATTATTATCTAGGTTGATTTGTTTTTTTCGGCATTTTGCGTTAACGTACTCATCAATGATATCATATTTTCTAATTTCTCTCAATAGTTCTGACTCTATTGATAACGGAGCTAGAGATGATAATTTTCCTCGACTGATAGTAGACATTTGCCGATTTTCAATTCTTTTGAACACAGAAAATGCCCGTTCACCTTCGCAACAAGATCCGAATATCGCTTAATAAATTCTAAAAGCAATATTGACATTTGGAAAATTAAATTTTTTTCAATTTGTTTTTGAAACACGTCACTTATAGTCATGTCTGGTACACGAAAATTCACAAAAATTAGAAATTCCGCCACAAAATCATTTTCCGGACCTAATGGATATACATGAACCTTTAATTAGTCGCTTTTATTTCGGTTTCGCTTTTGGTTAATTTGCTATCAGTTAAAAAACTAAACCTTTCATCTTATTTCGTGTATGCTTCTTTTCGCTTTTTAATTTACTCAATTAAGGAATCCATCATAACAAAAAATGTTTGTATTTCAAATTTATCACGTACATTTGTTTCAAACTCAGGTGTAAAATACTGTAATAAATAAAGGTACGTTTTCCTTGCAGCGTCTGGTCGCGGCGTCCGGACGCCGCGTCTCTGGTCTAATGCGTTTCTATGTGTCCGTTTCCCTATGTGCGTTAGACGCGGCGTATGAGCGCGTTTGACGCGGCGGTTGGCGTCAACACCGGTCGAGACCAGTGCATCGCGTCAACCGCTAGCGTCAAGATGTCAAAAAAGTTTATATTTTCCTCTGAGGAGGACGAAATTTTGATAGATTTTGTTCAAAAAAACAAAGTTTTATACGATTGTTCTCATCCCAAGAATAAGGATATATTTTTCAAAGATACACTATTATATCATCAGGAATTTCATTTTAAATATATATATAATATATAAAACTCACGTTAGAGTGTAAAATCCTCAAATAAAATTTCAAGTTTAAAATATTTCTTTATCATATAAAATTATATTTTTTCGTAAACCTTTGCAAGTATAAAAATGTTGCGTTTTTTGAAACTTTGTTAAGCCTAAGGTATAAAATATCTGTATATAAAATATTTTTTTATTCAAAACTCTGATGTAGGTAATATGATTTTAAACGATTGACAGGAAAACCTAAATCCTTCAATATTGGTTCTATCTTAGTGAATCCTTCAAGGATCGATGCATATTATGTGGCTTTAGATTAAGGGTTGCCATCCTTTTCTAATAAGTGAGCTATATTCTTAATTTTAAAACTGATGATCGACATATATTTATTAATTTGCATTTTTTTATACTATACAACATGAAGTTTATACAAGATAATGTATCGTGCATCTAAACTACATTTTTATTGCGATCAATCTATATTCCTATAAAGGTCCACTGATTGGTGACGCTTTCTTATTTCCTGATTTCGATTTGTAATTTAGAAAAAAATTGACGAGAAATTTGGTTTTGGTCATTTTTTGATTGAGTATTTGTAAAAAAAATGAAATGGTCGCGGCGTTTAGACGCTGTTTGGAAAACAGTCTTGACGCGGCGTCCAAACGCGGCGTCTAGCGTCGACTAGCCGCCGCGACTAGACACCGCGTCCAGACGCTGCAAGGAAAACGTACCTTAATAATGTAATATACCTACTCTGATAATAATTTCCTTATCGCGCGACCATCGCAAAGCTCGTCGTCTCAATATATAGCACTCATGTAAACAATATTTGATTATATATTTTAGACTGTTTTTAGATTTTGAGTTACGCAAAAGATCTTGTTTTTATTACGTTTATTTTTTTTAGATTTAGCCATCTTTCGTAGGCCTCCCGTATGTCGTAGGCCCTAGGCACAGTGCCTACAGTGCCTAATGGTTAATACGGCCCTGTGTGTGTACATAATATTAGGCATGTGAAAAGTAGAGCATGCATACGGAAAGGGCGGTTTGGGCAGTGGGCCTTTCTGCGAACTGAAATTTTCCCAACCATAGTATACGAATCTTGAAAATAATAGGTGTTCAAATGGGTCATGACTTAGAAGATCTGCAATCTCGAATTTTTACTCATATTAAATTAAATAAAAATCACCTTCTATGTTATTATTAATATGAAACATATTAGGTATTAACTATTGTTTAAAACTCATAAATTCATAATTAAAAAACAGTTATATGAAACGCAATTATTATAATTAAAAATTCAAATGAAGTGAATAAACGCCGATACGAAACCTTTATAAAAGATGATTATGTGTTTTATAATATCTTGATTGATCTAAGTTCTCGAATAGAGGTTGACGAGATGAAACATAAGTTTTTGGACTTAGGAAATTTCGAAATACTCAACTGCAGTTTAATACCTGCAAACTGACGTTAGGAAATAATATGATTTATTTGTCGATTTGCGTTGTCGCCTCATCGGCCGTCGGCTTACCGTCCACCAGTCCTAACTATAAAGTAAGCCAATATTTGTTATCCTATTTTAGGCAGACAGGAAGTATAATTTCCTTTTATGCTGTTCAAAAACGGAACGTGAGCTTTCAGGGGTATCATATGCAATTTAGAGATATTTAGGACCAAAACAAGTTTTTCACCTAATTGGGTAAATATTTCGAAATCTTATTGGAGGAGGTAATGATCATCTATGAAAGCAATGCAGATAAAGAGCCGTTGTACCGTCGACAAAATATTAGAGGCGCTAATAGCATTTTGAAGCAATAAGGAAACATGATTGTGGATCGTGTGTTTTTTTTTATATCGTAGATTGGTACTTATTATTTTATCTTTCGTTACTTTTGAAGACACGTTTTCAAATTTTTTTCCGCTAAACCCCAGTGACTCGTATGGTGTGGAGACGCGAGGCGACGGAACACTTTTGTAATATCTTAAAATACTGATTGTTTTTATAACATAACTCTACTATTCAAACATAAGTGACATAATAAATTAATTTTTATTATTATTATTATGTAATATTTATTTAATTTGTTTGTAGTTAGTTATGTGCGTTACTTCCTCAGAGTTAAAACTACGTGCAGCCCGTGGAAAATTAGTGTTCATTTAAATAGCAATATAATATGTCTTATGTTTATGTAATGATTATACTGTTGATGATAACTACGTTGTGTACATAGCTCCGAAAACGGTGGGCCGGAGGTCCAGAAAACCTGGCTTGGATCGGAAACCCAGACAAGCGTACAGTGCAAAACAGCTGGAAAGATTGGAGGCCGAGTTTAAAGTGAGTATTTTCTCCTGGCAACACAAATGATTCGTTTTTACGGATTGTTTTATATCGCTTATCAAATAATACGTGTCTACCAAACACTATCGAGTGCCAACTGATGTTTTTTATCAATATATTATACAATATATTATGATGATTCACAGACTGATTCTCGTTTTACATGACGATTAGCAGAAACATGCATTTGAACTATCAAATACAAAACGCCATTTTTAATTGAATCTTTTTGAAATAACCATAGTGATTATTGAACATAGTTGACGAGCATAAAGTCACCATAGAAATATATTTGTTATTTTACTGAAGATTACACCGTAGGTGTACCTCAATGTAGTACTTAGAGAATTACCACGTTCAGTGTTGTCGTTAGCCGGGACCACAACAAAACGAAACATAACTCAATTTTTCCCTTCACAAACGGGACTAACGGAATGTTTTTAAGAGCAGAAAGAAAAACATAAACTATACCCCGCGTGTGGATCCAAAATTATAGTGTAACATATTGTAACAGCAGATTTTTAGAACTGTTATTAATTTATACTACTACGGTAAAAACGATTTAATGCGATTGAAACTCGAAAGAAGAACAAAAACTCATACGTCACATACCTACTTAATATTATGATAATGTAATTTAATTTTCAACTTTTGACCTGTATCGGGAAATCGCAAAATTAACGACACTGTAAAAGGCAAAACTATCACTCGAATCATATTCGCATAATTTACTTTTAAAATGACATATCGATAAAGATGAAAAAATTGTTTTGTCCCACGATCGCACTTTCACAATAATCATATGTATATATGTCATGGTTTTTACCCTCACTAGTCACTACCTATTTTGTGACGAGCTATTTTACCGGGTTTCTTTGAGTCCCAAAATGACGATTATTTACCACTTTTTATAACAACTCGGTGAGGGAATAATAATACGCTGGGTATATTCGAGAATTGTGTATTACAGGCGCTTTAACATACCTACTGATATTCAAAATTGAATAAAATTTATATTACAATAGTCTTTTCATCGAGAGAAATCTAAAATGATAGTAATTTTTTTCGTATTTTTCAATTGCCCTTAAAAGGTTGTTTTGGAGGTTAACTTATTTTAAATCAAATGGGAACCTGTGTTTATTTTGCCAACACAACGTGGAGGTAGTTATTAGTTTATTTCAAAGGCTAAAAACATTAATACATGCAACATTTTAGATTTGACAGCGATTTCAAGTATATTTAGAAATTGTATTTCGAACACGATACGGTGCATGTGCAGTGCAATTGAAACAAACACAACGCCGCAAAACTTAAAATCCCTCACAAACGTAGAAATTTCGCATCAACTAATGTTTTTTAACCATTGAAATGGTCTAAAACAATATCTTCACATTGTACACATTGTATAGACGAAAAAAAGTACAGGTTTCCATTTTATTTCCAAACGTTAGCCCCAAAAACTACCCCACGAAGTTGGTAAAAAAAAACGAAATTTGCTAATCTTTTTGGACTTGCTTGGACAAACAAACCTTCGTAATATCCGTTATCAAATTGTTCACTCTGTTTTGAATACATTTTATAAAACGATTAAGTTGCTGTAACGTCGATTGCCGAATCACCCTATGTACTCTATATAATAATGTGCGGCAAGGGCGGGAAGCCATAGCGGTTTCTCAGTCGCGCGGGCAACGCACGTGGCGTAAATGATCGCGTACGCTAGAGGGTGGTTTTTTGCGTGTGCTCTTCACGGTGGAGTTTTAAGGGGGTGATGGGAAGATCGCCTCCCCCCTTGGAGTTTTCGTTACTTTATATTCGTAACTACGAGTCATGAAATATTTCCATGGATAATGTAATTGAAATGTTTTCAAAATAACGGAAAAACCACGATATAATTTTTATTCTATAATTATTATAATTTTCACAAGTATTTTCTATGTTCTGCTGATTAACAATATTGTTTTTTTAATATTTATGAAACTAACTCCAACACACTTATTTAATATCACGAGGTTCAAAATAAAATTAAAATTGATTTTTTGTAAATATCTACTTAAAATGTACTCATGATTGCATTCAGATTTAGATTTTATAACTACCACAATGATTTCGTGCACAAATTTTGGTTATTGTTTATTTTTAAAATAAATTTAAAATCACCGAACTTTGCTATAGCCCCGTTGATATTTTATCATACGTATAAACCCTTATTTTTAAAATGAAACACTTGTGATTAAACTCCTAAAATAGCGTAGGATTTAATTTGGAGTGTGCTTAGACATTTTCAATGAAAAACACGAAGGACAATATTCTTTTAATTGAAATTTCACATATTATTTCCCGAACTTATTAGAGTAGTAATGATTTCCAACACGTATAAACATAGGGGGGGAAACCAAAAACCCTCATAGATTTGAAATTCCCCCCCCCCAAAAAAAACTCGGACATAACCATTAACCACTGTTGACTCTGTACGCGTTTCAGACGGACAAGTACTTGAGCGTGAGCAAGCGCATGGAGCTGTCCAAGGCGCTGAATCTGACCGAGGTGCAGATAAAGACGTGGTTCCAGAACAGGCGGACCAAGTGGAAGAAGCAGCTGGCGTCCAAGTTGAAGATCGCGCACCGGCATGGTTACTTCCAGCCGGTGCAGCATTACGCGTCGCTGTTCGCGCCGCACTGTTACTTCCCGTCGGCCACGAACGCCGCGGCGGCGGCGGCGGCTGCGGCAGCGGCAGCCGCAGCTGCGGTCACCGCCGCCGGAGGAGGAGTAGGAGGAGGAGCGGGACCGGGACCGGGATCGGGATCGGGGGTAGGAGGAACAGGAGCGGCGGCGGCGGGAGTGCAGAACTTCGGTTGCGTTTCGCAGCCGCCGCCGCCGCCGCTGCCTCTGCCGCTGACGTCGTCCTCCTCGTCGTCGTCCGCGGAACTCGAACGGGCCGTCCGCGCCAAAACGGAACAAAACTAACAATTACGCGCACTATGACGATCGTTTACGTACGTTTTCCCGAAACCACTGTTCGACCGAAACGGGAATGCAATATTGTCGACGTCCGTCTGAACGGAGCCGTAGTCTACGATCGTGGCGCTATGATCTTTCCGACCTTTGTCGTCGCGCTAAAACGTTCGTCTTAGAAACATATTTCAACCGGAAACACGATATTAAACCACCTGTAAATCAATATAATACACCGATTACCGGCGGAACATGATCTACGATTTCAGCTCAACAGTCAATGTCACTTTTTAGTCATTCCATTATGTCTCGTATTTTATAGATATTATGTCACGAACAATCGACGACGATTTTAATTTTAAATAAACTATACGTTTGCTGTCAAACAAGATGTATTTTTCTGAAATGTTTTAATTTAAAATAATTTTTTTGTTTTTTTTTTTTTATTATTAAATTGTTATCATTTTTTTTCGTTTTCATTATATCGCACTATAGTTTAGTTAAAGTTTAAAAGTTAAATAATTTTCAAACACGGATTTATAACCAATCGTTAAGTTTTTTTTTTTTGTATTTCGTGAACAATACAATTTTAGAAATATGTATTCGACACTTTTGATCTCAAGAAATGATCTACCGGGAAAATCATGATTCGGGAAAACGTACAATAACTCGTAGTACGTGCTCGTTTATTATAATACCCGTGTGAATTTAGAGTTCGACATTTAGAGGAACCAGGACGATTAAAAACTAGCAGAACCGAATTCCCTATCCAATGGGCGGACGCAGACGTTTTTCTAGGGAGGAGACGATGACAATTCAAAAAATGAACGACGATTTTCGTTTATAAAGAAAACTCTCAACTTTGACACATCATTATAATGCCATATTCAATGTATAGTTGTGTCTAAAATGTACAAACATATTATTATAATTATTATAAGTAGATGTGTTTAATATTTTACGTACGACATTGTTCGAATCTGTCGTCCGAATCCAAATGTGTAATCCACGAGGACATTGTTAAACGAATAGTGTTAGTATTTTTTCGATAAATAAATACACACCGAGCACATCACACGCGTATCGGCCGACAGGCGACAACTGCATCATGTCGGGAGCACCCGAGTACCTGCAATAAATAAATTAGTTTGATTGTGTATCACACACTGAGAAGTTTAGATGAAATCACCTGTCTAAGAACATTATAGCATCCGATATTACCGTGTAAGTGACTGTTGATCTATTGCCAATTGTCTCTCCATATTGCATATTGTGCTATTCAGTACCCGTCAACTTTAAAAGCCGCAGAGCTTTATCCTCTCATCTCTTTTGAAAACAATTAAATATTAAAATTTTCAAAAAAAAAAAAAAAGAAATATTTCTTTTCAGAATACCAAGTCATATTTAGTGATCACTCCATCATTCTCGTAAGATAAATCTAAAAAAAAAAAAAAAAACTAAAAGAAATCGTTCAAATAAAAACAAGGTAGTTAAAAATGTCTTATTTCACTTATAAGAGTATAGTTTCAATAGTGTTTCGATCCGAAGAGAAAAATGTACCCTGTATAGGTATAATAGCGTATATACATTTATAGATAAAACGGTGCAAATATCGTTTGTGTCATTATTAACTGTCACCTGAGCGAGGACGGACGCGGACGAGAGAGAGAGAGAGAGAGAGAGAGAGAGAGAGAGAGATCTCATCATCGACCTCTCTTGCAGCCGTCACCGTAAGAAACACGGGCCGCCGGGACGGTAAGTGTGAAAAAAAAAAACTTCAGGTGGCGGTAAAAAAATGCTATGAGGTGATTCTGGACCGTACGATTTTTGCCGACCCCTCCCCCGCGGAAAACGTTTCCCGAGTTCGCCCTCGTACGGGCTGACGTCGCGCCGTATGACGGATTTCTACAGCTGTGTAGATACCTACCCCCCGAGTGGTCGCGACGACGTATTTACTGCGATATTCACCAGTAGCCATAGGCGGAACTACGGCCTGGGCCAACTGGGCCATGGCCCAGGCTAATTTGCTCCGTATCAATGTAATAATGTATAGGTACATTTACTAAGAACATGTTTTTTTAAATACTAGGTACAAATGCGAAAACAATTGTAAGAAATTATTTATACGTAATAAATTAAATTATTATTTAATTAAATAATTCTAAAGATTTAGAAGTATTACGACTGGTCGCCGAAATCATTAATATCAATAATCTATAATATCATAGGAAGTTTTTAAATTATTGGTGTATATTTTTAGAAAATACCGCTTGATTTCTTTGGAACAGTTCAAATAATATACAATTGTATTGAAGGCAGTCCATCTAGACACGCGGTTTTCGAAAAAATTCAAAAAAATGTTGGTGTAAAATATTAAAGACCCTAAAATCTCTTTCGACAACTAGATGGGCTTTAAGGGCAGAAGCTGTAACAGCGATTCGAGACAATTTCTCGATTATAATTCAGACAGTTAATGAAATAAATTGTTCAACAAAGTGTGGTATCACCCGTATCGGATGATACGCGGTAAACCAAACTGTTTACCTTACCCCCGTACACTCTAGGTTAATGACTGTCTCTAGAATAAATTCTGATTAGCACTGTTAACCTTTGAGGTACGACGGTGTGCGTTTTTGTCGTTCTCCGTTCGTTTCTTAAATTGGAATGACTATTAGGACACCACAACCGGAGCACTATTCGGTTATTAAAAACCTCATTGACTATTAAGGTGTGTGGGTCTGAGCACTGTTCCAATATTAAGGGTAAGAACGGAGAAAGACTTTGAAATAATACTCGGGTTTTCAGGTCGGAAACACTTTAATTATATTTTAAAACACAAGTAAAATAATTAACTAATTCGATTAAAATGGCCCGTACTATGATTGACGTTTCTCATGTGCAACCAGAGTACATACGTC
This sequence comes from Therioaphis trifolii, assembly GCA_027580255.1. Taxonomy (NCBI): domain Eukaryota; kingdom Metazoa; phylum Arthropoda; class Insecta; order Hemiptera; family Aphididae; genus Therioaphis; species Therioaphis trifolii. The sequence goes on along the minus strand of CM050406.1, from coordinate 3,868,823 downwards.
CTCGCCGATTCACTCAGCGACAACGGGACTTCTTGTGCCTGCCTGTACGGCGGTGTTATATCGTAATTTAATCACTGTCTCAGCACATATGCTTCACTGACCTAAGTAATATTTTGATGACTGTCTACTATATACGACAAAAGCAACCAGAAATTAATGCTAAAGGAAAAGGTATTATCTCCCAATGCTTAAATTTTAATTTTATTATTTGTCTCGAACTGATGCATCCTATTTTTCAGTTGATTGTAAAAGTCAGTAGAGTACTTCAAGATCCCGAATTAAATATTTTGACAGCTTTGGAAGAGATTAAGCTTCTTCGTTTGGCAATAGAAAATATGCGTTCCGATAGTTCGTTTTATGATGATATTTATGATCAAAGTCAACACATTTGTTAAGAACATGGTGTAAACATACCATCAGTCAGAGCTAAAAAGGTGCCTGCACATAGAGATGAAAACTGGAAAAATCCGTTTATGTTTGAGACCAAGAAAGAGGAAATCCGAGTTACTACAATGTATCCATTGATTGATTCGTTAGTACACGGAATTGACGAACGTTTCAATCAAGAAAGCACCTCAATCATTACTGGAGTGGGGAAAATGTTAAAATTTGAATTGAGCAAAGATGACATTAATTTATTGACAAATCATTTTAATTTATCAAAAGATGAAATTGTAAGTGAAATACGTCTTTTGAAGGCACGAAATAAAGATGATATTCTTAATAATAAAGACTGTGCATTTTGGTTAAAATGGTTACGAGAAAATAGTATTGAGACCATTTTTTTTCAGCATAGAAAAGTATTAAAAGGTTTCTCCATCATACCGGTCACAAGTGTTTCGTGTAAAAGAGCTTTTTCGAAGCTAACACATATTAAAACTAAGCTACGGACGACAATGACTCAAGGACGATTGGAAAATTTAATGCTTCCATACATCGAACAAACCATAGCAAAAATGTCGACATCAATGATGTGATTGAAGATTTTAAAAAAAATGGTACCATATGAACGTCGTTTAGCTTTATAATTCTTATTGTGTTTAAAGTAAAAATTAAGATATATTTAGTATCTGTAGTATATTATGTAAGATTTATGTTTAAATTGTTTAAATAAATAAAAAAAAACTCCAATAGTTGATTTTATCGGCTATGCAGTTATCGTTAAATATAAATATTTGTTAGAATTAGGTAATTTGATTTGGATTAAAAAAATGATATTATATTATGATTTATGATTATGAGTGATTATTTTACATATCCACAAATTAAATTTATTAGATTTAATGTTTGTTCACAGATAACTATTTTCAATTATTAAAAGATTGTCATTTATTTAATTTTAATTTTATACATTGATTGAATAAATTGTACGTTATTGTAAAAAAGCAATCGTTAAATTATTTAATTTTCATTATTCATTATTTATACAATAGGATAATTTTATCAATGTGTTTAAATTCAAAATTACAATAATAAAAATCACATTAAGTTTGATAAAAAGTGTTGTAGTCTGATTAAAAAGAAAAATAAGAACAAAATAATTAACTTTTTATTTACTATCAAATAGAATTAGGAGAAAAAATGAACGTATTGACAACGTGTCATTCGAAATCAATGCGATATTGTATACGTATGTGAGATTTGTAAAATCGGGTGTGTGTAATAATTTTGTATTAATTTGGAGAAAAGACGAAACGATTACCATAAAGTATGTGAATTGTATGAACATTATATAAACACTTCTCACACTAAGTTCCTCACTTCTAATATTGCCATAAAGTATTCACGTTTTCTTTGGAAATGTGCAAATAAAATTGACAAGGCTATTGAAGTCATCACAGAAATCATAGTCAAAGACAAGGATAATATGCAAGATAACGCCAGACTGTTGTTGCAACTTATTGAACTGAAAATGAGCGTGACGCCATTAGATGAAAAATCGGTCATACGGATGTTTGACGATATAATAGAAATGAGTGGTGTTAATTTAGAACAAAAAATATTGTTTGCTCAACGAAAACTGGAATTCGTAGAAGATTATACATCTATACGTAAAGCTACCCTTGACTTTAAGGTTTACACTGAGTTGCTCGCTAAAGAGAAGAAAAAAGCGCTGGCTGCGGCCGAAGAAGAGAAAACAAGAATGGAAAAAGAAATAAAGGCGAAACAGGCTCAAGACAACGCAGCGTCCACAAGCTCACAGATTGCTTCTACCAATTATCAACCCTACAATTCGACAGGTTATTATCCACAGCAGTACGCGGCAGGGTACAACCAGACAGCCTACCAACAGTACCCTCCCACTGGGCAAGATTATTCGTATCAGTATCAAAATTGGAGCTATCCACAAGCCAACTACAATCAAGCGTGGGGATCATACAACTATAGCGGTGGTGGCGGAAGTGGAAGTTATTAGTGTAAATAATTAATATAGTGATTAAGTATATAAAATATGTGGACGATAAATGTATATTGTACAAAAAAAAAAAATTACAAATACATTACAAAAACTATAAAAAATTATACAATAAGGTAAAAATAAATAATAATAATAATAATAAATATATCATATTTTGCAATATGTTTTGTTTGTTTGAATCAACATTTTTTGTAATTCAATATTATACTGTAAAAATCATTTTTTTTTTTTTTTTTTATATATATAATTCATTTCATAGTTAATTATGAGAAAAAAATCACGGTTTTTGTTTCAATCGCATTATTTTGAATATGTCTTCCCAAAATTCTATTCTGGTACTGTTTAACCGCTCATAAACTATGCATGTATTATCACCATCTAAGGAGAGGTAACTTGGTTTATCTGCGCTGGTTTTATTCCATTGAATGCTCAAGTCTGATGAGTTCGGATTTCTAAATGCAAAACATGGTATAATTTTATTATTTTTAAACATGAATAAATGTCAAAGCACAATTTCATAAAAATTCATCATAACCTTTATAAAAAAAAAAAAAAAAATTAATAATAATAATTAACATACCCAGTTTTTGCAAAATTGCTCCAAAGCTTACTCATTGTTCTACACATTCTATAATCTTCAGAATTGGCTTTTGGTGAAAATCTGAATAACTGCGCGAAAAATAAATAATGCAATTCATCCGTGTGACATGCGCCTATGGATTTTTTAAATTTTTATAATGATTTTAATAAACGTTAAATGAGTGCAAGTTGATTTTCATTACCTTTTAATGAATTAAATAATGGTTTTGTGGCAAAGAAAAGTTTTTTAAACACATTAAGTTCCCCGTCGTATTTGAATTCATAATTGTAAACTGGAGTAACATTTTTTTTAAGTAGTTCATCAAACCCGCGGTAAAAGTCTTTGGCAAAAAATATATCGCTGAGCATCTAAAAGCAAAAACATACATAGAATAAATGAACTATGCATACCATTTACAATAATTGATAAATAATAAATATTATTTTTACTTGTGCGATAATTTTCAAAAAAATGTTATTAGTATGGTACTTTAATAATTCATTTAAAGATTAACCTATGTATGTAGACAAATACGTAATAGTAAAAACAAAGAATAAATGAGATTTACTTACATTACATGTATTTTCCAGTTTAACAGTATCATTTTCATGGTCACTTTCTTTGAAATAAAAGTTCTGTACTTTATTAATAACCTCTTCAGTATAATTACTGTAAAATAATTTACGAATTTCTTCAGTTTTGTGAATATCAAATATTTTTCCTAATCTGTGTTCTGAAAGTAAATAAAAAATAATTCAAAATTAGTTACTTAAATATTAGACCATTTGTAATGGATCAGGTAATAAAAAATATATTGAGTATATTTCTCAAATTTAAAATATTGACATTCATTTCATAACATAATTTACCTCCAAAAACTATCATCCCTTCCAAATTGTTAAGTCCACTAATTATGGGTACTGGAGTTGCTGTTTCGATTAAAATTTGTGGATGAGCAGGTAAAAACCGGTCACTGACATTATCACTTTCAATCGTTGGAACGAACTGGTAATTCGGTAATTCACTTTGTCCCTAAAAGAAATATGTATAATACACATAACAATAATTATTCTATAAGTAATTATTATACATAAGTTGGGTTGAAATAGGGCTGTATAAAATTGGAAAAATTAATTATTTTATCGAACAGATGTTATAATTCTTTAAACATAGTCAAAAACTGACAACACAAAATATAAATGCAAAATTAAAATTATCCTTTACACATAATTCTTGTTTTAAGTGTTATGCAATTGAAATATTTTCATAATACGAGTAGTTGATTAGCAATATTTTGGGTGAGTAGTCATTGATTTATAATATCACGAATAACAAACAGTTATTAAAAATTGTACAACCCTTATTAAAATTTGATCATTTTTTTAAACCGAAAATAATTTTAAGGCATGTAGAGTCATCAAAACTTTTATTTTCTAGTTAAAAAAAAAGTTTCAACTTTAAATATAGTACCTACTAAATATTTAATAATATTTTAGGAATAAAACATATTAGATATTGTAGTCAATCATATGGAATAGAAAGTTATTTCTCCTATATAACACTATTTTTTATACAGAAAAATCTAATTATATTAATATACATACTTCAATTTCAAACTTCATCATGGAATCCTTAACTAAATCTACAGCTGGAACATTTAATAAATATTCTAAAATTTCTTTCGGGTCATCTTTTTCACAGCCCAAATGTGCTGCTAATTTAAAGGCAGCTACTTTGTGGTTTTCATTCAACGCCCATGGATTAAAAATACATCCACTTTGCATGATAGCCTTTTGAAATGTTCCTACAGTTAAAAAATATGTATTATAGTAACGTGTATGTATTTAATTTTTCACTAACACAATTTTATTTGTAGGAGGAATGTCCTTTTAAAAATTTTCAAAATGACTAGTTCAGAACAGAATATAATTGAATATTAAGCATTCACTTGTTATTTGGGCTAACGCCTGTTATTATTATTATAAATAAATAAATAAAAATAAATAAATAGGTATTTTATTTGTTTTTTTTATACGAAACGATGAGCGTAGCATGTACAATAACACAGAAGTATATTTACTTATTTTTCAATTACTGTTTGATATTTGATGAAATAAGTAGCAAACACAATGAGACAGTTTTCATTTGTACAAATTAAATAAATTAATAATTAACCTGTTGATTGTGGTGAAAGTATATGACAATGAACAGATGCTGATCCAGCACTTTCTCCAAAAATAGTAATATTGTCAGCATCACCTCCAAATGCAGATATGTTTGCTTTTACCCATTTTAATGCAAACAGTTGATCTTTTAATCCCATGTTACCAGGGCAATCATCGATATCAAGGTTTAGAAATCCTAAGGATAAAATATGTATTCAATCGTATTCAAAATTAAATTATAACACATTTTAATAATTCATAATAGTTGTGGTAATCATGTAGATTTATAAATTTATACATATAAGTGTAATTACCGAAAACGTTCAAGCGATAATTGAATGTCACTACAATAACATTTTCCTCTAGCAAGTAATCAGGACTGTAAAAATCTAATGATCCAGATCCATAACTAAAAGCACCACCGTGTATGAACACCATAACAGCTTTTTTTTCATAGGATTCCTCCTAATAAGAAAATAAAATAAAATAATTTTCAAACATTTTGAAATCATTTCATATTTCAACAACCTGAGGTACGAATATATTTAAATACAAACAATCTTCACTTCCGACTATTTGTTTGGTCAGAAAAACGTCATGCTGCATACATGCGTTTCCGACAGAAAATGCTTTTAAAACACCAGACCATCCAGGATGAGCGACAGGAGGCTGAAAGAAAACAAATCGATTTCAATTATGTTAGAAAACCATTAACATCAGGGGCATATTATGATTACGTTTTTTTTAATTATTTTTGATAAAATAATTGTTTTAAGAGCACTTATAAAATTATAATTATACGACTTGAATTATATTCTTAGAAATATATTCTAGTTAGTAGTATAAAAATGGATTTCATATTAAATCATTGAAATCGTGGAATATGTAAAATACCTCACCTTGAATCTTAAATCTTTAATAGGCGGTTTAGCATAGGGTATGCCTAGAAAACTGACGTAACTCTTGTTAGATATTTGTGTTTTGTAGTGAAGTCCTTGTAAAGTGCCTTGTTCAAGAATGACTGTCATTTTCTTTCTGGGCTAAAAAATAAATAAAAATTAACTAATTGTTTTCTTGAAAATATATGAAAAAATAATACATTTTTTTTTTCATTTATAGAATCAATATTTTAGTTTTTAAACTATTCATTAGAACATCATACACAGTTATACACTATCTGTTTATATTCAAATAAATAATTTATATTATGTACTCTGTGTATGGGTATCAATAATCATGTTAATATACGAGCAATACATATTGATAGACCGTAATTCTATTTGTTTCTTTCAAAATTGTGTTTAAACTCTTCTCGTTGACATAATTTTGAAATTTCATGAAAACTAGTAAATATCATTTATTTATGTCTAGTTGAATACAGGAAGGTGTATAAAGTATAAGTTTATTTTAACTGTTTGTGTCTGCAAAAGTAGAAGGTACCTAAGATTAAAGCATTAAAAACACAAAACTAACTATAAGTGTCACAATGAAGAATTAGACATTTAAAGATTTTTATATTTTAAGTGATAAATTAATAGTTGTGACATTAAATAACATGATGTTATGAATTACACAAAAAATGAATACATTTAGAAAGTAAACAACCTGTCACTTTGCCAAAAACATATTGTTCTGTGCTAATAATTACGTACCTAGTTAAAGAAAAATACCAACCAAGGACCTACAATCGTTCTAAGTAGTACATATCACACTAACTACTTTTTGTATTTAAGTGGGCATAATAATATATAACACTTGTAGTTGAGGTGAGTAGTACGTTATGCGAGCATCTGTACCATGACTTGGAAAAAAGACGATTAAATAAGTAAATATATATATATATATATATAAATTTAGGCCGGTAGATAGACGGACACGTGGTCAGGAACGATTCAAAATCGAAACTTCACAACAAATATTGCGTTTAGGATGTTCAGATGTGATGTTTTGCTAACCGCGAGCGCGTTTGTACTTCACTGTAATAAGTGGTATTGGTAAATATCTACTTATAAAGATTTGATGGTCATAGTATCGTTATATTAACAACAATAAATAACTTATTGACGTACGTGCTGAAATCGCGAGTTAAGTATTGGCCAACGTTAATATTTGTTGTTGAAATATGAATTTTAACGATTTGTGTTCGAGTATGGAGGTAATGATTAATTATAGATCATATTAATGTTATCGACGAAACTATAGAGACTCAACACGGCGATCACGTTCTAACGGCATCGTTTAACTGAATAGAAAAAATCAGGAACACGGCATACTCATTGGAATAAATGTTGAAGTCATTTAATCGCTCAAACATCTCAGGGTTACCTGTTTGCTTTCGTCAAACAACGACTATCCTTTGTTCGTTTACAGGGGTTTATGATTTCAATAACTATCGTCCATCGACTACATAATTACTAACGGAAGACTTCGATAGCCGTACAAAGGAAACCTTAACATCGCGTGATTCTTGATTGGCGTGCCAAGAGCATGAAGGCGATAGACGTCTACTGCTACTGTCTAATAAGTGAAATTTAATTATTTCTTTATAATGCATTTAAACATATAGATTTTTGCTTATTATTTAAGGTATGTGGCCTATTGTTTAACACAATTAGGCGTTTAAGTACTTATAAGGAATACATTGTGATCGAGAACAATTTTTATTTTAGTTAGGTACCTATTTTATTTTAACATTATGACTTTATTAAACTCGTTGTAAACTTGATAATTCTGTCTTTTCGTCGCTTTTTTTACACTGTGATTCAATTACAATTTACGATATAAAATACGGTATACCTATACACACATTGTTATTTATATATTAAATGTGTATGAGCAGTAGTGGCCTTGTCAAATGTTCACTTGTAATTTTGCTTTTATTTTAACAGCGTGCGCCGCGGCTTTTACCGTTTAGTATTTAAAACTTTTCCTCTATAGCAATCAATAATACGTTACACCAGCAGAGCCGGGAGGGTGGAGGTCGTATCTACTCACAGTTACCGACACACGTTCCACCAAAATTTGTGAATTTAAAAGGTAAATGGTCGTACGTTAACGGCTTGTTTTTAGAAAATATTTCAGCGCGATTAAACCCTCAACCCTCGTCCTCTTGTACACGCAATTTTACGCGTTGTTAAATGTAGTTTCAAAAACAAAAACTGGTGGTAGTCGAGACGCGGTTGTTTAGTTCGCTGGACACGAACGACTCGAATGCCGCTAACATTGGTCGTACACTATTTACGCGAGTTATAATATTGCGCAACGAATAATCACAGATCGCGTACATCAAACGAACCGTCTAAAAGAACCGCATACGTATAATATATACGCGTATATAAATATAGCGCATAAAAATATTTGAAAAACAACACGGCGAATTAAAGTCAAGGTCTGCATATAATTGTGATTATTTTGATTTTAAATTATAACGTAATCATAATACTTCGTAGGTAAATATTAGTCTGTTTTGTACAGTTTTCGATCAAGTACTTGCCAAGGGCGTCATTTCAATTTATGATAGGGTAGGGCATAATAATGACCGGCCCAATCAGTATAAAATTTTTAAGTACCTACGCGAAAAAAACCGCTCGCTTCGCTCGCAACATTAATCAACTATAATTCAACACCTATTTTTTTATTGACATAAATTATAAACCAAAACTTCATTCACTTTCGTTAATAATTTAACATATATATTATTCATAATTATCTTCCCCCAAACAAACATATAAATATTTTTAAATACATTTTATGCTGAAAAAGACAAATATTTTTTTTTATAACATTAACAACAGTTTCTAAATAAGATATTCATATAATATTATATTAAATTTGTCAATGTTCAATTATTGTATATTATGTGTTCTAATGTCCCATGTGCCGGCCCATGTGAAAGAAGTAGCCGGCCCAAAGTTACTTTGAAATCTAGGGTAGGGCAAATGCATACTCCTGCCCCCCCCCCAAATGACGCCCCTGAGTACTGCGTGTGTACACGACATGAATTTAAAAAAAAACAGAATTATTCGTAGCAAAGTACGAAGAAGGGCGTTTCCGCGAGCGAGTTTTTGTGTAGGTAACGAAAAAAAATTCAGGAACGTTTGAACGTTATCGGTCAGGTACACTTCTTTTTAGGGAATATGGTTTTCCACATTATACGGTTGAATTCAAAAGTTCAGACATTTTAAAGTCACGGATTGTTGCCAGTCGACGATGAAAGGCACACGAAAAAAGGTAAATGAATTTTGAAGCCTGACGACGAGTGATAATAATATAAGTGATAATAATTACACTGCGACGGATTCGTATTGGTTTTTTACGTTGATTACGTATTGACTCGTTATTTTTTAAGTGTTGAAATCAAAACGAACGACAACCGTCATCGTTCGTCGACTAAACCCAGTGCTCGAATTGAGGGGGGGACGCAGGTGGACGGAGCTCCCCTTCTTATCTTTATTTTTTTAAGCGTACCCCTTCTTAAATTTTTAATTTGCATTGATTTCAATTATTGAGTGGGACGCTAATTTTTTTAAAGTTTCTTAGTACCCCTTCTTTTATATTTCCAATTCGAGCACTGACTAAACCGTTATTTACACGTTGTGAAAACATGATTGTTTTTGCACGACGAGATGGAAATTCTCTCGGAGACAGGCACCCATCTTATTTGCCCACGAATAACGTATTTAGCGCATGGTCTAAACGAAAGTTATAAAAAAAAAAAAAAAAAACGTACGCAGTGGGCGGCAGTGCGAAATATCGTTCGAATGACAAAAATTCAAAAACAATAGGTAATACACATGGGCGTATTTAGATAGGGGCCATGGGTCCCGTTGCCCAGAGCGGCAATTTTTTTAAGATCAAGAGGGGCGGCGAATTTTTCAAGGTCACATAAAAAAAATGAAGTTGAGCTTACAATAACACAAACTTTGCAATTAATAAGAAATATTGATTTGACTAGTGTTCATCCATAATATGTTAATGTTTCATCAAAAATATTTTTATGTACACCTTCCACAAACTGCAGTGCAGAGCGTTCCTTCTCCACATCAAAAAGAATAAAAAACAATTTACGGTCTACAATCGTACTGGACCGCTGTTCAGCCTTAGCTGCAGTTCCATATCAATTGAAGCCGAAATAACTACTTCACTAGATTTCCAAGTCATTATTGATGATTTCGCTACTCCCGAATCAAGAAAAAAAAAGTTTTAAAATGTTTTACGTTTATTCCACTGATAATGTTGTACCTGTTGACTGTAATTTTAATATGTTAAATATTTTTCATTTTTAACATAAAGAATTATCGTAAAAAAATCAATGAAAGTTTTTTTTAGAAAGCGGCAAAATTTGTGTTGCCCCCTAACCGAAATTCCTAAATACACCACTGGTAATACAGTCATAATAATAATAAACGTTTCGTTTGACGACGGCGAAAATCACAGATCGCCGGTTCCGTGCCGTGTTTACACTATCGTTATCGCTGCCGCTCGGACGGAGATAGTGGAATCAGATGTTTTTTAGCGTCTTGCGTCGAAAGCGGCAGCAGCTGGCGAACGTGCACGCGTGATCTTAATATTATATTGCATATTATACACATTTTCATCGCGACGCGGCACCGAAAACCCGAAAAACCCGAAATATTGCGTGTTTACCGACCCGGCGAGGGGAGACACGACCGCCGCCGGGAGCGTACGTACACGACGGCCGGCATTACGGTCCGTGTTTCTAACGTTTCTATCGCAGCCGTGGCGACGGACCGTGTCGCGCAGAATTTTTCGCGTGTCACGGGCGGAACGAGTCGATCGATGCGGCCACCGCGCGACGTTTTAAGTTGTGGTCACAGTGGCACCGACGTCGGCCAATTCGACCGACGACCGACGTCGGTGAAACTCGCCCGATTATTTTAAGTAAAGTAAATATTATACAAGTGGTCTCAGTGCCTCCGACCGTATCGGCCGATTACGCCGACGTCGGTTATCCATCGGACGAAATTCAATTTCGTTTGTTTATATCGGCCGATTCAGTCGACGTAAATCAGTTCAAACACAAATATTATTTTAAAATATTATATTTTCATCATGGACTGCGAGAAATTAATAAGTTTGGTCCATGAAAGAAGGAGCTTATGGGACCATAGCAGTAAATCATATCATAACAGAGACGTCACAAGACGTCTCTGGGATGAAATCGCTGTATTATTAAAATTGACTGCTTTTGGATTTTTTCTTTTATATTTTCCAATATACCTATAATAAAATGTTGATTTAGTCATTCTCATATAACTAAAAAAATATTCCTCTTGTTCCAATAGTTGGTGAAACAATGTATGGAATTCTCCATATTTTTCACTTTCCTTAAAAATGTCATTCGTGTGATACTTTCGATTTTTTAATAATAAATATTTAATAGCAGGACTTGTTTCCAAACACAAAAATGAGGGGACATCCATTTTATAAATTATAACCAGCATTTATTGCATTGAAATGAACAACTGTCGGCCAATTTTATCGGCCGACGTCTGATGCACTATGACCATTCTATCGGCCAATAAGATCGGCCGACGTCTGACAAAAAGTATCGGCCGGCCGACGTCGGTGCCACTGTGACCGCAGCCTTACGACCGTATCGGATGCGCCGACAGAACGATATCATCTCGTACGCGGGCAGAATATGATGCGGCGTCGTGAATCGCCGATATCGATTTTATTATCCGCGCCCGTCGTCGATAAACAACACATTATTATTTATTACCGGCAGGGCCGGATTAAGCCATCTGTTGGCCCTAGGCATTGAAAAAATTTGAATTTCATAACAGCCTGCACTTTTAAATATTATTATTTTATATAGTTTTAAATCAATACAGCGTCATGAGTTCACAATCGAATTATCAAATATTTAATTTCGTATAATAAATAAAATTAACGAGCACTAACGTATTATTATCTAGGTTGATTTGTTTTTTTCGGCATTTTGCGTTAACGTACTCATCAATGATATCATATTTTCTAATTTCTCTCAATAGTTCTGACTCTATTGATAACGGAGCTAGAGATGATAATTTTCCTCGACTGATAGTAGACATTTGCCGATTTTCAATTCTTTTGAACACAGAAAATGACCGTTCACCTTCGCAACAAGATCCGAATATCGCTTAATAAATTCTAAAAGCAATATTGACATTTGGAAAATTAAATTTTTTTCAATTTGTTTTTGAAACACGTCACTTATAGTCATGTCTGGTTCACGAAAATTCACAAAAATTAGAAATTCCGCCACAAAATCATTTTCCGGACCTAATGGATATACATCAGTGGTCTTCAACCTTTTTGGACTCGCGACCCAATTTTTTAGGCCTACATTTTTCGTGACCCACGTAAGCTTTATAAAAAATCTAAAATTGCTTGATACTTTGCAGTAGTACTATTAAAACTGAATAGATATAAATTGCATTGTTGTAGTTAGAATATTTAATTATTATTAATTGAAAATGTATAGGATTCATATGAAAATATAAAATAAAATGAAAAATATTTTTGTACTTTTTATAATTTTATAAATTTATTTTTAATTTTAAAAAGGAGACTTATCGCGACCCAATTTTAAAGCTTACGCGACCCAAAAATGGGTCGCGACCCACCGGTTGAAGACCACTGATATACATGAACCTAATTAGTCGCTTTTATTTCGGTTTCGCTTTTGGTTAATTTGCTATCAGTTAAAAAACTAAACCTTTCATCTTATTTCGTGTATGCTTCTTTTCGCTTTTTAATTTACTCAATTAAGGAATCCATCATAACAAAAAATGTTTGTATTTCAAATTTATCACGTACATTTGTTTCAAACTCGGGTGTAAAATACTGTAATAAATAATATTGTAATATACCTACCCTGATAATAATTTCCTTATCGCGCGACCATCGCAAAGCTCGTCGTCTCAATATATAGCGCTCATGTAAACAATATTTGATTATATATTTTAGACTGTTTTTAGATTTTGAGTTACGCAAAAGATCTTGTTTTTATTATGTTTATTTTTTTTAGATTTAGCCATCTTTCGTAGGCCTCCCGTATGTCGTAGGCCCTAGGCACAGTGCCTACAGTGCCTAATGGTTAATACGGCCCTGATTACCGGGTACCGTGCGTCGGCGTTATTGTGCGGGCGGGCGCGCGCGAAACCGACGACTGTCGGTTAGTACGAATATATCGTAGGTACCGACGATTGACTCGGGCGGTGCTGCGAACGAAACACGTCGACGGCTTGCGTTTTCTCGTCGGGCCGAGTGTAGAAAAAGACGACGAAAAAGGCGTTGTTACTATTATTATCATTATTATTGTTATTATTATTATTTAATTATTATCGTGCGCGTGCACTTACGACCATCCTGCTCAGGAACATGATCAGCTTGTTCAACAGGATGATGGCGCTGAGGTGACATTTGTAGTAAAAGTTCCGCAGTTTTCCCATGTCGTGGGTACGCCGTTTTTTTTCACAAACCGCACGCGACCGACAAGACCGCGAGAGATGTTTCACTACGGCCCGTGTGTTACCGTTATCTGGAACATTCGGAGGAGCGACGACGACGACGACGGCCACGGAGGATGAGGACGACGACGACGACGCCAGACCGGATCGTGGCGAGCGGATGCACTCAGTGCCACTCACTATCGCGTGACGGCGGCGGCGGCGGATCCGTGTCGACGACCATGCGCGCCGTTTTTTCTCTCTTCTCCCCCCCCCCCCACACCCGACTGTTAAGCTACGTTTACACGATGATAGTTTAACGCGATAGTTATATCGCGAGAGTGTGCGATATTTGATTATCACGATAGTTAGTGTTTACACGCTATCGAGCGTTTTTTACTACTATCACACTGTCACAGCAATATAAACTATATAACAAGTAGTGCTGGTAGCGACCCCTCTAATCCGTCACCTTTGGGACTGGAGATATGGTCGGAACGCGAAAAAGGTCGGATTATCAGAATATACAGACAATTTTTATTTAGAATTGAATATTAAATTTATTTGTATTCAGAAATAATTACACATATAAATGTACTATTTTATAAATGTATTATTTTAATATAAATTACTTAGAAAAAAAGTCAGTTATAGATTTTTGTTTAGAGAATGTAATTCTAGACTTAGCTGCAATATATCTCCATTTCTTAATCCACAAAATGTCCATAGGTGTTGAGGTTGAGCTCTGCTCTATGTACTGAAGGGCAATATCAAAAGCATTCTTGGCATCGGTGTGTGAAATCTGGGTAGGGGGTTCGTCAGCATCACCGTCCGAGTCCTCGTTCACAGTTTCTTCACCGTTATTTTCCAAAACGGCGGTAATAATCTGATCATCATTAAGATTTTCACTCGTTTCACAGTTTTTGTCACATTGGACAATCCATTCCTCAACTTCACTGGCAGGGAAATTCGGTTGTACACTTTGTAGATCTTTTATTATTTCTTGCGTGTCGTTGTTTTGTTCATCTTCGATCTGTTCACTTTCAGTCATAACTTCTGGCCAAAGCTTACGCCAAGATTTTTGCAAAGTGTCAGGTTTTAGTTCCTCCCACGAATCAGCAATCGTATAGATAGCATCTTTGATATTAAGGGATTTCATTGATTCAAATATGTTAAAACCTTCTTCGGACTTTTCTAAAATTGAACTGATGTACTTTCTGCGATACCGCCTCTTTAACCATTCTATAACTCCCTGATCCATTGGTTGGATAAGTGATGTGACATTTGGAGGAAGGAAGATAGCTTTTATGTCCTCTTTCACTAATTCCTCCTCAGATGGATGTGATGGTGCATTATCCAATAGCAATAGAGCACGAACAGGGAGATTTTTTTGTTTCAAGTATTTTTCAACAGATGGAACGAACTCATCGATAAACCAAGATTTGAAAAGATTGGAATCCATCCAAGCAGATTTTTGACTGCGATAATAAACCGGCAAGGAAGATAAATTTATGTTTTTGAATGCCCTTGGCTTCTTAGATTTACCAATAACGAACAAAGGAAGCTTGTGTGTACCGTCAGCGTTGCTGCAAGGAGCAATGGTTAGCCTATCTTTTATAAGTTTTGTTCCTGCGACGGTATCATTTGATGAAGCGAGCGTTTTGTTTGGTAGCATTTTATAGTTTAGGCCTGTCTCATCTATATTAAAGACTTGGCAAGGTAACAGTTCATATTCTTCGACAATTTCTTGAAATTTCACAGAAAAATTCTTGGCTGCCTCAGCATCAGCGGATAGTTTTTCACCAGAAATTGAAACAAACCGGACGCCATGACGGGTTTTCCAGCGATCAATCCAGCCTTCACTAGCGGCGAACTCACTTTCTGCTTCTAGTTTTTTGTGCAAAGCTATTGCCTTTTCTTTTATTATGGGCCCAGATATTGGAGTTCCTTTTCTTCTTTCTTGGCAAAACCACATCTACAATGCATTGTCAAGCAGTTCAAGTTTAGGTTTTTTCAATGTTTTGCGTTTTTTAAGAGCGTTTTCACCATCTATAGTCACTGTATATGATTCAATGTCTTTCCGATTTTTTCTCCAATCTTTTATCGTCGTAACGCCTACATTGAGTTCCTTGGCAATTTTTTGAAGTGATTCCCCTTTGTCCAGTCTTTGTAGCACTGCTAATTTTTCATTTAGTGAAAGAGTAACGTGTTTACGTTTCATACCTGACATGTTGAAAATACACACAACTGTACACAATGCAAAACAAATATGTATAATGTATACGTATGTAATTTAATAATAATAAAATATAATACACGTTATAAACACAGAACACAGTCGTAACAAAAGGAGTACTAAACTACTAAAATGGATATGCGATAAGGGAAATATTAAACTGGCAATTTATAAATCTACTATAAATTGGAAAATCCAAATGTATTTTTAAAGTATTAATATCAATAGTACTATGGTCGGATTAACCGGAGTGGCGGACCAACCGAGGGCGGATTAGAGGGGTTCTACTGTATAGCAAGTAGTGCTGGTAGCGACTTGCGATTCTAGAGTGTAAAATATGTCGACAACTCAAGTGACTTATGCGATTGTTAATGTCATTAGTGAGATTATTAAGCTTAGACAAACTAAGAAAAAAAGGCAAAAACGCATTCGGATAAAACCATGGATTCAACGACGAAATGCATTAGGTGCATCGAGCACACTAACGAGAGAGTTAGCATCTGCAGACCCCGACAGCTATTGCAATTTTTTTAGAATTAACGAAGATATGTTTAATATTTTACTCAAAAAGGTAGTATTAAAATATTTAATTTAACTATAACCTATATTGATTTTACTTTGTTATAGGTTGAAAATAAAATTATGAAATGTGATACTATTATGAGAAATGCCCTATCACCTGAATTAAAATTGGAAATTACTATGCGTTATTTGGCTACAGGAGATTCCTACAAATCACTTCAATATCTGTACAGAGTCTCAGCATCATCCATTTGTAGTTTTTTACCTGCTGTATTTGATGCTATTTATGAAGGATTAATAGAATATATCCAGGTAACGATTTTGACAAAAAATAATCATGCCTTATATAATATAATGTATTATTAATTATTAATCTGTATGGGTTATATACTGTTTATCTAGAATACTTTTTAACAACTTTCATTCATGAATTAAAAAAATAATACAAATTCTATAGAAATTATTATTAAATTTCAAAATTATTATAAAATAATGCTAAATTTGAGTTTTGGTTTGTTTGATGTACTGGTTCTGGTGGTTCTAAAGTTGTAGAGTATGATGCATCAAATTCATCTTTTGTAGAATCATTACTTGAATATGAGATATTTGAATAGCTATTATCATACGGGGAAGGTATGAATTGTACCTCAGTTGTATTACTTGTATTTTTAGCTGTCATTACAATTGGGTTTGTGGACCCATTTGTCTCATTCATTGAACTAATGCGAGCTCTTGTCAAAATATTCTGGATATCTGATTGTGCCATGAGAGCCTCTTTTAAAGGAAGTTGTTCCAGTTGAGTTGCTATATGTTTCGCAAAAACTGTAAATTCATTTTCCATTGTTTGTTTTTTACAAACATATTTCAGGGTTTCTACAGCATTGTCCAACGTGTTATCAATTTTAGTTTTTTTAAAAATATTTTTTTTTTACTTCCTTGGTGTACATGTGGGTGCTTTAAAGTTATCATCATCATCATTAGCTTTTAACCCAGCATCTTTATCAAACTGTGCTTCTACTTGTAGTATTTGAGAATCATCATTATCCACAGATGTTAAATCAACACTTTTATCATTTAATACCTATAAAAATATAATTTTTAATTTATTAATATAAAATTAGTTTGTTGTTGTATATTAATTTGTATTAATTTTTTAGGTCCCGAAAAATGAAAACGAATGGAAGAAAATCATTAATGGCTTTAATTCATTATGGAATTTCCCAAGCATATAATGATACAATGTCCTCCAAATACAGGTTCCAACTACTACAATTACAAGGGGTCATTTAGCATTGTTTTATTAGCCTTAGTTGATCATAATTATAATTTCGAATGCATTGATATTGGAAATTATGGAAGTAACGCTGATGGTGGAATTTTTGAAAAATCAAAGTTAAAAAAGGCACTTGAAGAAAATGTGTTAAAGTTGCCAGGTGATGCAGTTATGTTGGGAGATGAGGCTTTTCCATTGAAAACTTACCTCATGAAACCATATGCAAGAAGAAATATTCTTTCGAGAAAAGAAAAGATTTACAATTATAGGCACTGTCGTGCCAGACGAATTGTCGAAAATTCTTTTGGTATACTGGCTAACCGATTCCGAGTATTTAGAAAACCTATAGCACTCGCTCCAGAAACAGTAGTGAAGCTTGTTAAAGCAGCATGTTCCCAACATAATTGGATTAGAAAGACAGGACTTAGTCAACACTCCATATCAGTTGACATTGAGGATTTAGAGTTGGGACGTTTAATTCCTGGATCATGGCGAAATGAAGAAGGTTCATCCGGATTCAGAGGATTAGGACCTCCCACGCAACGAAATCCTTTAACTGAAGCTCGAAAAAAAAGAGACAATTTTGCAGAATATTTTGTTGGCGAAGGAGAAGTGTCATGGCAAAATCGACGATTAACAACCGTCTACATTATATACGTTGTACCTATTACTCACGCAACTTGAGCCCTGACTAACCTGTATATATATATATAATATATATATATATATATTGTTAATAATGTTTGAAGTAATATATTATATTTTATTTGAGATAAATCTGTGTTATTTATTTTCACCTTACAAGCCTACAACTTACAAGCCTATACCTTTATATTTTTGTGTAGATCTCTATATTTGAACTTATAAATATGAGAGACAAGTACAACATACGAGTAAGTAACTTATAGTACCTATAATATATAATATTATATACAATAATAGCTACATGTCTATATCCAAAAACTAAATGGTATTTGGGTGTATTGTGTATAGCATGTGCATGTGCTAATGCCTAATGAAATAAAACAATATTCTAGTATGCCGTGCAGATCACGCTATGGCTATAATATGCTCCTCGTTAACCATCGAGGACCTTTTGAAACTATCAAAATAATTTTTATTTGAATAATAACGTTTGAAAATTATCCGAATAATTTTTTATTCGAACAATAACGTTTGGAAATTATTCGAATAATTTTTCATTCGAATAATGACGTTTGGAAATTATTCGAATAATTTTTTATTCGAATAATAACGTATGAAAATTATTCGAATAATTAGTTATGAAAATCATTCGAATAATTATCTAGATAAAATTTTGCCCAACTCTGATTACAATATTGGCTATAGCCTATAACCATTGATTATAAATATTTAAATATTTATACTGGTATTATCTGCTGATTGATTTTTCACTTGTACAATATTATTTTTTTTCTCCATGACATTTCAGGACAAGTGCCATAGAGCATAGATGTTTAATAGAATTATAAATATAATTCTATTATACGTCTATGCCAAAGAGTATTTGATAGCACGATTAAAGATAGTACCATCTATAGCCCAAGGTTTATAGATAATACTATCTAGATAATATTATCTATAAACCTTGTCTATAGCCGTGTCCGATAGTCATAAATCATAATAATATTATTGTTTACGCATAGTATCGCATAGTTAATTTAGTTATGGCACTGTAGTTTTTGCATCTTGCGTGTAATAGTTGTATTCGTGTAGTGTTTTTTTTTAAATATAATATGTCGAAGCGTAAAATTTCTTCTTATTTTACTTCAGATAATAATAATCATTTTTGCAATGCATCAACTAGTAAAAGTACTGACGAAAACTTAGAAATAGACCAACCAAAACATGTTGAAAAGGAACAACCCGTAAGGTTCGGTAAATAATCAAACACAATTGTAAATTCAAATTCAGATATCGGCCAAAAAGTAAGTGGAAGCATAATATTGAATGATTTTATGAAATTCACAATACTTGAACGAAATAATAATCCATCAGAAGACTTTGTTTTTCTCTTTTCTTTACATAATAAAAAGGGAAAAGAAGAAAAACGGTATTTACGATTGAATATATATATAGTGGATAAATATAAATATTTATATTGAAAAAAAAAGTGTTGTTATTTATATTTTTATACCGATTATAGTTATATATTTCCAAATAAAATAATAGGAGGGGTTGAAAGTAATTACCTCTGTGGATTTGAAATTCATCCCCCCCCCCTCAGAACTAGGATATATCCGGCACTGGTGTGTGTGTGTGTGTGTGTGTGTGTGTGTGTGTGTGTGTGTGTGTGTGTGTGTGTGTGTGTGTGTGTGTGTGTGTGTGTGTGTGTGTGTGTGTGTGAGTCACATATAAATGAATATATATACTTTGGGCATACACGAGGCTGAACATTAACGAGTTAAAAAGTTAAAGTTAAGTTTATATAAGTTAAGCTACTCTTATCCAAATTAATAATTAACGAGTTACTTATTTTTTCAAGGTACCCACCTACTTTTAAATAAACGAGTTTGATTTTTACCCATTTTACGCAATTTTTTTTATTTCAGTTAAAATATTTTATAGCCGCGTTATTGTGTTAAGCAGTATTTTGTTTTTTAGTACAGATTGTTTATTTATTTTACACCGATAAAAACAAGCGAAAATCTGGAGATATGATACTGACCGGGGAAGGCGCAAACAATTGTTATGAAATAGAATTTTCATTGAGTAAATTATTTTTGTTTTAGAACGTAGAGAAAAAATTAATTGACCGATTCTCTTTATCCGTTATTGGCCACAGAGCGAGTAACTTGATCGTTCTATGCCACGGTATCTGTAAATTAATCGGTATAGGTACGATAAAATGATGTCAGGCGTCAGGGGAAAAAGCCAGAGCCGGATTAACATAGGTGCAAAAGGAGCTTTTGCTCCAGGGCGGCAAATTTTTGGGGGTAGCATGTAATTTTTGTAACATAAATATTAAATATCGTGTACCTATTTGTTTAGTTATTCAAATTTATACATAACTAAATCGAGTAATATAAGGTTGGCTATTGAAAAATGACGTATTTTTTATTATTTTTAAAATATAAAATTATAAGCTATAGCACTGAATAATGTATCTACAAAATTATGAGGATGGACCAGGTATAACCATGAATATAGTGGTATTAATCACAGTTTACAAAGAATTTTGTAAAATTCTGTTATAAATAAACGACTTCTGTAGTTTTGTCTAATCGATTTAAATAATATAAAGAACCAAATGAATTTTTTTTTAAACGGTTCAACTTATTCATACAATATTACATGAAATACATATTATACTGTTTTAAGTTTTTAACTACTTCTTGATAAGAAATTTCCTATCAAATATAAATTGCTCCGGGGCGACTCTTTTCCTTAATCCGGCTCTGGAAAAAGCCATTAGATTTGCTTCGGCTCGATTTAGTCGTGTTTTGCAGTTGCATAGTGCACGTAGTGTCGTAGTCGTCGCTATTGTACGCACGTAAAAATAACGGCTCCGCAGAAAACAAGATTGTATAACGACGATTACTTAATGCAAGCCGAATATTGTACAGTTTGTTTTTAAAGTACACAAAAAAAGTGATCGATTTTTTTCAATTTATAGGAGGGAGCGGGCGAGATTTTTGAAAATCTACAAAGGGGGCGTAGAATAGAAGAGGTCATGGGAACCACTGGTCTACAGTCTACAATAGGTACCTACCTAATACGTTTGTATATTTATTCATTCGACTATTGGGCAATATTGTCCGTAATAAGGTGAGCCCTGCAGGCAGTGGCCCCGAATGCGTATACTAATTGGAGAAATCACATCACCTAAACGGCTCGATGAAATAATATCTTCACGTAAATATTCCAAGCATAAACACCACTGACTAGTGTTTCAAATAGTACAGTCTACCGCCTAAATGCAACTATTTTGAAATGTGTTCAAGACTTTAATCCACCCTATACTTGCACGGAACCGAGGATTTGCACCACGTTTTATAAAAAAGCTCGGCGTCACAGCCTGCAGGTGTAATCGACGAGAGACGCTTCTGACTCCGATTTCCAGTCGGGCTCATAACGACGTGTGTCCAACCTCCAACGTCTGAGCCGTCTACTTAATAGTTAATAGGTTTTTGTTTTCTACGCATCACCACAATCTGCGTAGTTCTAATAATTGTACATACATATTTAGAGTTGAAAATTGATGTAAAAAAAGTCTATTCCATGCATTGGTGCCCGCAAAATTTTTTCCAGGAGGGGGAAAAATTCAATACATTACTAGGAACTGTGGTATTTACTATAAAGTATATATGGTAGGTAATTCAAATTTCGATGGATCTGTTTTTAAAATGCTTGATCCAATGCAACGTACTTTACAAGATATATATATATATATGTGTGTGTGTGTGTGTGTATGTTATCAACTGTTCCTAGTAAAAAAATTGCTATCAGGATATTGTTTTGGAATATTTTTATGCATTTTTCGGTAATTACAAATTAAAAATGCGTTTTCAAAATGTTTAACCTATTTTAGAAATATTACAAAAAAAAAAAAAAAATGACGAGTTAAGATTGAAATACCAACAATATTAATTAAACATAATTTATTTGTATTCTTATAATTTTACACTATATGAATATTAAATCATCAGGTTTTAAAATAAAACAGTACCTGAATTTATTTATAAGTCATACTAATTTGGAAATTAAAAATTAAATTAATAGTTTCATATTAGTTTTTGAAAATTATTTACATTTTATCAATTTTTTTGCAGTTTTTTGAAATGCATTAAAGTCCAAAACTCATAAATCGCTTATTATGTAATATTTCTAGTCTTATAAAATAGATCAAAATAATACTTATTATCCTGTTCACAAACGGATAAATAGAAAAGTTTTAATAACATAACTAAGTCGACTAAGGTAAAAAGTAATGATAAAATTCATTAGTTTTTAAATTATTCATGTAATGAATTCCAATTTAAAATATTGTCTTATGTTAATGGCTCATGTTTGGTTTTTCAAATTATTATTCCTGACTTAATATAATGTCTGTAAATAAGTTAGTTTACATCCAAATCGGTTATAGAACAATCATAATAAAGTTTATTGTACCTGCCTTAAACCATTTTAATATTTTAATTAGTAATATTGAGAGTACCTACATAACAGTCATTGGAATGGGGTATATATAAATTTATATATATATATATATATATATATATATTTTTTTTTTTTTTTTTTTAAACATAGTTTCAATCATCGAATGATTTTAAAAATATGACATTTACCTAATTCAATAGACATCAGTTCTTCTGACACACCGAAAATTAGACAGAAAGAGATATTATCAAACTACTTAAAAAAATAAATAAATAATTTATGGTTAAGTTTATATTTTGCACACCCATTGAATAGTGGAATAGGTACCTATAGAGGAAAATTATTTCCGTACTTAATGCTTCATTTTAATGTCTAAAGGTCATTCAACATGGAAAATTAAAAAAAACAGCCAACAGATGGACAGTGATCAAGAGACAAATTACTGAATAAGATCGGTGTAGTTTCTTTGCATGAAATTGTCCTAATGGATGAAATAAGAGGGGAAAAAATCAAAAAGCTGTTTGGTCCTAGAACCATCTAGAAGGTGTACTAATCATTAGGTAATAAATATTAAGCAAACCAAGCTTTAATAATTTTAACAGAAAATATATATATTTTTTTAATATTAATTTTAATAATTTCATAGTTTCATTAAACAATAATACAAACGTGTCTATGGCAACTATAATGCATTAAGTACAATGACCACACCTTTATTCAGAACAAAAAATCATAACAGTTTTTTGATCACAGAAAAAACAAATCAAAAATAATAATGGCTAATATTCAAAATATCTGTTCACAAATTTAAGATCTTAGAGCATAGTTCATCATTAATATTCAATGTGAAGGATGCCTAAATATTTTAAGGGTATATTGTCATAGCCAATTGTGTATGGGAACAAAAAAAAAAATCAGTTGAAAGACATTATTGTAACAATAACGGCAAAATTATGTTCAGCTATTAATTAACTTTAGACAACAGACAATATATAAAATTTTAAAATCAGTTTTGTTTGAATACACACAAAGAAGGAAATGAAGATTAAAAAACAAAATACTAGTATAATATATTGCGGTATACATTATTATATATTTAAAGTGAGTATAATAAATTATCGCTGTATAAACTGTCGATGTCGCTATACAACAGCAACATCACTAAAAAATAAAAATTGTAAAAATAGTATGGCAAAATTTGGTGTAGTAAAATTGTATACAATTAAAGACATTTTATGTAATCAAAAATGTAAGAGTATCAGTGTAAAAATATATAATAATAATTATAATAAATTAACTATAAATGTTTAGCAATACAAAATCAAAATATGGTTATGCTATTTGTTTTAATTAGTCTTGCTAGGTACTACTTAATTTTTTATAAACAACTCAATAGTAAAAAATATATCATTTTTTAAAACAATAAACAATTCGCACAAAAAAAAATTGTGCAATTTAACAAGATAAAATTTCTTTTTATATAATAAATTTGTTTAACTCAATTATATTAATAAATATAATTTTACGTTGAAATTCAAATCAATAAAATTGTCACACACACTCACTAATAACTAAACGCATATGAAAAGATCAGCAATAGACCTTAACATAGACATATATACAAATCGTTTACACAATTGCTGAGGAAAAAAAACAATACATTACATAAATATAGTATATAATTAAAAACTTATGAAATAAAGAGTCTAGGACCAAGGTCTAGGCACAAACTCGTAATTATTTAGCCTTTTTGTGAATAACCCAACCTCCAGTGAAGGTACGCGCAAAGTGACCAGTTCTGCGTAAGCGGCCTGCAAAAAATAAAAATAAACAATAAAATATACGATAAGTAAATTATTTATTGCCCCAAAATAATCCAACTATCACCACAGGTTTACACTTTTTATTTTAATAGCAGCAACATTGAGCAGCAGCAACTCTACAATATACATGATTTTAAAAAGCATTATACATATTGACCATTAAAATTTATAAATCAAAGCATTAAATGACTTACCAATAATGACGAACAATAAAGTCATGATTATCTGAGAGGGCTAAGGCCAGGGCATGGCAAGGAATAAAACTTATTAAGTTATATTAATTAATTAATAATTATAAATTTCTAACATTTTCTCCAAAATCCAATTATGCATAAACTTAAAATTGCAGTTCCATAAAAACTCATTAATGTTTATTTTTATTTTTAATTAATCTACTCTTTTGTAGCCAAATGTTAGTATTTAAATTTTAAACAAAACATATACTTATATGAGTATATTATTATTCTTATAACATAAGAATAATTCAAATATGTCTTAAAATATTTTTCTGTCTACTTACGCTAATCAATTTTAATTAGCCTCCACCACTAAAACATACATTTGTCTAAAGTTCAGTTGGTACAACTACTGAAGAAAATATGCACTAGGTAGGTGATCCATTAAGGTAAGTTTTATGCACAAACACAGCGGAAAAATAAATATTTACACAATGATTTAAAGGAGATTGACAAATGAAATCGTGTTTCGTGAAAATTTAAAATCATGCAATGTTAAATAATAGTATAAACCCACTTTTAAGTTCTAGATACATTTTACAAGCTACTAAATTACTTTTAGAAAAATATGAAAGGCATGATGATAATAATATTATTGATTCAAAAAAAAAAAAAAAAAAAAAAAATCAATATAGAGTATAACAAAAGTTTTTAAATAAACATCAATCATAAAGTACCAATATTTGACTACTATGCAAGAAGCAAATTAAAAGCATTTATATAAGCACAAGCAAAGATAGTAAATGAAGTATTCTAATTTGTTTTAAATATTATTAATGTAAATATACCTAAATAGTGTACGTAGCCAAACTATGTAATTTATGCGGAGTTTGCACCCACACGGCTCTGGCGTACTGCAAAAGAGAAAACACCAAAAACTCAATTCAGATAATGGTTTACACTAACATTTTGCAGTATTACCAATCACCAAATGTTCAGTGAATTGGTTCTTGGTAACACAAAATCTGAATGAAACACAATGTTAAAAAAACAATGCTTTCGTTCAGTAAACATGCTAAAATTAATGTAAATATTATAAAAACAAAACATTGTTAATAAACACCATGCGCATAATTTCTTATTATCCTAACATTAAATAATGATTATTATTATTTAATATTTATTAATATCAAACATTAAGAATAATTATACTGAAATTTGTATTTATTCACTCTAATCATAAAGTAAATTTAATATGTTTAATACAATATGTATCTAAAAAAAAACATTAAATTATTTACTTATAATATTATAACTTATAGTTACTACAGTAGTTGTTGATGATTTAATACAAATATATTGATTAATACAAAGCAATATAAAGACATCAATCATTTTGAATTGTTAAGCATAATAAATAGTTTATTCTCCTATTATTTTCCAAAGTTGTAAATGAAGCCAAAATAAACAACTTTTTCAATCAGGATGATGATGAATAATTCAACATGACTTAAATAAAATTTTGAAATCAAATGATTATCTTCAGATATTAATGAACATTTTTAAAACATATAGTATGATTTTACAAATCCAGCTCTTTTTTTTAAATTTTCAGTTAAACAAACATTTTTGTTTGAGACAGTAATAATCACAAAAGTTACTTTTCAATAACAAAATTGAATTCAATATATTCAATTAAATTAATTTACAAAAATATAAAGTTGAATTGTTTCAGGTAATAAATATAAATTAAACATTTTGAAATTTGATAAGCAAAAAATTCAAGGTTAATGTGTTATATCACTCGAGAAACACGATTTCATTAAACATTAAAATGCGAATGGCAAAAGTAATATATTATATACGTTATACTTCTAAAAGTTAAGAGCTGGTAATTCATGCTATTCCTTTTTTAAAGTAGTAAAATTTAACAACAACAACAAAATATCAAGACCTCAATAATGTAATCCGCCGATCATTTATTTGATCAAGTTCTTGCGGTGCTTCTGGGGCGTTTTTCTAAAAAACCTAAATTTCATTTTCAACGGCTTGTCTTTTCTTACTGAAGGTGGAAAATAAAAAAAAATAAAAATCATTAAACTTAAGTTTTTGATTGAGGCAAGGATAATAAAAAATATGATGAGGAATAATTGTTAAAATTATTAACATCATTTTGGAAAATGCTAGGTAAATTTATGTAGGTATAGGTATATAAATTGTATTTAAGATAGGTAATAATATAAATGAGCAAACATCATGCTTTGGTTAACATTTAAGATCAATTTGAAGAAAGAGCTTAATAGTCTACATAAAGTAATTTGAATCTTTACAAAAAAAACTCATTTTTAAGAAATGTATCGCTCATTATGTAAAGGATATGAAAAACATATATTGCAGTAATCCAATACATAACACATGATTATATGAAAACCAGGGAAATATCTGAAATGGAGGGTTATGATTTATGAATCAGGTCAGCTGAATTTTAAAACTAAAATTATTTACAGGTTTAAAACACAAACTGAACAATAATGGAAACATACAAATGCTATTATTCAGTTGATACAATTTCAAAACCCGATTGATTATTGTGCCTAGTTTCAGCCAATTTGAATTTAGCTTGAACGCCAAGACGGCAGTCTGATGATTGGCAATTATGGATTAACGATTGCAAACAAAATCACAAATAAAACATAGAAATAAATAATTTAAACAATCTTAATGTGATTTTTTTCATTTCATACAAATATTTTCATAGAAACCATGCAATAAATTACTCATTTCAAGGTTTCAGGTATAATAAAAACAAACATAGATTAACATAGGAACAAGGGAACTTGATAAAACATGATCGGACATCATACCTGGAAATGAGATGTCAACAACACATAAGCCTCTACTGCGACTTAATACATATGCCAAAAAATGAATGAATGAGGCACACAACTATTAAATTCTAATAGTTAACATTTATAAATATAGTTTCAAAAATTAAAAAAAAAAAAAATGTTCAAAGGCCCAGAAAATAATATTATTAATCAATAAAATAAAAATAGTTGATTTCAATAAGTATTAATGAAAAAAATATAAAATCATTTATAATTTTTATTTTTAATGGCGCATTTATTTTGTAAGACTAATGAAATATGACATATATTTTTTAAGTATTTATATACTAACATGGTTTTTAATATTATTTAAATTCATTTTTACTATATACAAATAGTAGAATTATAAGATTTTATTCATAATTTCATTCTTCTATAAATTGCTTCAGAAAATACTACAAATATTTGTTTTACTAAAATAAAAATGATATCAAAATGTATTGATTAATAATTTGATTGGACCTTTAAATTTTTAAATAATCCTAAACCTAAACACCAATTAAATTATCTTAAAAAATGTTATTAAATTATTTTTAAATAATAATAAATTAATAACTTATACCTAAGTATACTTATTTTATGTAATTATAACATATAAAATATTAAAATAAACTTACTCCTGTCAATATTGCGTTGCAAATGCGCTGCAATACGATGACGAGCATCATTGTACTCCAAATGCAAACCAAGTCTAAGAATAGTTGGATTTTGTTCAATCAATTTAGTAAGCTCCATTTCAATCTTATTTCCTAATACTTGGGATCGCTGAAAATGTAAAAAATAATAATTAAACCAATTGATTTAAAGTAAAATAACTAAATAAAATAATTTAAAATAAATTGCCTGGTTGGTGGCACGAAATTCTTCTAAGGATCTCTGTTTCAGCAACGATTTGACTAAAGTAACTATTCCTACAGGGCTTATGAAATTTGTTTCCACACTAAAAAATTAGAATTAATTTGCAAATTAGAATTTTATTAGAAAATATAATCATTGCACATATAAATATATTTGTATTATTTAATACAAAAATAATATTAGTCTCAC
This sequence comes from Therioaphis trifolii, assembly GCA_027580255.1. Lineage (NCBI taxonomy): Eukaryota > Metazoa > Arthropoda > Insecta > Hemiptera > Aphididae > Therioaphis > Therioaphis trifolii. The sequence goes on along the minus strand of CM050406.1, from coordinate 3,840,117 downwards.
TTGCAAACGCGTAACGTGCAGTTTTTTTCTAATGCTGAAGCCAGCTTGCCTGCTAATCGATCGGTGAGTCCAACATTTACCAAACTAAGTGTTTCCAAATGAGTATTTTCCACTAAAGCGTTGAATAGATTTTCAAATTTTTCATCAGAAATATTCTACGATAACATAAATTATATTAACATATTTTACAAATAATTGTGAGAACTATTAATGAAAAATTAATTAAGCACTTACTTTAATGTTGTTCCAGTTGAGATCAAGTAATTTAGGATCATCATCACGCACTCGTTTGATACTGTCTTCTGGATCTGTTTGATTAGGTGGCTCTGGAGGGTAAACCTTAGGCTGTGTTGCCTTAGTAATACCATCCCATCCTAAGCCAACTGGTTGGCCTTTATTCAATAATGAAGCATGGTATTGGTCTTGGTTCATCATTGAATGAAATCCAAGTATAGCTAAAAGAATAATTTAATTAAAACAGTTCTGATCACATAAGGGTGTATTTTATCTAAATTATAGTTGTTAATTAATAATTTTACAAAAATTATAGTAAAATAACAGAAATGTTGTTAAATTCCATTAAGGAATTTAAAGAGTTGATACTCATAGTTTAACTTAAATAATTAACAAGTAAATACCAGCCAAATCTATAATTTCTTCTTGAGAAGCGCCATTCAATGCATCACCATATTCATCATCAAGATCGATAGCAATTTTATCTTCATGTTCACTTTTACCATTGGTCTCAGGTGCCACCCACTATAACAAAATTAGTATGTATTAATCATAATTAATAATGTATATAAATAGATAGCAGTCTAAATTTATTAAGGTCATCTAACAAGAAAATGCAGTTAATTTTGTTTATATTACATACAATTTCACAATACTTTCAAATAAACAAAAATACCAATAAAAAGCTGAAGGATAAATGATAAATTTTTTTAGGCAAATTTCCAAAAACATGTATACATGTACAACATTATAACACAGAATACAATAATTTATATTTTTTAGAATATTTATTTGTTTTTTTCAGTTGCACGAATCACCTAATTATATAAAATTGCATTAATATAACTAATAAAATTATTCACTCAAAAATAATACTCGAAGTTGAAATCAACATTATTCTGGCATAATTATTTAATTGTCAATAATAAATAACATATTAAGTACAATTCTACACTTCACCTATCAGTATTAACTGACATACCTACCAATAAAACTTCATTCACTAAACAAATAACTGATAATCCATTATTAGATAGTAGATACTATCAAAACTATCTCTTAAAATTATGATATCTATAATTTCAATTATCATACTTTATACATTTTAATATTGTTTAATTTATTAAATGATAATGAGTATACGTGGTAGTTAATAACAAATAAAACAATGTAAAAATTCAATTTGAAATTCAATAAATTTAAAAATAAAATAAAACAAGATAGAAGATTTCAGTCATAAAATTGTTGCTAAATATTTTCTCGTCATTGTCATACTTTTAATTGTGGTTCCAATAAATTATAAACGGTGTTAAACATTTGTAAAATAATAGGTGAAAAATCAATAATGTTAGGTACATTGTTAATTAAATACTAAATAAATAAATAAATAAATATATAATTTACTTTTTTTCCACGGACAGTTCCAGGAACATATGGTTTTTGCTCTGGTAAATCGGGTGTTTCAAGAGCCTGTTTATTAATATGTTCTATCAATTTTTTTCTATTTAATGGACCAGTGGCTTCTTTGTTACACTCATAACTGCAACGTTCTGAAGGTGGCAACAAGTTATCCTAGAAAAAAATATAGTAAAATAAGTTAATTTATTAAATTTATGTATAAGTAAAGACCTTGAATAATGTTAACATGCCGCACTAGTACTTAAATAACAAATGATGTCTTGGTGAAATATTAATTTAAGAATTACATTGGTATGTGAATAAATTATTACAATTCAAGCTTTAAATTATTGTCGTAATGCGACGTTAATAATAAAATGTGTTGAACAGTTTATTGAAATTAATAATCAACATATTCAATTTGTGATTATGTAAACATTGTTTTTATTACAAAAAAAAATTAAGAATTAATCGTTTTAAATAATTTAACAAATAAAATAGAAAATATAAATTCACCTAATTTGTTATTAGATAAAGAAAAATATAAAATGTTGCATTGGAAGACTACATCTAGGTACTTACTGTTTTTAAGTAAAATCATTAAAAAAGAATTATTAATCTAGAAATGTTTCTGATTTTAATTTGCTAAAGGACATTCTGGTACATTTATGGATGACAAATTGTTGACGGACTAGAGGAAATAGGCCACAGGTGTCAAAATGATAAATTGTCACTAGTTTTGTAACAAAATACAAACCCCTTTTGCGACAAATAATCTAAAACCACTCAACATTTAAACATCGAGGAGGTACCCCCAAACATTCCAAAAAATGTACACCATTTGGGTTTGACAGTGATCACGTCTGGTACTCACGTCGGGGTCGACTTCCTTGGCTAGAATGCTGATCTCTTCGGGCGACAATTGAGAGAGCAGTTGGTCCACATCGAGATCATCGTACTCGCTCAGGTTCTTGCCGTACAGCTTGGCCGGAGCGGTAGTCATGGTGGTGGTCTTCTTCGACGACGTCTGTGGATGCGAAAACAGCGGCGTTAGTAAAATTATTGAAATCGGGTGACAATAACGAAGGGCGGCGATGATGGCGAGCGAAAAGGAGCAAAACCCATCGAGACCGGACCGTCTAGATCGGCACGAGCGAAAACGACGAAAAGAAAAACAAAACGCGAAAGTACGAAAGTACGACTGGCGGCCAAGAAGAAGCCGGTTAGTAGACGGCAGTCGCGCGGTCGACACCCCGTAGCGGGAAAAAATCAATACCGGCGAGTGGTTTTACAACGGCGGCCGCGGACGGAAATCCGGCGTCGGCCAGGCCGACGAAATACGGCGGCGGCGTACGCGAAAATAATAATTAATTGCAAACGAAACGGGCGCGCGCGTGACAATATTCGCGCGAGTTACCTGCGGGACAGTAATTGCGCGCGGCCGGGAAAGAAATCGAACGGTCGGTCGTTATTTCTTCGACGACAGGTTTGTTTTTTCCTCGTCCCGTCCCGGTCTTTCGTGAATTTCCCTGTTTTCCACCGGCGACGGTCGTTACTGGTCAACACGCGCGCACACAAACACACACAGACGCACACACACGACGATTGATTTGCTATTGACACACGCACACGCGCACTGCGAATGCGATATCAGTCGGACGGGCTGCTGGAAGTGACTGGACTCGGTGACTGGTGAGGATACCGCGGACATACACGGCGGCGGTGTAGTGTTTACGGTGTTGTAGTGGGAAATTGTTATCAGGTGACATCATTTCGACTACGGCGGTAGAGTTTAGAGGTGACGGGCGTGGCGGTGGAGGTGGCGCGTGAGGCGGGGGAAACGCGCGCACACACACGCACACACACTCGCACGCAAACCGGTGGAGTTTGCAACCGTAATATTATCGTTATAAAATGTAATATACCATAATATACGCGCGTGTAGTGCGCCAGCATGCGAGTGAGTGAATGTGTGTGTGTGTGTGTGTGTGTTTATGTGTAATTGTATGTGTGCGCGCCGTACAAGAGTAGCAGTCGTGGTGTAATAAAAACCGTCGTATACAATATTATTATAGTTGTGGTGCATACCAGTCTGGTGTCGTCGTCGTAGCGTTTTTTTTACGGTCGAGTATACGGCAGATTAAAGAAATATTTATAATGGTTTGTATTATTTCATAACGTACACGATAATATAATATAGGCGCGGTATAGGTACGGGCGTTATGATAGGTCAGCACAGCGATTCTCAACCGATGGGGTCGCCTACAATTAATAATTTAGGGTCGTCAATTCGTGTGGAAAAAAATCGTTTCGCTCAGAATCTTATAATTAAGAGCCGTAAATAAAATAGAATACAATTAATACTTAATAAATAAATTATCATCGTTAAATGAAGAAAAATTAATTGAGTTGTATTCAGACAAAGGGTTGGAACAAATTTTTAATAAGTAGTGATAAAAACGTAAGTAAATTTCGGATAAAAATTCGATATTAGTATATCATGCATTAACAGAGGAAGCTTTAAAAAAGTCAATTCCTTTTTCAACGACATACTTATGCGAAGCAGGATTTTCTATACGATGACTACAATATTAAAACTAAATCGAGAAATCGGCTGGATCATATATCGCCAACAGTGAGAATAAGTCTATCCAAATCTATTGAGCCAAGGATTGACAGAATTTTTTCTGATCAACAACAGCAAAAGAGTCATTAAATTCAAAAAATTGTCAAATTGTTACATAATATACCTTTTTTCGTAAAATGTATACACAAATAAATACAATGATAACATTTTGTTCGGTTTTTTAATGCTTACATTACAAAAGGGTCGTTAGACATCTTGGTGACACAGCGGCGGATTTAAGGATTCAAATAAAGTCGGCAAATCCATAAAAGGGGCCTCATAAAATAATTTTTTTCTGGTTAAACTTAAACAATTATAGATCATTTAGAGAGCCTCGGTGCACAATTTAAGAGGGGGCCCCGTCGGCATTAGTCAACTAAACGACCGTTAAATCCGCCACTGTGGTGACATCGTAGGGGGCCGCGAACTCAAAAAGGTTGAGAACCGCTGGATCAGCACATCGCGAGCGCGACGGGGACGGTGGAAAAAAAACGATCGGCTGGTTTTCGCGTATGCACCTCGATTGTTTTTGCCAGGGACGCGTCACCGGCAGACCCTATTTTCCCGACCGCCACGACCGGGCCCGTCACTTATTAAATCACGACGTGGCCTGTAGGCCGTAGTTTCCGATCGTCGTTCGATCGCTTTTGTCGCGCGTTTCGGCCGTACAGCGATCTGGTTTCGACTTTTACCGCTCGCACGTCTAGACTCCAGAGCAGCGGTTCCCAACCTTTTAAACACTACAACCCTTGAAATCAGGTTAGATATAGGTTATTATTACTCCACCCCCAAAACAATTTTGACTGGCGAAAACACCCGAAGAAACTCGACCGTCATAGTCAGACGTCATGTTCAAAAGCTGTAAATAATATCGTGATTCAATAATGTTTACGACGAACACGGTATTCGATAAGGGAGAATTTTTTTGTTTTTCACTTCCGATGACAAACGCGTACGTCCGTCGCCAGAGGCGGTTTGAGTATAGTGTTTTTGGTGCACTGCACCACCAATATTAGGGCGGTGGGTGGGTGATCTTGGTGGAGCATTCAGCATGTGCTGCAGACTGCTGACCGCAATGTTCAATAAACTAATGAAGTATCTAATCAGTAATCAATGTCATTTGATAATCGTGACTGAAACTGTTGAAAGCGTAGAGTTAGGAATATAAGGTATTAGCATAGACTTTATTTTCATATTATAGTCTATGGACTATGGTATTAGATAAAATAATCTTATAGATAAGATAATAATAATTATTCCAATAATACGATGTTTACTTAAAAAAGTAAGTAAAAAATCATTGCACAATCATTGTTATTATAAAAAGTGTAAACAACTTAACTGAAGAAAATTAGGTATATGAAAAAACTTATAAAAAATATTTATTTATAATTTCTAGGATGAAGGGGGTGGGTGGGTGTCTATATATTATTGTCTTGCACCACTAAGTATAATACATTCAAACCGCCTCTGTCCGTCGCCGTCGTCCACGTCATCCCCAGAAATAGTTCTGGTCACGCCACCGATCTGTGCAAACACACGTGTGTAAACACCGAATACCACTCGTGTGACGTGCATGTGTCGACTCGCCGTCAAACGTATTTCTACCGACACACCCGACTGACACCACCGTGCACGTATAGAGGACGTACGTAGAGGACAATCGTAGTGAAATCTCGTGCGGCGGCAAGGACATATTATTCCTATACGCTGTTCGGTGTATTCGATTTTTTTCCCGATTTCGTTTCGTTTATATTTTTTATAAACCATTTTCACGTATGGCGTTCGCAGACTCAAACGACAACAGTGTAATGTCATTACGACGCGTTGGACGCTCGAGCGATTTTTTTCGCGATATTCGAATAGATCGTCGTTTTATCGCGTGAAAATCGGCCATATTTACACCTCGAAGTCTCTATAATAGCCATAGGCGCCGACTATTGGGGTGCTGCGGTGCTCAAGCACCCCATGAATCATTCTATGGGGTGCTCTGCACCCCGTGAAATAAAAAGATAGAGCAATACGTAATTTAATACGTTTATAATTTTTTCGTAGGTATAATATTTATGACGACAATATATTTTGGATGTTTTGATAACTCGTTCCTCACATACGTACATGAAATGAAAATAATTTTATGTATTATAATTAATATGTATTTAAAAGTTTTAATATACGAAAAAGGTCGTATTAAATAAGGTAACAATTTATGTTGAAAAAAAATTATTATTTATTTAAATTGACATTTATTAATATCTAAGGATTTTAGGCACCCCGTGAAATTTGGGAAACCCGGCGTCCATGATAATAGCCCTCTCGAACACGGTCCGTCAGGGACGCCCCCGTACTTCGTGGTAGTACCACCCCGTTCGTATAGCGCACGTATTTCAATTTTAAAGTCAGTGGCTCATTTACGGGGGGTCGACCCACCGATATATATATAAATATTTACGGTACTTTTCTCAATTTAATTAGCATGATTAATATAATGTTGACAAATACCCGTTATCGTTTACTATAGTGAAACATTATTTCGATATTTTCACCGCTCTAATGCGACAGTTGATTGTAAAGCGTAACAATTTTCCACAAAATGTGTAACCTTACAAAGCAGGTTATTATTGGGTCTTAGGTGATTACTGCAGTGGCGAACAAAGCTAACCGTATGTCAGTTGTATAGTTTGTGATCAAACTACGATGATATCTGTAGAGGAAAATATAATAATTATACGACACCTCCCGAAATAAAACCCGAAATACGCCACTGTCAAAGGCCTGTAGGTGCGTACGAGACACATCGTCGTGACGACCGCAACCTGCCCCGGTACCCGCCACTCGTTCCATCGAAACCGTACTTAGTAACTTAGTCTTACGGCCACCAGAGCCGGATTAAGGGTCAGAGTCGCCCTGGAGCAATATATATTTGATAGGAAATTTCTTATCGAGAAGCAGTTAAAAACTTAAAACACTATAATATGTATTTCATGTAATATTGTATGCATAAGTTGAACCGTTTAAAAAAAATTCATTTGGTAGGTACTTAATATTATTTAAATCGATTGGACAAAACTACAGAAGTCGTTTATTTATAACAGAATTTTACGAAATTGTTTGTAAGCTGTGATTAATACCACTATATCCATGGTTATACCATGCCGCTGGTCCATCCTTATAATTTTGTAGATACATTATTCAGTGCTATAGCTTATAATTTTATATTTTAAAAATAAGAAAATATATTATCATAATGAAAATATGTAATTTTTCAATAGCCAACCTTATATTACTCGATTAAATAACATATGTATAAATTTGAATAACTAAACAAATACACGATATTTAATATTTATATTATAAAAATTACATGCCACCCCCAAAAATTTGCCGCCCTGGAGCAAAAGCTCCTTTTGCACCTATATTAACCCGGCTCTGACGGCCACGACGGCGGCGCGTCTTTCTTTCGCGTACCGCCAAGCACGCGTTACCGGCGGCGGTCTACCGGTACGGGTACATAGCGGCGACGCACTGGTTAGTGGTTACCGGCGCCGCCGTGCCCGCTCGACCGTGTCGCAGCCGAGTCGTCGTCGTTCTCAGGAGTATCGTGTGGACAGGACCGACCGCTCTGTCTCGACCGTGTTCGATGTTCCTCGACGGCGTGACTACCCGCCGCTTTTCGCCCGTTGTGTTTACTCGACTGCGCGGGACGTCATTATAATAATAATAATAACAACAATAATTATTATTATATTATACAGCGTGTACGGCGCGCGAATCTTCATTCGCTTATAAAGGTACACGCCGTTAGCGATTAGTAGAAAAAATATTATGTATACCTGATGATTTGCATTACGTGGTACGCAATGACAAATAATAATAAGCAACGACTTTCGTGTCGTTCGGAAATTTCGGTTGACTTATCACAACGAAATGATATACCGACGAAGCGTTTGATTTACCGGAGGCTTAAAAATCACGACGGACTATCCCATAGTTATGAAACTTGGGATGAAATCACGACTGTTGGGTTACAATTGTCGTCGAAAAGTAAAAAAAAAAAGAGCTCTCAATGATTAATTGTTTTAAGGCGTTTTTATTTTCACGAGATTAAATCGAATCGAGAATCCCATGTTAAACTGAAACATACTTGTAAGTATGACTATATATCCATGGACATTTTGTAAGTAGATTTTTACATGGTATGAGTAATTATAATAATAAATATGCAAACGCCTGGTAACAGTGTTTCATAGACAATAAGACATTAGTAATCAGTAATCAGTGATAAGTGATTCGACGTTATCCGTTGTGCATTCTGCATAATATAAGTATGTGATAGATAAGAGTTCTATTTTATAGGAAACTAGTGATGGTCCCCAATAAAACCATTTCAAGGGCCTTCAAAATAAATTTGCACTATTAGCTTACATTAAACAATTCAAGCATTAAATAATATGTCATAATTTAAATTAAAGTTTATTCTATAAGTTAATACACATTTATAAGTTATTATATCTGAGATAATAAAATATATAATCACTAATCCACATTAAGTGTTTAGTAAAAATACATTAACTCAATGTTAAGTATTACTTGTAAGTAGGTACAGAGTGTCAGTGTACTAAGTATCGACGAACAACATATTTTGGAGTCATAAACTCATAAATAACATAATTTTTTGTTTTGTGTGAGAATTTTCGAAAACTTGATTAAATTTGAAAACTATAGTCCTTTTTATAGAGCGGAAATTTGAAATTTCAACAAAAATTAATTTGTCTGTTATTTTGTTTTCATTTAAAAAATATAACAAAATACCTACGAGTAAATTCCAACATTTTAATCACCACTGTAAAACATGAACTTTGTTTTTAGTTTATGAAATGATAATATACAAACGAATAATATTATAAACGAAATTCAGACACAAAAAATATTATTTTCTCCTTCATTCAATTTCTTCATCGCATTCATTTAATACAGCATCATATTATATTTTATGAACATTCAAGGTTTCTAATTTTTTTTTTTTTACCATGTAAGAATTATGTATAGAATAATATAAAGTCTTGGTTTTAGTCCAAAGTATGTTAGTTCATTATTTAATTTTAAAAAAAAAAATCGTTCTTCTATTATGTTTAAATATGTATATACTCAATAACCATAAATATTTAATTAAATTATTCATCTAAACTCTAAAGCCATATAGAATATGTAACAAGTAAAATTCAAATTCAGGCTTTAAATATTACATACAAGATGTAATTTTAACGTCGACTAATTACTTTTTTTCTGCTACGCACAATTTGTAATGGGCAGTCAAATGAGTATGGACCATTCTGATGAATAATTAACAGAATAAAAATATGGGTATGCTTTTATTATTATACGACGAAAACATAAAATAAGATGTCAGCGCAATATTTATTGAGTAGCGTTTCTCACGTTTATACATTTTCAACATTAAGAGTGTAGGACTATACAAATGTTGCTCGCGTGGAACGTTATAAAAATAAAATAAATAAATGAAGAAAGGCCAGTATAATAAAATTGGCATCGAATTGCAATTTCAAAAACTTGTAAATTCCGTGGCAGCAATTATTAGTAAAATGTAAAATAATGGGTAGTTTATAATATACTTAATTTTTAAAAAAAATCGCCAAACAACTACAAAAATAATTATTTTATATATAATTTATATGTTATACTTGTTAATAATATCGTAATTTAAATATTAATATACACCTACTTTATCCTTATATTAGTTAAATTATAATTCACGTTGGTTTAAACAGACTAGGAAACGGACGATTTTACCTACTAACTATACATTGAGTAGGTACGGTACATAATGTAAAAAACGAAAGTAGGTACCTATACAGAATTATTCCAGATAGGCGCCCATAAAACAATAAAATATTCATTAACGAAAAATAAAACTTGGTTTTTTTCTGTAGCTCTCTTTCTCATCGTTGTCAACGTGAAAATTTACATTCGTATAAAAATCACGAAACGAGATGAGTAAAATGATGTAAAACTGTAAAGTAGTAATCAAAGTAGTTTTTCAACTTTCATATGTTGCCATCTTGATTTTAAACAACAAACAACTAGAATGCATTTAAATTTTTGACATTAAGACAGAATAATACACATCAATCAGTATACTTATACATATAATGCTACTTTTTGTCTCCAATATTTTTAAATTTAATACCACTTTAATTTATGTTATAATGTTGTTTTGTACATAATTTACAAATTAATTAAGCAATCGTTTTGTAATTCAAATATTTTCGAAACGCCACTGAAAGTCCATAACTGTGTGCATAATAATTAAGTATAGCAAGTGAAATTAAAGTATTAAAAGCAATGTACACAATATATTATAATGAGAATATTTACGAACTGAAAATAAAATATTAATTTAAAAGTTTTAAACAAACGTCCTTAAGAAATTGCAGGGCAACCATGTTTTATTATCAATACTTTTCGATATAAATAATGCAACATTATATTATGAGTAATATTTTGTTACAATGAGAGCTTGACTACTAAGTTACTTTAATTGCGACTAAGTAATTGTAGGTTCATTTTGACTTGTAATAATTACAAATACGTGTAGCTTGGGTTCATTGAAACAATGGTATTTTCACTACTAATAATTTCCTGTCGTAAATTCTCTGGTTACATCATCAAAAATTAGATAATATTTAAGGTTTTTACATCGGACGATTTCAATTAAAATTATCAAGATGACGAGATGTGTATGTTCATACTTATCTTACATATGAGATCAAGCTCAATCTTTTCAATACCCCTCCTCAATCTTCGTAAATAAATCTCACCTAGGGGATATATATATATATATATATATATATATTTATTTATTTATTTACTGAGTATTATACTGACCATAGTGGTAGGTATCGAATAAATTAGACTTAGAATAGTAGAATAGTGGAGAATACTTACAGAAATATATATTACCAAGTAGCTACTAAAGCACTAACTACTACCAGTAGTTGTTAGTTATAAAACAATTAACATTTTTAAACTGTGGGAACCTAGAAACATTGTTTTTCGAAAAAATATACTACTATTTTAGCCCTGTTTTGGTATATAAATCTTGTATACGTTTGTAAAACGATTAGTTTTTATGAAAACTTAGGAACATAAATTTACTAGGTAAAATCTAATCAACATAAACAAATAATAATGAATAATGATTATTTAAACCTGACGTATGTCACAGTAGGCATTAGTTACATGGCTATGCCATTGTGTACTACAGATTCAATTCATTTATTGTTTAAGCACGTATTTTGTATTGTTTTGTCAGCGAAAAATCAATATTTAACATTGATTTTTGAATTCATTAGAATTGTAAGCTGAAAATAAGTCATAGAATCCATTTTAAATCTCTATAAATTTACCTTGCATTCTCTAAAAACAATATTGTATTTTACAAAATTTTAGGTATTCTTAATAATTTTCCATCATAGAACAATTTTTTAAGAGACATTATAAAATATTAAAAACTATAAAAATTCGTAAAAACATGTGCTGTTAAAAAGGTGATATTGTCCTTATTATTTGTTATTATTATTATTATTATTATTGTTTCAAAACAAAAAAACACATTTTATAAAACACCTAAATAATTATTTAATGCGTTTGCCATTGAGTACCTATGTCAAATATAAAGAAAATGTAAATTCTAACATATAGTTATATGTATACGTACAAGAAACGTTCAAGATTTTAAACTTAGCGTTCTAAACGTGAAAATATTTATTACTAATATAATAATAATATTTACTTGGAGTTAAAAATGTAATAAAATATTTACACGGTATATAGTAATAATGATGATAAATTAAATTAAATTAAATAATTGTCTAGATACCTATAGCATTATTTATTTATTTATATTGCATTTAGTAAGTGATAGGTACGTATTAGACATTTTATTATATAAACATTAAATATAAATACTTATTTTATTTACCAAGTTATCTAAAGCGTCATTATTTCCAAAACATTAAACACTTCAAAATAAAAGCGTTTAATTATTTATATTTCACGTTACATAATTGATAAAGTTAATAAAATAAGAATATATAAATATTACACTAAACAAACTAAAATGTTAACACAAATATTGAGAAGTGGTGTTTTATGGAACAATATGAACTTAAATCGATAAAAAATATTATCGTATTGGAAATTATAAAATACCATTGATCTACTTTCTGATGGTATTACCGGATGCTGTTTTGTATAGATGACTGATACATGTGATACTTTCAAGGTTATTCGATCAGTAGCGAAAGCGTTAATCTACTTTTCTTTTTTATTGACTGAAAATGTCATTGTTGTGGTTATCGATCCGTTTTCAAACAAGATCGATGAAAAATAAAAAAAACCAACTGACTAACAAAATTGTAAGAAAACAATGTAGTTATAGCTGTAGGCTGTAGTTAAATATTGAACTACGAGTTTTAATTACAAAAATGTATTAAAATTTAAAGGAAAATTAATTATAAATAAAAATCAATTAAACACATGATAGAATAAAATCGACATATTTTTCTACAATGAGTTTATCAACAAACCTTAATAATATTAATCAAGGTAGGTAATTGAATCGCTTGAGAAAATGAAAAATATTGAAAGTAAAAAAAAATAGTCGATGTACCAAAGCATAAAAATCTTAAGACATTAATCTGAGTTCATAAATACTGAGTTTACATTTAAAAACAGTTCTATCTGAAATATAATTCAAAAACAATATTTTGTACCTGTGTTCAAATTACATATATAACCTAAAAATACAAGATTAATGGTGTATCTAAAATGCAGCAACTAATAATAATAATAATAGTTCCCCTCTTCCGATGTAAATACTAGAGACAATAATAGCTCATTTTAAGACATGGGTCTGTTCACTGTTACCCATGGCATTTGCATACATTTTCAATGTAAAGAAGTAATTCTACGAACTATTTTTATAATATCTATTTTAATTTTCAATTGAGTCGAGACTTGAGTTGACGATAGTATTTGTACTTAATTGTGTACTTAATTTGTACCTGTATTTTATCTGTATATTACCGAGAGTCAAAACGATACGCTGGTCGTACGCTTTTACGATTTTCACTAGCGTGCTTGTGTGATTGCGAAGACTTCATTTCACCTACCTACGTTAAAATAGGAAACGATCGAAGCTAAAACACAAAAACTACGAGAGAGGGAGGGGTGGGGTGAACCAGCATAGGTACAAGTCGATCGTTTTTTTACCGTAGAACGGTAAAATAGTAAAATAAATAAATGAAATAAAAACATCATCACTGCTAAAACAGGCACTGCAGGTACACCAGCTCGGAGAGATGATGTTTAGGCGGTTTTCTCGTACCGCAATACATGTACAAATATGTAAGTACGCGAACACAACGGGTACGGGTCATTTATGTTGATATTTCGCGGAATGACATTTTGTTTTCGTGCGTTCAAAACGAGTAACGAGCGAAAGCACCACCGGAATATAATCGAAGGAAGAAATCGCCTTTAACGACGAAAGAACTATATACGAAATGAAAAAAAAAAAACGTAGTAATAATTATTTATTTACGCTCGCATACGTTTATATATATAATATATTATGAAGGACATATTATAGGTAATTACTCCCAATGAAACCGGGTTTGTGCTTTCTTATATCGCGGACCATTGTGCACCACAGTCATTATTGTTGTATCCTAACAATAATAAACATTATTATTGTTGTTAACGTTCGCTGGCGGTGTATTTGCGACTTTTTTTATAATAATATTATTCTATATCGCACGGCGAGTGTTGTAAATTCACGAAGTCTCATATAATACGCGGCGGCCGATTCCCCGGAAGCCGTATACGAGCATGTCGGGCGAGTACGCCGCCTCGCGCGAGCTATTTTTACAGACGAACGGATGACCTATGAGCGCGTGCGTAGTGTGTTTGTGAGTGATGTGTGTGTGTGTTAAGTGTGTTTGTGTGTGTGTGTGTGTGTGTGTGTACATATATAAATATAAATAATAACACAAACGCGCCAGTACACCGCTGCACCATACGACACCAACCGTCACTTTTACTTATAACTACTATTGCAAACCGTTCTCGGGCTCGTAGACGTCCGTGGCGTAAAAAACACTCATCGCCGCCCGCGTGTTTTTCGTCCGGCGGCGATCACATGGTAATATTGTAATAACAATATTAACCCAAATTATCATGTGATCATTGTCACGCGCGTGTTCCAAAAAAAAATTAAAATAACCCCCTGTGTCGTCGCAACTGTCGAGTCTACGAGACCTCTCATATTCCAGTAAAGTCAAAGGTTCTCTTCCTAAAACAATGATTTTTTAACCGATATCATTTCATTGTTAATTCTGTGCTATTTAAAAAAACAAAGTTGCGCGAGAAAAGATTTTTAAATATATAATATATTTACATTATGTATGACCTATAGCATTTGTATAGCATTTTGATTTTCCGTGATAGTAGGTACCAGTATCGCTATTCGTCCACGTCGAGTAATTATGATACCTACCGAAAAGTTCTAGAGGTAACCAGGCTTTAACTTTTGTGATGTGTGAGACATCATGCAAGTTAGTTGTGGCTACAATGATCAACACTATAGTTTATCAACGCATCTGTAGCCAAGTACAAATCCACAAGGAGGGATGAGGTTCGTCATCCCTCGTGAATTTTAAATGTAATTATTTTTAAACGTCTGTATGTATATAGTTGTAATATAAAAGCAAAATAAACGAATCGTATTAAACATTTGAAATTAAGTATTAAAAAAGTTAAAAATTGATAGGTCTTTGATATATTTTGTCTATTCACTCCCCTACCAATTTGAAATTCTGGATTCACGCTTGTCAGTAGCCAGAACGGCAAGACACCAAGGGGGCATCTTACAGTTACCATTATTAACCACAAACGCACGACACTTATAGTACCTACACAATACACGTTGTAGCTGTAGCAGTGATATCGACGTAACGTGTGAGAATATACCTATTACATATACAGTCAACTTTCGATATAACGAATTTCAAGGGACCGAGAAAAAAATTCGTTATATCGAAAGTTTGTTTCATCGAAATTCGTTATATCAAGAGAATATACCAATTGAATTCGTTATAACGAGAATAAAAATAATAATTCAACATTTTATTATTCGTATACATATGTATAAAATATATGAGTCATATAAGTATATACATATTTATTGTTTAATTTCAATATAAATTTATGTAATAATATTTCTAATAAAAATATGCTATAATAATAATATGTACATATAATAAATCGCTATACATGTGTGCATTTATTTTTTTTAAAAATCAGATATTTTTGAATATAACTAAAACGGTACCGATATGTTACATAGTATGTACATAGTACATTTTGCGTAGAGCCACTAATCGACATAAGTCTTATCTTAATTGCGATACTGTACTTGAGTGTACTATCGCATGATAATCATCAGAAAAACTTCGTAATCTATTATGTGGTAATAGCAACATACTTATTTTCATATATTTTTCATAGAGTTATACACTAGAGACATGTATCTTATAGTTCTTAATTAAAATTAAAAATTCGTAATAGAAAGCTCCAAATTTATAAAAATTCGTTACATCGCGAGAGTTTTGATCAAAAACGCTTCGCTACATCGAGGGGATCAAAATACACATTACATTTGTTCGTTATACCGCGATATTTTCAAGGGACCGGAAGTTTTATTCGTTATATCAAGATTTTCGTTATATCGAATTTCGTTATATCGCGAGTTGACTGTATAATATATATGGATTTATACGACTGCGCGTGGGGCGGTCGTCGGAGAATGCACGGTGCACGCGGTCCGTGTCACGGGAGACCTACAAAGAGGACTGCGATCGATGTAAAAGGCGCACGAGAAAAGGAGGAAAACGAGAAGACGGGAAGAGAAAAGCGAGGATACGCGACCGCCGGAGAGTATAATAGATCGGATAAACGAACGGCGTAGAGATGATCGATAGGGAAGTCGCTGCCGCAGCGGCAGACGCGCCGAATATTATTTATATAATAATGTGTTTTCGCGTCGCGCAACAGTTCGCGCGCGCTGCACTCGTGGACGAACAGTCGCGCCGAAACGTACCTATTTAATATTATCGTCTTGCGCAACGGTATACATTTGACAACAAAGGGTCGAATAATGATGCCGCGGCGACGACAAGCGTAAAACAGCGACGCGCGTGAAGCCACTCCTCTTAATTGCCCATTCCAAGCGGAAAAAAATAAAATAAACGCGTGCACATCATACACGTAGGTACGTAGTGTAATTATTGCTGTGCAAATCGTTAAACACTCGGCCGTGAGTGTACGTCATAATAATTTAGTGACGGACGTGCGACAACGCGCATTGTTATTATTAAACGTATAAGTATTATCGTCGTCGCTTTCGAAAGCATCACTACACCATACAGTCGGTGATTTGGAAACCTTAAAGTCGAAAAAACGAAACCCTAAAAAATCCGATTCACCGCGTACGCGTAACGACGATCCTCCGGTCGAGAGAGAACTCCGAACGAACGCAAGTGTAGTAAACGCTGTTCGCCTTACACGTCGTATCGGTCGTTAAAGCGGACATAGATTTTAGGCTTATTATGGTATGGTATTTAATATCTATATGTGCTCGCGGTATATACCTAGTGGTATTAAAAAGGTGAAAGTAGTAAGCGAAACCGTTTTATGTATATAGCCTTAAAATAAGCTGTATGCTCGTACGTTAATGATTATAATACGCGATATATAATATGAAATACATTATTACTCGATTATTACGCACGCACTCGGCAGGTATACATAATAGTATGGACATGGGAGGACCTTCAAACAATTATTAATGAACTCGAAAGACACGTTATAACACTTAGAAACACTTCTATAATGTACACGAAGGTAATAACACAAACATATTCGGGTACGTGAATTTATGTAGGTACCTATGAAATTATTCGATTAAACTGAAACCACGATTTTACCCATTAAATATTACAGTTGGTTTGCATAAAAAAAAAATAATAATAGTAAAAACCATGTTTTTGTCGATTATCTTACATAAATTTCACGTACGCGTAGATAATTAAAATCGAATCGGTTTCATTTCGCAGGGTCGTTGTATAATTGCGCGTAAAGCGTATTGCAGAAAAAAGGAAATCGAAGTGATAAAGACACATAATATGCCTCCGCTCGTGCGTGTTTTGAGAAACACACGAATCGCATAACGTATAAATTAAAACCCGTCGTACTTACTCGGTGCGGTTTTACGTCGGTTTATGAATAAGGTGCAATTAAACGACTTCGTGTTTCTCAAATCAACATTGACAGTGCGCACTATATATACTCTGGTCGTGAAACGCGGACGCGCGCCGTCGGTCTACTGAAGGTCTCACTCGTTGAGCCTTCATTATTATATACACCCTAATGATATTCACAGGCAAATGAGGGGCATGAAAAAAAAAAAAAAAAACGGAAAAGAGCAAAACTGTGTTGATTGCGTTCTTCGGGTTTCGTTGGCGTTCGTTTCTATTCTCACGCGACGAGAAAGAAACATTTTTCTCGTCCTATTGTTTTGCCGCCGAGCCGCCGTGATGGGTTCCGGAAACGGGATAATTTTTTTTCCACGAGGCCGTTTTTTTCCCCACCGCCCGAGCGACCATCGCAGATGTTTTAGGAAATTCTTTGTACGGCGAACGTACATAAGAAAACGCAACGGACACGGTAACAGCGTACGCACAATGATAACAATAATTATTACATCCGTACATGCAACTGTATTTTAGAACGTACAATAATAACCGTCTTCCCTATAATATAATCCAAGTATGGGATAACGCGACACGATTTCATTTCCAACCCGTTCGCCTTGGACGAAAAAATAAAGTCATTTGAATAACATATTATTAATTTTATTATCTGCAAAGACAAGACTAATGTTTAATTAATGGTAGGCATCTCATCTGAACACGATTGCGCCGGTGCGTATATAGATGTAAACGTTAAATTTCAATGTCAGTTTTGCCATCACGATTTTAACAAATTTTATTTAGTGTTTGTATCATGGACATCTAAAACACCGTGAAAACAAATCACTACAATAACTGATACCATCACGGAGCGTTCATTGAGAACACGTACCCTTAAAAAATCTTAACGCAATAAAGTTGATGTTTCGCCGTTTACTATCAACTTTAAAAATCATTTGTGGTTTTCAACAGATATTTCATCTGTGTTTTATGTTCCTAGAACATCATAGAATAGAGGCCATTCATTCAGAGTGCGGGTTTTTATGTACAACTAAATTAAAGAATAAAAGTTTTTTGTGCATACGGTTATGACTTATGACAGTACCTAGAAAAAAGTTATTACGAATCATAGTATATTTACAGATTATATGGATATAATATAATCGTTCATATAATCTGTGGTGTAGCCATACAAATACGAAGAATCCAAAGTAAGGAATATAAATTCGTGATCAAATCGTCACTATAAAATAGTACAAATAAAATATTTGTAGACCATATAGCGCATTATACGATATATTATGATATAGGTTGGAGCATATCACGATGCCTGAATATACAGTAGATTGTGTTTATAAATTCTAGTGCATTTACCCCGAAAAAATAAATTTTCACCAATATACAGAAATGAATACAGTCCT
The DNA here is from genome assembly GCA_027580255.1 of Therioaphis trifolii. Classification (NCBI taxonomy): domain Eukaryota; kingdom Metazoa; phylum Arthropoda; class Insecta; order Hemiptera; family Aphididae; genus Therioaphis; species Therioaphis trifolii. Next base: position 3,821,107 of record CM050406.1, on the reverse strand, counting down.
GATTTAGGTTCAACTAAACATATGTTGTAAGGTTTTATCGAAATAAGATAACAATATTATTATAATGATATACTGCAAACTACAGATAAACGTCTATACTTGAGATGTAATTTATATTCGTGTAATCGAATCATTCGAATAATGTATGCTACATAAAAAATTAAAAGATTCTATTACAAAAATATTCAAATAGATTTAGTTCACTATTCAATCGTTAAGTTACAGGAGGTTTATATCAATCTTTTAAATACTAATTACTAATAATAACAATAATAAATCATATTATTGTTTTGTTGATAATATTTGGGTAGTTCTTGTATAGGTACTAATTACTATTATGATATATTAATGATGTTAGGTAAGTATAGTTTTTTTTTTATTTATTAAAAATTAAATGTATCAACATATTACATGTTACAACAAGTTAGTTATAAATGAATAAATAACAATAACAATAGCAATTTAATTTAGAGTTATATATATATATATATATATATATTGTGTGTGTTTGTGTTATTGATGTACAGAATATGTGGTATGTGTGTGTGTGTTATGGAGTAGGAGTTAAAGGTAGTGTTATTTTGTTTATTAGGGATGTTAAAACAGTAAGAAGGGGGTTAAGTATAGATTTTAGTTCGTCGAGGAATTTCGGCGTATGACGGTTTTCCTTTTGAGTTTGGACTGGGGTCTTCATTTCCACTTCTTCGAGATGAAGGTGGTATAGCAAGTGTTGGAATAGGTTGATTTTAAGTATACGTTCAAATTATATCATAATACTGTACGGGGAATATTAACATAATGCAATTTAACCCTGGATAATGGAAATTGGTTTAAGGTACAGTTTAAAATAATAATAGAACTATCTTTTTTTTAAAATATACTTTATTTACGAGTGATTATCTAAGGTTATTAAATTTCTTAAATAGTAACCATCTATTTGTCTGATAGAAATGAATAATTATAGTTTAATTTTTGAATATTTAATAATTAACTGATTCTATTAGAATTTTCGAATAATCAGGTATAGGCGCTCGAATCAGGGGCGTATTTATGGGGAAAAAAATCCAAAAAAAATCCAGGAATTGTTTATAAAGCCTGCTTATTACGTCCTATCAGATATCGTAAAAATAAATCGTTAAAATTCAATATAATTTTATAAAGAATTATTAGTAACAACGAACAAGTTATTCGTGTAATGTGTCCGACGATTTTGATCGTAACGATTATACCTTTGAGTTTGGTTTAATAGTGTGAATTTGGGAATTTCAGTTGGAGAAAATACCATAGCCCCCTCCCAAAAAAATATCTAAATGCGCCCCTCTGCCCCTGGTTCGAATAGTTCTCATCAACAATTGGCACAGTCACAGATAGAATACACCTATATTATAATACAGTGTATACGCAATCACCTATATCGATCGCTAAACACAATTCGGAAATCGCTTCGTGCGTCAACGTGTCGAGTTCCACGCGCGATTTTAACCCGTAAACACGTCGGTGGACATGTGCATATATGCATGTATTGTGTGTATAAATAATGATATGACGTAATTTGAATACGAGCGACCAGTATAGGCGTATAGATCCGGCGAGATGATCGCCAATAACGAAACGTATCGTCACAGTAATAATAATCACGTCACTCCGAGTAGCGCCGACGACGCCACCGGTACGTGCACACACGACTCTTTTATTGCAGAATCGAACGATATGCATATATTATTATGTTCAGGTGATGATTAATGGTTCGTATCGCGTAAATCACAGGATACTTCCGTTGCCGGCGCTACGGGTGCCCTATATAACTAACAGTATAATATTATATCATAATATGCGTTTCGCGAAACGATTAACGGCACAACGCATTTGCCCGAACAATGCGGAAAACGTAAGAACCACAGCGGAGACAATTACAGTGTAATAACGATAAATAAAAATAATTATAGTAAAAAAAAAAAAAGAAAAAAAGGAAAATAATGTCTCGATCGCGTGGGTTATTGTAGCGTTACTAATCCTTCAGGTCGCGTCGTGCGTCGTTCCTCGATAGATCTGGGCGTCGTTTAGCGTACGTTGTGTTCGCGCGGAAAAAGCGCGGCGGCATGCTGCACTTTCCTATAGATGTCTCGCTGCGCGGCGCACGTGAAACGCGGTTACACACACACACACGGGAACGGCATAAATTATTATCCGTCGCGGGTCGTAAGTAAAAAAAAACGAAACACGAAAGTCGCGTCTCGTAACGCAAAACTGGAGGCAAAAAAAAAAAAAGGAAAAAGAAAAAAACCGAAACAAAAGGCGAACACGGAGTCGTCGTCGAGCCTATACGGTGAAAGCGTGCGGCGCGACACGGCGACGGCACCGTGTGGCATTGTGTTCGCCGCTGCCGCCGCGGTCGTGAACATTTTCCCACTGCAGCAAGAGAGTTACGTCGTGTACACGCGCGCGTCGTAGAGAATCAGAGAAAGAGAAAGAGAAAGAGATAAAACGAGTGAATAAAAAAAAAATAAAAATACGAAATTTTTTTTTTTTAAAACGGGGGGAAAAAATAATTTTAAAAAAACGTCATCGATACGTCGTCGTCCTGACCGCAGACCCGTCCGAGTAGATCAGGTACACCCGGTCGTAGTGCGTGAAAACTGCTGCGATAATGATTACACGTCGTGTCGGCTGGGGCCGAGTGCAGATCATCGCGTGTGCCAGATGACCCGCTGCCGCTCTGTCGTGTGTCGTCCGCCCCCGCGATGAGGGTGCAGTGCGTTCGCATCTCGCGATTATCCTCGCTCTTAGGTAGACTAAGGATTGGATTTTTGGAGGCTTCAGTTCTACAAATCGATCGATAATATAATAACTATCTGTAGCAATTCGTGAACCATTTACCTTTCAAAATATATACATATAGAAGTTTTAGGTATTGGTGAATGGTGTATAATAGGCACGGCGTGTTAACCTACGTGTATGCGAATCATGTCCGCAATACAACATCAATTAATTTTGGACGAATATTATCATTTTAATTTAAATGATCAATAATTAATTAATTAAAACTTGTTTGAATTTCTGTACTGTTTGTTTGTAATTAATGTCATTAATCGGTATGAAAATATAGTTCTGAGTATCTTGGCAAATAGAAGGTGTTTTTTTTTATTCTACCAAAAGAATTTTGACTTTTAATGAAGTTTAATTACTATATATATATTTTTTTTTTTTTTGCTGAATTAATTTTAACTTATTCACGTAAAAAAATAAATATAAGAAACTTTATCTTAACATGCATTATTATATTAACTTAATTTGACGAATTAAAAAAATAAGTTAACTGCCCAGCCTTGTATAAAAGTAGTGATTACCTATAGTGAAACATCTACATAGTTACACGATATCGAAAATTATCTATTTTCATATGCTTTAAAATTTTCATGATTTTATTTATTTTTAATAAAAGTCAGATTTTTTTTTAATATTTGAAAATCGAATAAATTTATAATTTTTGGATCTTGTGAAATTCGGAGGCCCAGGGCAAGTGCTCTGATGCCCCTCATTAAATCTGGTCATAATATTAATATTGTAGTAGACAAAATTAAGAGTAACTCGGGAAAAAAGCCGAGAGGCGGTGACGCGATAACGGTATGACACTTAAACAGGGTTTTCAGTATATTTTCACGTATTTTATTTTTATTATTTTTTAAATAAATACATTTATTTCAACGTAATTAACGTTATAATATAATAAAGTTGCTTTTATGATGTGGTGCTACGATAAGTTATAACTAATTTCCATTTTATTCATTTCAAATTTTAAAACGATCATGCCAAGGGGTGCTCAAGATCCAAAATACCTCCATATAATATATAGTTGCGTCAATGAACATTATATCTACACTTAGGGAATAAAAGACGTCGATTGTATAATTATATTTTATGCTCGGGTACAACATTGTGCGGAAAAAATTAGTATTAAATCGTACAGGGCGTTGAAAATACAAGAGGTTTAAAGTACAGTCGAACTATTAGCGTTTATTTGTGACAAATTTATTTGACAACCGGTAAAAACCAATTGCGTTTTACCATAGGTCTGTAAGGCGTCCCGTGGAAAAACGCGCCGCGCAACAACGACTTCCGTAGTCCGTGGGCGCGGGTTAACCATGCACACACACACACACATGTATACGTTTATGTTTTTTAAACATTTCACACGTTCAATGGGCGCACGTCATATTATAATAATTTCCCAAACATCACGCGTTCATAATGTATGTGTGTGTGTGTATGTGTGTGTGTGTGTGTGTGTGTGTGTGTGTGTATGTGTGTGTGTGTGTCTGTGTGTCTGTGTGTGTGTGTGTGTGTGTGTGTGTGTGTGTGTGTGTGTGTGTGTGTGTGTGTGTGTGTGTGTGTGTGTGTGTGTGTGTGTGTGTGTATACCGAATATGTTGTGCATGTATTATACCATATTATTCGACCAGCACTGTCTCTTGGTCGTCGTAACGCCGCCAACGGTGAATTATACATGCGTATATATTTCGGACGATAATGTGCGCACGCCGGCGCATATTGTTAATCTACGCGTTCGGTATACACACAACACGGGGCCGTGGGCGCGAGTGTCAATGGACGCGTCGGACCGAAACCGTTTAAACACTCCGTTTTTCGTACCGTCTAAAGTTCTAAACGATGTGCGCGAACAAAATATAATCATCAACGCGCACACATAACGCCGCCGTGTTGTAACACACGACGTATAATGGAAATACGTTCGACGTGCGATCGCACTGGCGCGCGTTTCGTCCGAAACCCATTTCGTGCCTTCCTTGTATTCTATTTCACATCCGGCGCGTTGTATAAATTAAAACGCGTCCCGCGGACGGTCGTGTCGAGGACGACGACGACGACGACGACGACGACGGGAGAGGTCTACCACAATGGCACTCTGGCACCCGCGCGCATTCGTACGTAATAATAATATAATATATAGGCCGTATCCGAAATGAAACCTATTATTATTATTATTATTATTATTATTATTATTATTACTACTACTACTACTACTACTATTATTGTATTACTGTACTCGTATAAGTCGTATACCCATACATATATATGTTATTGATCGAGGCGTATGCTGCGTACACGGGATTGTTTCGATGACACGTGCAATTTTCAATTACGAGGCTATACGAATTGACGTGAGTGCGAGTGCGTGTGTGCGTGTGTGTCTGCGAGCATTAATCATGCTCGACGGAGTTTGGTCGACGTTCTTAATTGGATCGACGATTCACGAGTGATTGTTTCACGCGAGCTTTTTATTATATGTTTTGTGATTTTTTCACAACACCACATGTATACATCAATCTTATCGTCTAATGAACACAGTCGTTGTCTGTGTATCTCTCTCTCTTTCTCTCTCTCTCTCTCTCTCTCTCTCTAGATATAACGTATACAGTGTACACAAGAGTAGCGAGATCGAGTCACTAAAAATACCATGCCTCGTGAAATGACTTAGTACGTCTGCGTCATACTATAAAACGTACGTCTTTCATAAACTCGCACGCAGTCTATATAGATAGTGTTCACTATTATACTTGGGACGTTCGTGACCCCCTCGGATTTCGATAAAAGACTTTTCGGTACAACGCCCTCGCAGGCCGGCCTGCATTAGCGGCTTGTACATGAGCGCGTCGTGTTCACGAACGTGCGTGTACCCATACGAACGTGCCGTATTCTATCGATTGTCACAGTCGATTATCGTGTCGAAAAACGAAGAGCCAATATTTTTCACGTCCAATACAATTTTATTGTTTATGTTTGCAGATAAATAATATTATTTACTTGCACGTGTTATCAGGGCCATATTTACCATTAGGCAGGATAGGCAATTGCCTATGGCCTCCGTTATTAGGGGGCCTCAGATTTTTATTTTAACTATTTTAAGGATATTTTCATCAATTCCATGTACCGATTGTAGTAGTGAAAGGTCTTTTTCTGTCCTGAAGAGGATTAAAACAAGATTAAGATCAACACTTACTCAAGAAAGACTTGATAACTTAGGTTTACTATCAATAGAAAGTGATCTTACATCTTCTTTAAACTTTGATGACACAATAAATGACTTTGCTTTAAAAAAAACAAGAAAAGTAATTTTATGACACAGCTTATTTAAATTATAAGTATAAAAATATAGCTTTTATCTAGTTAATATAAAAAAAAAAAAAAATGTTTAATTTTGTACATCATAAGTAGGTACAAGAAATCTATAGTCTGTAGAAATAAAAAATGTATTACATAACTATGTTTGTTAAAATATATAAATAAATTATAATTATATATTTGTTTCGTTTACTTATTTGTGAAGGGGGCTCTATATGCTACTGAAGGGGCCTCAATTTTTATTTTGCTTAAGGCCACAAAAAGCCTAAATCAGGCCCTGCGTGTTATAATGATAATTATCCACGTACTCATTGTGGTAAAAATATTCTGAAGTACTACGTAGGATATCTGTTTCGAAAACACGACATTGCGATTGCAAATATCCGAATCCTTTTCACATTTTTCGTTATTCGACTGTTTTTATCACCACGTGTTCGAGAAATTTCAGATTTCTTTTACTACCGCAGTATATATTATGTACATACATGTGCGCCTAACCGCCGCCTTCTGACATTGGGTCGATGGATCTGTTTACTGTGGACCGAGAAAAAACAATATTTTTTGAAAAAATGTGCACACGAATGGACGTATGACATTCAAAGTGTATCTGTTGTGTTCGTTCTAGCCTTCTAGACGATTTCAACGAGAACACTGTACTATATACGTAATTGTTACTATGTAGAACACACATTGGATGGGTATGCGATACGATAGTAAACGGCGATCCGTCGAAAATAAAAACTAGTCTCGGAAAATCGTTAGGTTATAGTATAAAGTGTTAACAGATGCTCTTCTGCTGGTAGCCCGTGGACGTGGTAAAAGCGTAAAACAAACACGGCATAAACGTATTATTTCGTATTGGTTTTCTCGCGTAGGTAGGTATATATACACTGTAAACATGCATACGTATATACAGGGGCACCCCCGCACAGGACCGGCGCTCGTGTGTAATATCGAAATGGCAAAATAAAAAAAATAAAAAACGTAAAAAAAAAAGACTACACCGCTCGAACACTAATAATAGTCTTTTGGTCGAAATCATAATATAATGTAACGTATGAAAGTATCACTCGTTCTCCTCCCACCCGAAGATTCAATTCGAGCACGATCTTTTATATTTTAAATCATCGAGTTCAAATATTTTATGGCCCGCCGTAAAACCGGACGGAGAAACCAGGGAAAGAGAGACGCGGGCAAATAGACCGAGACAGAGTAAAGTGTACATAATATGTAATGTAAACACATGTCTCCGTTTTTGCGTGTTTTGGCAACGTTCGTAAACGGAATATACGTCAACCGTTGCCCCGGAGTCCACCGCCGAAACCCGTGGCTGCCGTCCAAAGCACTATAATTGGTCAGCATCGATGTAAAAGGGCCTTTTCGCACGTGTGCGATATTTTCGGCGAACCACCGCACGCTCGCTAACTTATTATAATTCGAAACGCGTGTACGCTCGACGGCGGCGTACGCGCAGGTTTTGAGCGGCGGCGGCGGCGGCGGTCGAGAATCGATCCTAATATCGTTACGGCGAAAAACGCGTGAGACACAGAACGGCGTGGGCCGTGGGGGACCGAAAAAACCATTTGGGTAAACACAGGTTCCCGCGTTGTCGGGAGTCCGTGTCTTGTAGACGATCGCAACGAGTGATTTCGCTCCGCACGATTCCCCCTCGGGACTAGGGTCAAAATATACTTTTCCAAATGACGTGCGCGCCGTTAAACAAAACTCGATCGATTTCACCTGGACGACACAAACTTATAGAGAATCTGCTTACCGCACGGATAAATCAAAGATTTCTAAACGACTCTCTGCAGGCCTTACACGTGCGTATATCATCGGCCACAATTGAGCATTTTAAATTATAAAAACATTTGCATTTTTCAAATCCGGTGCATCGCCATACTTTTATAGATTTCAAGTAAAGTATTTAAAAAATACTTTTGTCGTTTAGTTTTTTAATTTAATCTATTCGAGTGTAAAGATATGATATATATATATTTATTTTTTTTTTTTGCTGTTCACGAGTGTCAGTAACGTTCGGCTGTCTGACAAGTATATTATGTATTTAAGATACGTGTTTGTGTTCTAATTGATAAGTGTGATTGGTATAAATGTTATAAATACAAACATGTGTTATAAATACCTATAAAATATGTAGGCAATATTTGAATATTTGTTTTTTTGTCACTTCATTAATTAAAATGACATTCACACACTTAAGTTTTCCTCTTTTTGTTTGACTGTGAAAAAAAAATTGTATAATACGTTCATCTTGTTGTTTTATGCTTTCCCATGTGTGCGTGTTTGAAAAATGTAATAAATATTATACTCAGTGTGAAAGAGATGAAGAACGCACAGTTTTTTTTCTATCGTAATGGAAATAATAATTTAACTCTAACTTTTTTAAACAAAATCAAATTCAAGTTTACCCATTGCTAATTTGATTTCCATATTAAAACCGAGAAAATACATTGATTAGTTCTAGAGTTTTTTTTGAAACTTATTTAAATGTATCGGAGTATGTCATCAAAGTATATTTCAAAAAAATTTATATCGAAATCATGCGTAGACATTATTATTCACTCAAAGTATATAATACTACATCTACTTCGGTATCAAATGCATAATAATTGCAATGTAATCAGTAATCATTTAGGTTTCGTTTTTTCCAGTCAATAATATGACAGATAATTAAAATTATACATAATATGTGGCCGGTGCGCAACTTACTCATTTCCATTTTTTCTCCGGGACTCAATTTACCGCTTTTGAAATGTATACAAATGATCGCGGACTCAATTCACCTAGCCCCGTGTGTTTGAGCATACATTTTACCTATTTGTTCTGGTGTCGTACCGGATACGATTTTAATTGCAGGTTCCCATACGAATGTCATTGAAATCAAACATTGCGAGTAGCTAATTGCTACAAACATAAATAAATACGATTTGGCAGGTACAGGATCGATTATTCGAATGAAAGAAACGTAATGTTGTCGTTACGGTTTTATGCTTAACAAGCGCCAAGCCCGTCATCATCATAATACGCTGGGCTAGCGCCCGGAAAAGTTTGGATAGCCGCAACTAGTGAGTACGGAAAAAAATATAGCATAATAAAGTTATTTTTAATTTTCTTTTTTTTTTTTTTTCTATTCGACAGGAAAAAGGTCCAATTAGTATGTTAGCTTCCTATTCAGCGAAACCGTTTGTAAATGATCTGTGAAACCAAACTACACATTCGGGAAGTAAAATGATAAAATTGTGCCAAACCAGAATAAGGGAGTCCTCTAATACATTTTCACGAAGACTCTAGTTTGTCTAGATTAATTAATCTAAAAATACAATTCAAGAAATGAAATATCGTGACCGGAATACGTAATTATTTTTGAGAAAATAAAAACTATAATTTATAACAATTGTGAATGATGTCTTGGAAAACGCTTTGAAATTTACGTTTTTATACATTATTATTATATAATAATATTTTATATTCTATTGTCACACGATTACATCATGATTCGGTAAATGAATACACTATTGTTATTAACCAAATAGTGTTGTATACATTTTATTCATAGAAATAATCATATGATATCTATAATACATACATATTTAGGACGTATCAAAACATTCAAAACCACGGGGTGTTAAATACAATCACGCGGTAAGGGAGGTAAGTATGATGACTCTCTTTGCTTTTTTTTATGTAGGTTCACATTATGTTATTTTATGTAAAATCTTTAAATTTTACTCAAAAAACGATCGTTTTAGATTAATTATGACAATAGTATAGTAATAGCAACGTTCATTGGTGATTCTAAAGAAGGCTATTTTTTGTATTATTATTTTTTTTTTTTTATAGTAACGTAAGACATTACTACATCAGTAAACGTTGATATCAGTGTTTGGATTTAAAACATTTCGAATTTTGTGGTTTTTAATGTTTAAAAATTCAGTTTATTAATGATTGTAATTAACAATTTAGATTCTTGACAAATACTGTTGAATGTAATAACTAATAACCAATAAGAAACGGTACCTAACAATTAACAACTGACATTAAAAAGTAAAACTGTAACCTAAAAACTTTAAGACAAAAATAAAACCATTAGTTAAGGTTTAACCTTATATTCTTTGTAATTAAACAGTTCATCGACCAATCATAACGTGACTTACAAAAAAAAATATTTTTTTTTTAGTCATTGTTTAATTGTGTCAAGCGATTTTGTTCTACCATATTTCGACAAGTACAAGTCATGGAAAATGTTGTTTATTTACACGTTTTGATTGCTATGTTGTTAACCTAACCGTGATGAATTGTCAAGCCATTCAGCTTGCTCGGAAGTTATTTATATATTATAAATAAGTAATAATTCGAACTACTTATTTAACGCAAATAAAGTATATTACAGGGCTCATATTTTAATTGTACATCGTACTTTAATTAATAGAGTAAATAAATTAAATATCACAAGTAAAACCACATACGTGTGTAGATGGCATTTAATAACTAGTGCAATTATTAAATGTTCATAAAATGTTTTAACTAATAACGTTTTAAAGTGCAGAAAGATGATTTTAATTAATGATAAAAGATATTTAAATAGCATCTTATAAAACGATTGATCATCTTGTCAAAACGGTGACCTCGTATTAAAATATATTTTATGTATAAATATTATTTATGTTATTTAATGAGATGAGCTATAAGGGTGCATTTATTTTATCCCATGTATATTGTAAACTTATTTTAAGATTTTTGCAAGAAAGTAAATTAATTATAAATATATATTTTTTTATCTGCCTCCTGCGTGATAAAGATAAACCCGGTCGTCGGATTTTTGTTCCGCGTCGCCATAATAGAATTTTGATAAAACGCCAAAATGTCTGGCAGGTTAAAATCTCTTGTTTTGTAAACTTTTATTTTATTTTAACGAATAGAATCTCGTAATTGCATTAATAGTTTGGTGTGGATACTAACTGGAATCAAAATTGAAACTCGCAAACATTTAGACTTAAATCACTTGAGCAATTTATGTTTAAATATAAACACGTCAAGTCTCGAATAAAAAAAAATTTTAATGGTTCGTTCTACGCGGAAATATATTTCAAGTAAGCGCTAAGTGCCCACTTTATATTTTTGTACAAACCTGCAGCTAACCAATAGCTTTGTGATGGGCAAAATGTGAAAAATATAAACGAAAAGACGGTAAAGGAAACATTGTATGATTATTATTATCACTATTAAAAAAAATAAAATAAGTGATTAAATATGTTATATATATTTTCATATTAATGAGTTCATTAACTAAATTGACTCGTCTCTTCGTATCTTCTGAAAATGTAATTACTCCTTCACTCTAAGTATAATTTAATATTTTTTTAATTACTCAACTAACAATGGCCAATTTAATTTATTCGGTTTGTAATGGTTATTTAAAAGTAAGTATCTATTAAACATTAACATGTTCGTTTTTGTTTTTATACATTTTTTTCGGCTGGCAGATTTGTTTAACCTTCAATTAATAATATACATGCATGTAACATCGCTGCATGTTACTACAATGAACACGTTTTTTTTTTTTTAAACGTCTCTTGAATTATATAAAAATAGTAAACATTATTGTGTTCATAACAGTAGTTATATTTTGTATTGACCCCATAAATTCAGTCGCGAATTTTTTTTTTTTCAAGGTCGTAAACGACTAGACTATATCAGCGTTCGCAAATATTTAATTTTGCAATTTGTATATGTTGTGTCTTTATTTTATACGTATGAGTTTTATTTTAGTTAACAAATGCGCAGAGTTTATTTTGGAATTTTTTTGAGGAAGTGGGCGATTGCACGCAAAAATTGTCTACTAAAAATAAAGCCAATAATGACCTTCGTGTATAACTCGTGCTGTGATTTTTCAAACGGCGCCTCGACTGTATCGTAAATTCGAAATATTGCTTTTTAACCGTGAAATAATAGGTACACACCAATGGGCGATGCGATGTGTGTTATTATTTATTTCAACATGCTATTATGGAAAATGTATAAGTAAAAAATGTAACTTATTAGCAAACTTCATCGCGGTTATAAAAAGACTAATTATTTTGAATATGTGTCTAACTAAACTTTTTTTTATCATCTATTAGAAATTAGGGCACACGATCGGTATATTTTCTCAATTACGGTTCTAAATGAATAAAAAAATATCATTTTTTACATTCAAACACCGCACGATTTGTCTACCGAAATGTTGGCTTTGTTTTAAATTGTATTTGTTATAATTCAACGCGTAGGCCGTCATTAGGCTGCAAAGTTATTTTATTCAACAGTTTTGAATTAACTTATTGTAAAAAATAAACTATCACTCACACACACGTACACAACTTGTTTACACTGATATTTGGGTCGTGTCTATAGTGACTATGGGGTTTATTTTTAATCGGCCTCATTCGCTTATGGGGCGCACATATCAAAACGAGAGGAATCTGATTCGCACACTAAACTGGAAACACTATTAAAACACCAATCAATCCAAAGAGGATACATCAATACATCACTAGGTGGGGATAAAATCTATTAAAACTGTTATTTTAGACATAATGTTCTGTAAACAAGTTGAGATTTGTTATTACTAATATTTTAAATAGTTTTTTTTTTTTTAATTTTATCGTCGAATCAATTATAAACTAAAACCTAATCATAAAAATCGTATTAAAAACATGTGTTTCATTGACGTTTTTACGTGTTTGAATGTCGTACCGAATAAAAAACAATGGTGATTAAAACCTCTTTTGAAAATATTTTCCGGTCATGACTGAATAATCATTGTAAAATAAATAAATAAATAGTTTACGGGAAAAAAATGAATCATTCGAGCTAATTATTTAAAAAAAAAAAATTAAATATTGCAAATATTATATTCCCTTTTCGAAATTTACATTTAAAAACTTATGACAATACAAGCCTCCTGAGTATGGCGTGCATTAATTCACGGAAACTATATTATATTGATCAAATATTTAGAATTCGATAAATGCAAAAAGGCTGAGTGATCGTGTTATGTAAAGAATTATATTATTTAGAATTATGTACAACACAATATTGTTGGAAGTGCGCAACCTATCTCTTGAATTTATGATATTACAGTGGAGTTCGTACAGACATAACTTCGACGGCACGAACAAAACACCATTTTATAGTCATTACTCATTTACATACTATACAATAATGATTAATGTTTTAGTGGATATTGTTATACGCGTATGCAAAACGCGCAACGGTCAACTCGGTTATAGTTGGTGATTTAATATTAAAAACGATATGTGAATATGATCGACGTAAGATAAATATAATCGCGCAAAACACGCAGTGCAAAAGACGCGATGACGACTTTGTCCGTCGTAATATTCGTCATTTGCAGGTATAGCTAATTAGTAACGATGTGTTCTGGCGTAGGTAATTGCGCGTGCTAAATTCGTTCGAGAGTAAAAAAAAAAAAAGGCGCACGGCGATATAACGATCGAAACAACAATACTAATAATAGTAATCAATGTCTCGCGACACGTAGCTGAGTCGTTGGCGATGAGCGAGAGCGAATCCGTCGGAGAAAAATCAAAAGCCAAATCACACAGCGAATTGACCAACGAGCGACGACGATAGTGGACGGCGTGCACGAGCGCGGTAGATCTCTCAAACACCAACAGCCCCGCGACCGATCGACGTATCGATCCGGGGCCGTCGGATCGTGAGACGGAAAAACGAAGCAAGACGAGTTTTGATTTTCCTGGTCGCGCGTGCACACGACCCCGGGGGTCCCGGTGGAGTTTCTACGGCGCGCGCGGACGTTCACTCGACTGTTCGTCGTCGTCGTCGTCGTCGTCGTCGTCGCTACGTTCACGTGAAAACTAACCTTCCATTCGTGGTAATATTCCTCGGTGATGGCCATGTCTCGGCGGTTCGGTTGACTCTTCGCGGACTGTACGATATTGATAATATACGTATAGTTTCGTCGTCGACACGGAAATTATTACTGTGCACGACTCTGCAGACCAAACGTTTACTGTGTGGTTTTCCGGAGGGCGACGCTTTTCGTATGCGTCTCGGCGTATAATATCGTCTCTATCTCTCTCACCGCCTCTAAATCTTTTTCTCTCGGTTCTCCGCAGACGTGTATGCGTGTGTGTCGTTTTAATAACGGCGCGCCACTGTTACTGACGCGGATTGGAAAAGACCGTTTTTACAGCATCTGCATCAAATCACCGCGGTGTGCCCCTCCATCGCGGGCCCCGACAGAAAGCCATAATTTATAATTAAAATAAAAAAAAAAGACGGCGCGGAGAAAAAAAACAAACACGCGCCGTATCATCGGCGCAGTGTTGCGCGTAGCGATATAACGACGCGGCGGCGGCGGCGGCGGCGTCGTCGACCCAGCGGCATAAATGTTTCGGTCCGGTTATCGGGCTATACCCCTGTCGACCGGATAATTATAGAAGGCTGCCAAGAACCGAGCAGAAGAGAAGCAAAAAAAAAAAAAAACCCCATGATCTTACTAACGACGACAGACCGATGGAAATGATTAGCTCGCGAGTGCTTACGTCACGCGCATAAAACATTCGACAGTGTGTGTCTGTGTGTGTGTGTGTGTGTGTGTGTATTGCGTGCGCGCGCAAAAGAAAATATAGATATCCGGGAGCTTTGATCGAGACAAAAACCGCCGTCCGCCGGCTAAATTTTTGGCGGACGATAAGTTCGCGCACGCGCGTATGTTTTCGCACAAGTATCAGGGTGACCGCCGCAGGGTTCGACGGTAAAATCTAAAAGAAAAAAAAAACTTGCCAAGAGTTCCGCACAGGTGGTCGCCGTGACTGCACTGTAATTACCGAAAAACGTAAGATCTGGACCTGTCGTGATCCCTTCGCGAAAACGCAAGCCGATTTTTTAAACGTTTTGTACAAAAGTATAAAACGCTTATGATTTTTGTCACGCGTGTTTAGTAGAGTCGCGTATATTATGTCAATGCAGAACAACGTCCAATGAGTCAATATTTATACCTGAGACTAATAAAATGAATATTATCGTATCAATAATAGTGCGATTTGAGTTCAGAATAACCGGAGTATTCGAAATAAGGTCAAATGTCCACTATTGCTAAACTGAAAATAAAATCGAAGTAAAAATACAAATATTGTTTTCAAGGATGTGCTTTTCATTGCATAAGGATTCTAAGGACATAAAGTACCGCTTTTCCTATTTGTGCCAACGCATTACACCAAAATAATTTCAAATATGTCTGGCGTTTAAATAGAATACATTTTATGATAATAAAATAAAAATGTATGTACTTACAACAAAATTTATCTACAACTAAAAGACATTACGAAATGTTTAAAATTATTAATAGCCATTAGCCTCCAGATGTGACATAAGTTGGTAATCATTTATCATTAATGAGGCATCTTTTACCATTTTGCAATTATTTATTATTTTTTCAATATCATAAATACATGTAATACGTTTATTTTTTTAATAAGTATAATGTCGCAATATAGATTTCGCTATAGGCATTGCTGACTAATAAAGCTTAATTAATATAAAAATAAAACATCGACTAATTTCACTAAAAAGAAATTTATTGCGGGTGCCTAAGCCCAATTTTTCTATGACCCCAGGACTAACGAAACAACCGAGAATTATAAAATAAAAAATAATTATGATTAATAAACGTTTATATAAATAATTTCACAAGATAATACATACAGTGTCATATAAAATAAATGTTGGTTAGAGATTAATGTTTGTAAATATATTTTTAGATTAAATAGTATACGATTGTTAAAATATTTTTTAATAAAATTGTGTAAAAAAAATTAAAGTGTAATAAATCATACAGAGTATTATTCTTGTTAAATATTCGAAGCGTCTAAATTAAATAAATTATGTTAAACCTAGTACGTATTACTATAAATACTATAAATAAAAATTTTAAATGAAGAAAAATATTATGAAAAACGAGGATTTTAAATAGGTATTAGGTAATGTACTTATAAATATTTTAAATAATATTATATATATATATATATATATATATATATATATATATATATATATATATATATATATATATATATATATATATATATATATATATGTGTGTGTGTGTGTGTGTGTGTGTGTGTGTGTGTGTGTATTATAATTATAATATAATATTTTTAAACAAAAAATCATGATTAATTAGTCACAAAACGATTTTTCTCAATACGTACGTATTGCGAGTACATTAAAGTGCCGAGTTTTATTATTTTACAAAACAAAAAAAGACGTATACGCATTTAAACAAACCAATGGTAACCAGCGAACTACCATTGTATTTATTTCAAACCGACGGTCGCGTTTAGTTCAATCAATTCACGCAGTCGATCCGACGTCGAGCCCTGCAAAGTTCACAGTGCAAAACGGTTTGACGACGCGCCGCCGCCGCCGCCTAAACAGTTCTAAGGAGTGTCGCGGTAAACGAGACGATAATATTAAGCGTCATTAGCTAAAGCGCACGGACAGTTACGACCGGAAGCCGAAAACACCGAATCCGCCAAATGTCCGAAGAAAACGAGACTCCGTCGCCGACCACTGTCCAAGACGACGCGAGTGCACTGGGTCCCAGCAACGGCATGGTGGACCCGAGATTTCAGAACACGAACCACACTCGGTACTGTTACACTCACTATGTGGACTACCACAGGTGCCGGTATCTGTTGGGCGAAGACGAATCGTCCGGCTGCAATGTGTTCAAAGAGATGTACCAACGGATGTGTCCGAACGCTTGGATAAGCAGATGGGACGCACAGAGGGAAAATTGCATTTTCCCGAGAAACTGCACCACCGAACTCGACTGACGTATACGGTTTTGTCGGATGATAATATTGAATACAATGCGTACTGAGTACATAATAAAAAATTCGATCGATTTACAGTGCTTCTTTCGATCGATAGACATTTCGTTATTAATGTAATTTATTATTATACCTAATTATGTCGTCATTATTACACAAGCAAGGAGTAGCGCGTTCGGTCGATAGTCAATCGTAGTCGCAAACGTCGGGGCCATAACGACGAGGTCCTCGAACGGAGGACTTGTGGGCATCCGTCGAGATTTAACGCGATTCTAACGTTCTTATAATCCAGAGGTTCCCAACCTATGGTCCACGGACCACTGGTGGTCCGCGAGACATTGTGTAGTGGTCCGTGAGCCATGCTTAAAAATTTTAAAAAATTTAATTTTTTTTTTTATGAGCGAGGGGGGAGGGATGTGATAAATTCTGATAAATGTATATGTAACTTATAGCACATACATTATTTATAGATTTCTATTCATAATGCTACTTATGTTATTATTTCAACCCATAATTTAATTTTGTTTGTACAGCAAGATTATATCGGTAGAATACAAGACTATATGCTCACATTTTAATATTTTTACGCTGACCTCAAAGTTGAGGTCCAACAAAACGTTTTACATCATTTGCAAAACTTTAAAGATGAATTTAATCGGTATTTCCCAGAATATAATAGTTCCGAAACGAAAAGTATCCGAAATATCATTCGAAACCCTTTTATTGTTAAAGTCGATGAGATACCTAATGATAACCAGGAAGATTTGGTAGAATTGCAAAATGATCAAAACTGTAAGGATACGTTTGAATCTTATATGAATTTCGAAGATTTTTGGTGTAAAAAAAGCGATATACTCGTATTATTATATTAAAAAGTGATATACACTATTGCGTAACCTCAGCTTCGAGAAATCGCATTAGTTATTTAGTCATGTTTACGACAACTTAGTTTACCTATAATAAATATTATAATATTATGTACAGTGTTTTATAATAGTAATTTGCATTAAATGTTAATAATTTTAAATTTTTATTTAAAATTGAACCAGTATAAACATTATTATAAGCCTGCTATTAATGCATTTCATCGGGTTTAATTTATTCATGATCTAAATTCTAAAATATGTAAAACAAATTGATTCTTGTTTATAAGAAAAATAAAGACTTAAATTGAGATGGTCCGTGACATATTGAAAGTTCTCCAAGTGGTCCGCAGTGTCGAAAAGGTTGGGAACCACTGTTATAATCGTTAAATAATAGTTTTTGTTTTCGGGCGGTGCGAAGACAACACGAAAATATACGATGTAAATAAATATGTCGCTGAAGAGTTGACATTTAAAGGCGACGAGGAGAAAATGTTTCCCGCAATGAATATCCCCAAATTCGTACGCCGAATTTGAACGGCGGTTATATAATATATTATAATATACCTATCTACGATTTAACAATTTATACGGTTATTATTACGTACGTGATCGAACTCATTAACATAAAAACAGGACTTGAAACATTAAACATCTCTATAAAAAAAATTTCAAACTCGTCTAAAAAATCTAGAAATTACGTCGTTACACCACGAGACGCAATGACAAATAATAGCATATAATATTGTTTTCGCTGTACACATTTATAGGTCAGATAGGTGCGGAATCTTTTTTGGGCGATTGCACAGCGTTTAGAGATATCAAAATATATCAATCACGAACCCTTGTAAAACGTGTATTTGTTTCTCGCATAATAAAACACATTAGATCATTAACCTGAATCAGATCGAATGGTATCGTCCAACACACACATTTCAATTATCATTCATCAAGTACGCATACAGATATTTTGAGGTCTACGAAAAGGCACAAACTACCGCGTCAAGTTAAAATTCAACTCGATCGTTAAATTTATTGAAACCTACCAATGCGTAATACACTCGTATGCCTACGGGCCGATTTAATCGATAATATATATGTCTTTACAATCCTTAGAATCACGACGATGAATGATTAATTCGTAATTTTATGAGCTGTTCAAGATAAAAGCAAAATTTATTAAAAAATCGGTTGAACGTGTTTCAAAAATAACGGAGACGCTTTGTTGCGTAAATACTTGTACACGTTCAATATTGTGTTTAAATGTATAATTATACATCTGATATCATCAAATCTTGTCAGTATCACGATATTACTGTATGACACACTTCACGGCCTTGTTCTAATTTAAAATTTAATAATTTTTTCAAACCCAGCACACGCGTTATGTGTTCAACAATATCCCACACACACACACACACACGCACCGCGCCACTCAGACCGTCGAGTCGGAGTCGAGTAATTACGGGATAAAAGAAAAACTAGAAACTATACCGATTTGATACAATCACAGTGTTGAATGTGTTGATACGTTAATGGTAACGAACACACGATTTCCTATACTAATGGACGACGACTGTTTTCCACGTTACCGCTGCGAAACACGTTTGCGGTTTCACTCGGTCCGGTCGTAATGACGACGACGAAGTTAATACGGATAAATTCGCTTACGCGGAAATTCATTTTATTATTCGAAATTAACCATTAAGAATTGGCAACGAATCCACTATATAGTCCTCTAAATTGTCCGTCGTCCATTAGACTTCAGACTATTCGCGGCCGTAAAAATAACACGGTCTAAAATTAATAGTAATTAGTTCAACGACATTCAGTGATGTCGTCCGGGTTCTATTTATATAAAATGTATTGTTTCACAGGCTATATATTGGATGGCATCTCACAGACGTTGAAACGCAACAGTAGTAACAACGATCCGTAGCTGTACGTGATCGACAATCGTCAATAAGCATCAGGGACTAGTACCTTTTGGTTTTTTCGGTTATGGTTCTGGTTCCGGTACTCAATTTTTTTATTTAAAGGTTCCGGTCCTGGTTCCGGTTTTTGACAAATTCAAAATAAGGGTTAGGGTTAGGGTTAGGGTTCCGGTTTCATAGGGTTCCAAATGTTATTAAAAACAATTTTTTTTATAGTATGACGTGTTTAATTTTTTGATAGGTATCTATACATAAAATAGTTGTACATGTGTTACAAATCAACAATATCGATAATTCCATCATCATGTTTATTGTATACGAATTAGGTATACATAATATATACAATTTATTTTATTTTTATTTTGCATATGACATATCGGCTTAGTTATAAAATATAAAAATATGTTAGGTGAAATACAATAAGTTAGACAGAGATACGTTAAAATATTATGATTAATTAGCAACAATTTTTCTATATCGATCGATCGATGCTTATCAATGGGTATTCTCTACATTGTTATAATATATTATAAAAGTAAGAATTAAACTAAAAATTTAACATTTTTTTTTTTTTTTTCAATATTTATTCATTATTTTTTGTGAAGCCCGATATTTGTCATCTTAAGTATAGGTTCCGGTTCGATTCCGGTTATTTCAAAATTTAAAAATTCGGTTCCGGTTAGGTTCTTAATATTTTAGGGGTTTTTGGGTTCCAGAACCGGTTCTTTTCGGTTCGGTTCCAGTCCCTGATAAGCATTAACCACGAGTTTAATGCACTACGTCTGATAATTTGTACGAAGTTTCGTGTATTATTGTTATAGTCGATCACGAGAAACGGTATCGAGAGCGATGTAATCAACGGTCGAATTCTCGCGCGCGGTTTATTGTTCTCCAAACGCTAACGATGTCGACGAATGACGATAGCAAAAATAAAAAGTCGAAAAATATAAATATAAATCGAATCGATCATGATTTATATTTTATTTTCGCGTGACGTGCCCCGCCGACTACATCGCGATGGCTGGCTCTTGTTCATCACGTTTGTTCTTTGTTTTTATCATAACGGCACCGTCGATTCCGACCGCGGTTTTTATTCGGTGTCGTTCAATTACGTATACTAACGACTAGAGGGCACCTACTGCACTAACCGGCGACTACTACGATAATTTTATATTGTATGCAAATTCGTGATATTTAGGAAACAATCAAAAAAAAAAAAAAAACCGAACACGCAAGTATAACTTTACTGTTATACAACGTGCACAATAGTAGGAGTGTCGAAATGTGAAATACGAATAAATTATTATCGTGGCTTTATATTGAACGATCACGCGCCAATGCGGTTTCGATCCATTAACTATAATAATACGTTTGAAACTCATTGAAATACATTGCTGTTCTATTATCTATCAGTTAATTCGGTTTGTATTATATTATAATGTCGGCTAGTACTGCGCACAAAGTGTATACCTACTTAATAGTTTATATCGACAACAACACAGCTCATGCGTTGTGATCGTCTATTGACTATTGTGTATAGAAAGCGAGATTAAAATGTAGAACAAGTTGACATTATTTCACGTACAACGAATATATATATGAGTGTGTGTGTGTGTGTGTGTGTGTGTGTGTATTAGATGATCTATGATCATATATGATAGAATATAACCATAACATTATTTAAGTCAAGTCTAAATATCACGATGAAAGCGATAGTATGTTAAAAAAAATAAATAACAAATACTTGCCACTCAAGTAAACAGATGTGTGTTATTTGGCAGAGTTGTAGGTATAAACCACTAATTAACATAATATACATATTGCATTCAATGTATTGTTGATGTGATGTAAATGCATTGTTATTATAACGTTGTATTGAATTAAGTAATAATTGTCTATTACATAATAATAATAATCTGTGTTATTAACAATAATAGCTATAAAAATGTTTCGTCAGATCGCAACTATTATCCTACTAAGAAAAAGCAATAAAAAACATAATCAATAGATCTATATGAAATGGAAATATGAAATCGGTACTAGCAACTATCATAATTACACATTCACGGAAAATGAACTACGACAAATCATAAAATGTAAATGTTTATAATTTATTATGGTAAGTTAATCTGTTAATCTTTGATTTACCTGTACATGTAAAATTCTAATAAAATAAATTGTTAAACAATTTATAGAAAAAGCTGGTAAGTGAGATGATGGTGGTACAAGTTCGTCCTTCGTCCCTTTGGTCCTCGGACAAGATATTGGTGATGAATGTATTAAGTTTTAAAGAAATGATGACTCATTTCTTTAGTATAAAACGATTCTGAGCAAAGCTTCAGTGTATTATAATTTCTATCGTATACATTATTAATCTCGATATTTGTGCCAGCGATTTTATAATTCACGAATAAGCTATAGAACAGAGAAAATCGGGGACAAAATTATATTTTATATATGAAGTTTGAATATTTTTCTACTATCCTGGAATTTGTGACGTTATAAACGTTAATGAAATCCAAAGATATATAAAACAACTAGATAGCCGACTCAACGAATAAAATTGAAGTCTAGAATCCATATGCGAACAGGGCAAATATGATTGATTAATCTATAACATATTATATTATTCCATGAAATATAATTTTTCTGTGATTGAAACCAAAGATATTATATAAAAAGCTGGTAAGTGAGATGATGGTGGTACAAGTTCGTCCTTCGTCCCTTCGATCCTCGGACAAGATATTGGTGATGAATGTATTAAGTTTTAAAGAAATGATGACTCATTTCTTTAGTATAAAACGATTCTGAGCAAAGCTTCAGTGTAATATAATGTATTATTATTTCAATACTGTTTACGTATTTTACGGTTATTTGTATAATTTTTGATGAATTTTTTTGTAATTAAACCCTCATAAAATATTCAATTAGATATAACTCATTAAAACTTCAATTGTTATAACAATTATAACTCATTAGAAATAAACTTAAAAGAAATCAGACAATATCGAAAAAAATCGTATAATAATTTATTAAAGTGTGTATAAAAAAAAATCCTGACTAACGATTTTTGAACTTTTGTTAGGATAATTAAGTAGGTATATGAGTAAGGTCATATTAAATTTTCAGAACTTTTTATCAAATATTTAAAATTATATTACATAAAAACTTTTAAACAATTTGGTAAATTAAAAGTTCTATATTTAAGTCAAAAGTGCTATAATTGTTCTGAAAATGTTGTCCTATATAAAAAAATATGTATTTGATATTGGATAAAATTTTCAAGTTTCTAGCTTTAATACTTTTCGATTTATGACTAAAAACCTAAAATCTGAACGGTGAAAATCTCGTTTACGGCGGATTTTTACCGATTTTACCGTTTTTACTCAGTTTTTCGATCGTTATTTTTGATTACTGGAAAAACTATGGAGATTTCGGAAAAATAGACCTCTCTAAAGTACCATCTCAGTTCAATTTCAAATCTAAAAAGTTGCTGGACGAAACTTTTGGACAAGGATTTCTATACGAAAAAGTGTTTACAGAAAAAAAAAAAAAGAAAAAAAAAAAAAAAGCTGGTAAGTGAGATGATGGTGGTACAAGTTCGTCCTTCGTCCCTTCGGTCCTCGGACAAGATATTGGTGATGAATGTATTATTGGTTTTAAAGAAATGATGACTCATTTCTTTAGTATAAAACGATTCTGAGCAAAGCTTCAGTGTAATATTATACAAATAATGTAATATAAATATAAAGAACAAAATTTCACTACCATTATCTTACAGGCATTTTTCTCTAATTGTTTTTATGTACGAATCGGGTCATTCAGCTGTGAAATAAGACAATAAATCAAATAATCCAGTCATGAAAATGGCTCATCTAAAGATCTTTACATCCACCATAAATTCTGTCTCAGGGCTAAGGATTAAAAAATATCCAAAGCACATATTATGTGTGCAGTTAATATTGATGTTAAAATGAAATGTAGAGTGACGTTGTACGACATCGTCTGTGCATCGTGTGCACCGTGCTACAATTATTCATCTTAGTGACTGGCTATTTGTTCGTGTCAGCCAACACTCGTATCTATTACCTTTGTTGGCTGAAAATAACGCGTCGAAACGGTCGAAACACAAATTCAACAAACCGATTTCCTCATCTTTTTAAAGACCACCGAACCGTGTGGATGTACATGACTCTACTGATCCATCAGATTTGTATTGAATTTGCTCTACACACACAAAAATCAAACGCATCAAACTATCGTTTGATAAGTACGCATACTTTATTTTATTTATTTTATATAATATTGTAATTATTGTTTTATGTTTAAGATAATTAAAGCTATGGTTATGAAATCTTAATAATGTCATGTGATTTCAACCGTCTTACCTCGTTATCCCTTTGTATCACGTCCTGCTGTAAATTTGTTCATCAGTTTTGAATCTAAAACCGGTTTCTAAAATAATTTTTGAATGTTTCGTAAAATTATGTAAAAAAACTCTAAATTTCGGTGAAAAATGTAAGTCCCGCTATTATCACCATGGTTACCATGTACGATGTTAATTTTACACGGTTGCAACAAGTTTTGTAGTCAACAAGTTGTTGCTGATTCTATGACGTTAAAGCGAAAAAAATATTAAATGTATAAAACTATAAAGGGAAAAACAAAATAGCGAAATAATAATCCAAGCATAATTTACATCGTTCGGATATTCAAAAACGCAAAACGTCATCATTAATTTACATACGTTTATTATTTTTTCACGAAGGTTTTTTCTGTTATATTTCCACCTGAATCTGATTTTATTCAACTTTTATTCCATAAACATAATTTATAAACTAGCGTTTATGTTATCAATTTACGGACGTAAGTTGTAATAGCGACACATTTTAAATAATAATTGTCTTCATTCGAAACGCAAGATAATTTTGAATCACTATAAGTTTAATATACTTATCATTAAGTATAAGTATTATAACCCTATAAGTATTATAACTAACATATCACATTATGAAGTGATAACAAATGTCACAAAAAATCTATTTTACTGAAATTCAAATATAATATTTTTCTCCAATCATTCAATATGATTAGATTGAATGATTCAATGTGCTATAACTATGGTTCGACAAAATTTTTCGTTTTCTACAACTGGGTGACCGACACCTGTTGCAGCGTTGCTATCGATTCGAGAACGTAACGTGTTTCACTACCAGCATATCATATAGATTTATTATCATCATCATTTATTATTATTGTTATTATCGAAAACTCTTGAAAAATGTAGTCGAACATTCTATTGAATGCGCATAACGTCGGTGAGTGTTGAAATACGCTGCTTTATTTCCGTCGTGTTTATAAATTGAATAAATATTATAATATCTAGTACCACACACATTATTTGAAAATAATGCGACGGTCTCAATAATGATTAACCGTTGTTGCAGTTTTTGGAAAACCCGTGCACCAGTGCAAACCTTGTGCGCAGACTCATTGATTATGTCAATAGTGAGTAATCGAATTTAATATTTAAATATAAACGTAAACAATCATTGAACCATGTGTGACCGTACATATTTTTCTATAGTGCGTGTCATGTTCGTCGTCGATCAGTTTTCATAATATGATAAATACCTATTCACCATGTGTACTCAACTATCGAGTCACTAAATTTTTTAGTACTTAAACATCACTATTAATTACTGTGCAAAACAGAGAGAAAATCACCCTCAGTCTACTTTATTTTTAAAAGATAATATTATGTTGCTTTTGAGCATAGTTGGTAACTTCGTTACTGCCTGAGTTTCATTCTTTTTTCCAAAAATTACATTAGAGTATTATTATAAATAAGATATTAATGTTATACAATACCAAATTGATAGCCATCAGAAGCAAATAAAATAACGAATAAAAGAAAGTCATTACTAAACGTAAACAAACGTAAATAGGTAAAACGGCTCTAAGAAATACTTCAGTGTACGAATATACTGTTTATTTGTTTTACTGTTTTTAGTTTAATTTTCGGTAGGTTTTTCAGAAATTTTTATCAAATATTCAAAATGATATTAGAAATAAACTTTAAAAATCAGTCGATTCCATGAAAATTGTGTGAGAATTTAATTGACTCTTTCAATTTCAAATGTTGAAATGGGATTTTGGGTAACCATAACACCCCCACGACACTTATAAAAGAAAAATTATCAATCGTCTGAAATATAACATTTTTTTTTTTTTAATGTTTGTTTTAGGTCAACATGTTTTTAATCTTTGATCCGTATTGGAGTGCTCTCATTGTACGGATCAATTTCATTTATCTTCAATTGAAGAAATTATTGAATAATATTGGAATCATTATTTGTTCAATATTATTGATTTTATATTCGTTTCTGAACCAAGTACGTTAAAAAAATTTCAAGTAGCAATATTAATTAATTAACATTTTACTTTCATAAAATAATGGCATAAATAAGAAACTGTAAAACAAAACCAATGCAATAATAATTATTTTATCATTTATTATTTTACGTAAATTTAATGTACAATTATGTTTTTTTGAAAATCAGAATTCAGTACCCACAGGAATACCTGTGGAAAACAACGCTATATGTTCGTCTGCATCAGACGACGAAGAAAACTTGTTGATCCCTCCAGACATCGTGATCGACGAAACCGAGTCTATTTGCAAAGATACGAGTCCAAATAACATTCACACACAGGTGAATACTCTAATAGAAATGTGTTTATTTATAATAGTTTCTTTTTATTCATCATTTTACATTGATTTAAAATACTTATTTTGAAAATCAGAATTCATTACCCGAAAAAATACCTATGGAACGTGACACGGTATTTTCACTTACGTCAAACAACGACGAGACCCTGTTGATTCCGCCGGACATTGTAATCAACGATATGGAGACTATTTTAAAAGACTCGTGTCCGGAAAACGATCAAACACAGGTGAATACTTTAACAGGAATTCGTTAATTTTATATTTATATTTTACATTTTCTTTATCGCTTGTTCACTAAAAATTAAAAATAATGTAAAGTACCACCATAATTCAATTAAAATATTATTTCCATAAAATAATGCCATAGTGAAGTAATAAACTGCAAAAAAAAACTAATGCAATCATTAATATTTCATTTCATTTATAATTTTACATTGATTTCATATACCTAACATATTAAAATTCATTTTAACAAGTCAAACTATTCCACACTCTCAGTTTTAGATTAAAAATGTGTAAATAATAAGAAATCATTATTTAAAGCTTTAATTATCTATAAAGTGATGAATCGATCAATTTTTGTCTTATTTATTGTTAAAATACGTAATGGTTTGAAATTACTCTCTCATTTCTAATTCGAAATACTGAGTGGAATATTTAACGTCAGATAAGATGTAAATAAATAAATAAATATATATATATTATAACTACATATATTGGAGCTCTCTATTATAATTACCTTGCATATATCTGTTGTGTATCTATTACGTGTTTTTAAAATCAGAATTCATTACCCGCGAAAATACCTGTACCTGTGGAACGTGACGTGCAATTTTCACTTCAAGTAACGGACAATAAAACCCAGATGGTTCCACTGGACACCACGATCGATGAAATAAATTTTATTTTCGATCATATGGTTCCAGAAAACGTCCACACACAGGTGAATACTTTCAGACTTTGTTTTATTTTAATATTTCAATTTTACTTTTACTTTCTCGCTTGTTTACCTATCTACAATCTGTACTCAGGCACTGAAATATAATAATAATAATACATAATTATCATTTTCAGTGCGACAAAATTAAAAAAACGATATCACGCAAATATCTACCGTGGTTATCGAAATATTTGGTGAACCGTCTGAGTGTTTTGCCTGAATTTCATTCGTTGTTGAAAATGTGTATGGAACGTTTTAACAGCAAACCATTAAACGAACTAATTTATTCGGAAGCATTTAAGAGGATAGACGTAAGTTATAATATAACGCTATTGATTTCAACGTATATGATTTTGTACGTAGCTTTCGTGTAATAATGTAACCATTTTTAGGCGTCAATCGAACAAAAAAAAGAGCCAGACTACGCACAGGTTTCATTTCAACAGGTAATACAAATTACTGCATCGATCGATTTTTGTTTTGCTTATAACTAAAATGCGTTCCGATTTTAAATTACTCTTTAATTGCTCATTCGAAGTATCGAGTTGAAATTTCAACTTCAGATTCGAGATAAATATTTTTTTTTCAAGCACTATATCATAATAATAACATAACATATTATGTAACTGTTACAAACTAATTACGTTTTTTAACACCACAGGATTCAGAACCCGGGAAAATACCCGTGGACCGCGACTCGGCATCTTCCCCTGCACTAGATGTTAATGAAACCCTGTTGATTCCACCGGAAACCGTTATCGACGAACTAAATATTATTTTCGAACACACGTGCCTAGATAACGTTAACACACAGGTGAATATTTTAACAGAATTTTGTTTATTTTTTATATTTTCATTTTACTTTTACCCTTCGCTATTTACCTACGAAAAACAAAACACTGAAATATAATTATAATACATAATCGTAATTTTCAGTGCGATAAAATTAAGAAAACGATCACACGCAAGTATTTACCGTGGCTATCTAAATACTTGGTAAATCGTGTTTGTGATTCTTATCAATTTCATTCCTTGTTGAACTCATGTATGGAACGATTGAACAGTAAACCATTAAACGACCTCATTTATTCGGAAACCGTCGAGAGGATAAACGTAAGTAATAATATAATATGTAATTAATTCAAACATATACGATTTCGCACGTGGCTTTCGTGTAATATTATAACCATTTTATATACGACAATACAATCCCTTTTAGGTGTTAATCAAAGAAGAAAACAAGCCGGAATCCGCAAAGGCCGTGCTGAGCAACCTGGGTCACTGGTTGGGGCTCATCACCCTTGCCAAGGGTGACCCCATACCGTACTATTTAGAAGAATTGGTTGACGTAGCGACTGACACGTTTTTTGAAAAACAATTCATCATACCGTTTGTCATCAACGTACTCAGGTCGTGCCAAGGAATCGAAGTACGTTACAGTGTTATTGACTTTTCCCGTATCGTTTAAATTCAGGTCACTTTGATAAGAATGCTCTGTTTTCATTTCAACAGGTATCTGACATGACTTTTTTTGAAATCTTGACAACATTAAGTTACTTTGCCGAACTACTGGAAACATCTTCCATCATTTTCATGTATAAACCCGAAATACAATTATTGTGTAAACAATTGAATATAAATTACGAGGTTTGTATGCTGATCATCCCATTGAAAAAAAAAAAACTGTGAATTAACTGTAATTTTAAAATTATTAAGGAATTAGTGTTTGAAAGAATATCAAAATGATTGGAAATATGAATAGAAAAGAAAAAATATTTGCCAAATTTCAAAAGTACCTTTATGTACAACACGCAACTTTTTTGTCAACCTTCAAAATGTTGAACGCTTATTCATCAAGAGCTCGCGATAATCATACTTATTAACGACATATTTTTATGCAATGATCATTGTTAAAAAAATTTTTTGATGAACATATTCATTTAAATGAGATATATTAAGATAAGATTTTTTGAATTTTTTTTTTCAAACCCAGTTTATGTGCTACGTTAAATATGAAAAAAAATTTTAAAAAAATAAAATTTAACTAAAATGATAAAAAATTTAAAAGTACCTTTATTTATTGATTTATAATATTGCTATTGTTTTATAATTAATTTTTTATATAACTACATTATGTTTGTGAAAAATAATAATCAAATTTAACTAAAATAATACAAATTTAAATGTCACTTTATGTGTTGTTTTATAATTAATTGTTAATATAATTATATTTAAATGCCACTTAATTTATCATTTCCATTGTTTTTATTTCTGTTTGTATAACTACATTATTTTTGTAGAGAATAATTAATATACAGATTTCGTTTATAGTAAACTTATGCATATCGTGTATTTTTTGATTAGGTACTAGTGTATGTTTAAAAAAATTTATTTTCTTCAGTTTACTGTTGGAATTTGGATTAAGTTCAGTGTTTTGTAAAAAAAAAATTGATAGTTTCATAATATTAATGTATTGTTAAGTTTCAAACAGCGTCGATCTCGATCGCGCGAAATATTGTCTTCGAGGGCTGCGTTCGGATCTCGTTCATATTGTAACGTAGTCCGGTTGAAATATCTTTGATTTAATTAAATTTCATTTAGCCATTTAATTAATTGTGGTGTAGGTGCAATTGTATGAGACTAAATTTTGTAAATAATGAATTTGTTATTGAACTTTTCTTAAAGTTAAATAAAAATTGTGGAAAATAATTAGATTAACCTTAATTAGAGATTTGAGCATCAGCATTTATCTAAAAATCCGTTTCTCAAATCTTTATTTAAATTTTTCACTAAATAGTACAGTAAAATTTAAAAACGTTTAAATTTGGGTTCATAAAATAAAAAAGTCTCCAAATGAAATACTGTTGTTGCGAATGAATTAAGTATTAAGAAAAAAAGTTAAATATAATGAATAGAGTTTTAAATTTGAAATATTTCATAATTGAAATTTAACTCTTCTTTAAATATTTTGATGAGAGTATGAAAAATATTTATTTTTTTCATTCTCTGTTTAGATAAGTGATTTTGGATTACACATATAGACAATATGATAGGAAATTATTATCAAAGTTGCTTGTGGTAGCCACTAAAAGTGTTTCATATATTTATGTTTATTTGATATAAAGCATATCATTATAATTTTCATCATGCAGTGTGTAGTTAATTTTATTTTAGTGTTAAGTTTTGAAATATTTCTGGTAAGATGGAAAGAAAAATATGCTAACAAATTATTATTGTTATTTATTTAGGGTAAAGAAATTTCTTGATAGAGTTTAAAAAAAATAAAGAAAAATGTGTGTACCAAAAAAATCACTTCATTAAAAAAAAAAAAAAAAAATGTAAACATTTAAATAAAATAATTTTCCTTTTTTATTTATTAATAATTAAATAAAAATATATTAACTGAAAAATGAGTGATAATTGATAAGTAAATACATTAAGTCTTTTTTATAAGTTAATACGCAAATTTAATATGGAATATCTCTATGGAAATTTTCTATTTTTTTTCACTAATTTTATTTCTATGGGTTGCAATTCGTAATTTCTATTATTTATTTCAAAAATATTAGTGTTTTCTAAAATCTGAACAGTGAAAATCTCGTTTACGGCGGATTTTTACCGATTTTACCGTTTTTACTCAGTTTTTCGATCGTTATTCTTGATTACTGGAAAAACTACGGAGATTTTGGAAAAATGACCTCTTTAAAGTACCATCTCAGTTCAATTTCGAATCTAAAAAGTTGCTGGATGAAACTTTTGGACAAGGATTTCTATACGAAAAAAGTGTTTACAGAAAAAAAAATTAATAAAAAAAAAAATAAATAAATAAACATCATTGTAAAACCATAAGATCCTTCGCTTCACTCAGAATCTAAAAGAAAAATAAAAAAAAAATAAACATCATTGTAAAACCATAAGATCCTTCGCTTCACTCAGAATCTAAAATCGTGTACATATTATAGCGACGATTCGCAATCTATTTACATTCGAGTACGGCTTACACATTTTGAAAATTTTCATGTACCACTTGACGATCCAATAATTTTTAATTGTTTTGTTTATCAAAAAAAAAAAAATATATATACGTTAAATGCGTATGTATTATAAATTCATACAAACGAGATACAAGTACATCTTCATACATGTATAAACCCTTTTATTAGTAACCACATTATTCATTATTATGAAAATATAAGTACTTATAAGTCTAAACCATAGGAAACAAAAAAAAAGTAATAATAATGACAACCAAAAATTCCGAAAATATTTCATTAATTCAATTAATTGTATAGGTATCATTAATATTTCCTCTAAAGTCTAAATGTACTCAGAAATCACAATCACCAACCACCATATTAATATCGTACAAATGTATGTAATTTTCCGTGACATATTTTTAGGTATTAAATGATTTAAATGAACGAACTTGTTTCAGCTTACGTTATTCTACTTTTATTTATTTATTTGGTTACAATAATAAAAAAATTAAAATGATAACCGCACATTTAAATGTTACACAATCTAGATTACGGGCCAAAATATTTAATTTAATGTTATCCTTTCTTTAAAATCAACATGTAAAAAACTTCATTAATAGTTTCGAAAAAAAAAGAGAAAAATATCTGTATTATATAATATTATTGGGCCCATAGAGAGCCACGTTGGAGTCCGTGGCAAGATTTTTCACGAGTCTTACTCTTAAAAGTCTTATAAATAAATTTATATAATTTATATAAATAAATCATATTTAAAACTTTGTATTTTTATGTAAGAAAAATACGCCAAAAACCTTATTTTTGGACATAGTGGTTAATAAATAATTTAATTATATAATATTACTTTAATTTTAATTATAAATTTGATTTATAGCATTTATACATGTTACACAATATTTTATTTTTATCCAATAACATTTCAAAAATACGCTTTTTGCTGTGCTAAGTCTACAATCATATCAACGCAATTAATTGTTCTTGCCATTTTACTTTATACACCCAAAATAGATAGACTATTTCAGAAAAGACAGTTTTCTGGCCTATTGTGGAATCTGGCGTATTGATACAACACGCAGTTTTATTTGCACATCACACCATTTTGAAAAATCGTTTATCGAATTTATACAGGTATTCGTCCGGACCCTTTAGAAAGTCCGGGCCCAGAGGATAAATCTCCAAGTGTCTCCTCTAGTTGGGCCTGATTATAATACGTTAATACAAGTCTATAGTTATTGTTATAAATAAATAAATACATAAATATAATTTTATTATAATTAATTGCTGTTACATGACTTCAATAGAATTTGGATATTTTGATAAATTGATATGTAGGGAAATATAAGTTTTTATAAAATATTAAATTTACTACATTAAAAACCATTGAACATATTCCAGCCAGAAGAAAATACTTCTATGAAAAAAAATATATCAAACAAAAATACAAATTTATATCGGTCGATTAAAAGAAATTATTTGTTTTCAAGGATTGCGAAAAATTAGATGTAAGGTCATTACTGTTAAAAGAATACAACGGTCGATAAAAAATGTTATGAATTCGATCCGGCATTAATTGACTATGTTCGGATGAACTTGAACCTCAGAATGAAATCGTACACGTATTCTAATCAAAATGTGTTGATACATTTCTTAGACCTAGAGAAACTTTGAAACTAAGAATATCATAAAATATTTATGATGAATGTGATTGTTATTACATTTTAGTAGACACACGAAATAAACAGGTGAATTGAATTTACTTAAAAAATGAATAAATATGTTAAATATACAGAGACAAAGCCTGTTGATTTGTGTACACGTTTTACTCCTTAATGTGAATAGTCAGGATTTATTAACCTACCTTAAGCTCATAGTTATGATTTATAAAACATAAATGATTCGCCATAATTTTGAAATTTCACGTAAGGGATGATATACAATATTTTAATGGACGATAGGTACATAAAAACCAAATATGTTAAAATAATTGTAGTAGAATTTTGTCCTTCATCCCTTCGATCTTTGGACCAGATAATATTGGAGAAAAGTCTAAATTTCTTTTAAGGTCTTCATTCCTTTAGTCCTCGGGCCAGATAATGATGATACATGTATTGAATTTTAGAGAAACGATAAATAATTTCTATATTCTTATGAATTAGTTGAATAAAAAAAAAAGTAAACTGATTTTGAGCTAAGCTTTATGTAATATACATCGTTTACATATTTTGATTGTTAATAGTCTAATTGTCGGAAGATTTTTTCGTTTATTAAAAAAAAACTCAATACATTTATAAATTCTAAACAAGAAAGACATTTTTTTATTTTTATTAAAAGATTCAAAATATGATTTCCATATAAACCTCAAGTGATTAGATAGACCAATTGTGTTATTTTTTATCCATATTTTTAGATTTTGAGTGAAGTGAGAGATTTCATATGGTTTTTCAATGGTATTTATTTTTATAATTTATTTTTTGCAGTTTTTCTTCTTTACTTTTTTTTTTGGAGACACTTTTTCAACAATAAATAGGTATGTGTATAATATTTTCAATATTATTTCCAGTTATATGAAAAAAACTGCTGAAAAGTCGAGTAAAAAGTATTTACGGAAATAAATAAATAAAATGGGAAAAAATAAACATCATTGCAAAATCAATAAAGAAATACCGTTCTACTCAGAATCTAAAATTACAAATTTCGACTGTTTTGATTTATAAATATACAAAGTTATTTGGAATATGAATAAAAATATATTTTAAGGACATATCAAAATGATTTATTATTTTTAGAAAATCCGTCAGATGAAAGTTCATTATTATTGTTACTTGTTATAATCGTAAAATAATGTGACACATTTAAGATTTCTGTGTGAATAGTACTCAAATTCACGAATTAAAATAAAAGTTGAAATGACGCCACGTGCACATGTCTTAATTTAAAAAAAAATGTAATTAGATCAAAAAAAATATATCCTAACAAGTCGGTATAATTCGTGAAATAAGTTTATATTACTGAAAATAATTAAATATTTGATGTTTTAATTTAAATTGAATAATGCCTATGATTAGTCCTTATCATATTCGTTAAATCTATTTATATAGCTTTTTAAAATTTAAGAAGAATTTCTTCAGACTATCTGAAATGTAAAATCACAAACAAGTAAAAATTCTCAAGTAACACTAAAGGTAAACAAATAGGTACTCAACTTAGTTTTGAGAAAGCGAGTAATGTTACAATCGCTTAGTAAACTAATTAAATTAAAAGTTACTTGTGGAAATAATAACTAGCTTACAAGAGAAATAAAACTTTTAATTTTTGTCTTTTATAGTTTTTTAACTAGTTCAACTCTACAATGATATCATTATTCATGATGCATAGCTAACATTTTTAAAAACTTATTATAATTTCTTGACGAAATGTTGTAAATTATAGACCTAAAGAACAACATACCGACTTCAGGTTTACTGTGATAACAATTTTGATGCCACATTTTCAATTAATTATTCTTAAAATGAAAAAAATCTCATTTGAAATTTAGAAAAAATCTCATATTTTTAGAAATTCCAATTGAAAAAAATACGGCTTTGTATAATTTGTTTCTTATTTTGACTCAGAGTATTCAAAATGAACTTCATAATAAATTCAAATGTGTTTTCGAAAATAATTATCGGAGTAAAACTCAAATCGGAACGCGTTTAGTTCAATTTTGTTTTAAAAACCGGATTAATATTTTTTATTTAAGTATATAGAATAAAAGTGAAATGTATGGCTAACAAAATAACAGCGCTGTATATTATAAAAAGATTGCCTATACTAAACTCCTGAAAATAAATTGAAATACACGAGGTTTTTTTTTATTAAAATTGTTCGTATGACCGCACACATTTTATCTTAAATCGGGGGGAAATGGACATATTTAATTTAGAATTGCATGACACGTTTATTTATATTTTAAGTTAAGAAATATTCAAGTTTATTTTTTTATAAAAGTAATCGGTACGTAGGTACATAATTCTAAACACCCAAGACATGTTTCCGTTTTAAATTTTAAATAATCTTAATTGTGTAAAAACCATTAATTTGTTATTTTAGATTCTGAGTGAAATAATCTATTGGATAATAAATAATTCTATTAATTTTTTGTTCAGAAAACTTCGTTAAAAATTTACATCCTGCAATCACTCCACGAATCAGAATTTTTTTAATTTAGACGGTTCTTTAAAGAAGTCATTTTTCTGTATTCCCAATAATTTTTCCAAACGTAAGAAAAAGCCACCTAAATATGTGTAATAACAAATAAAATATACTGATAACGAGATTTTCACTAAATTAATATATTATGTTATTCTTATTTCGCTATAACTCCAAAAGAAATTGTATTATGAACACGAATTTAGCATTATAAATTAACAACGCTCGTTTGCAAATTTAAAAAAATTTTCAAAATAATTTCATATTAAATATAGAACTTAGAAAATATTAATTTTTTTTTTGACGTTTTCATCATTATACAATTAGATTAATTTTTTTTAATAAGACATAGAAATTTAATTCAACCTTACTTATATATTTAACAAATGATACGGGAAAATCTCAAAAATCATTTGTCAGGACTTTTTTTTTATCATTGTTTTGTTAGAGTTTCGATGACAGACTATACGTATTCACATACACTTTCAACTTTAAAATACGTGTAGAAATAACAATTGAATGTTTCAATCATTATCAAAACTTGGGATATAGATCCAAAATCACGTTTTAAATATTGTATTGTAAAAGGAAGTTTCTATTGATAATTTAGAATTAATAAAATACAGAATAAAAAAGTCCTGTAATTTTTCCTACGATTTGTAAAACGTGTAAGCACTGTAACCTATATTTATTACTGTGAAACTTAGTTTAGGGTCGTTTTATAGAAAAAGTGATTTGTTGCTTTTTTTTTTCAATTCTATTCGGCCATCGTCATTGTCTTGTCCGAGGACCGCAAGGATGAAGGACAAAGTTCCTCCGCCACTATCTTACCGGTTTTTTTTTTTAAGTATATGATTTAGTGGAAAAAATTATGCTTCAAAGTAGTATTTAAGGACAAATATAGGGAATGTGGTAATGCATATCGGCAAGCCAAAAAAATTAGACCACTAACCGAATCACCGTGTAATCGGTTATTTTTTTTTTATTCGAGGGTTTCATTTTAAATCTCTCTTAAGATATTACGATGATGATGTTAATAACAAATTTAATTTTAATTTTTAAACAAAAAATCTTGTCAGCAACGAAATATTCTAAATGACGATACGGCTTAAAGACTTGGCATTCTAATGCAGAATTAATTTATCGTGTTCTAACTGTATCTAATATGAAAAAAAAAAATACCGAACTAATGCCTTTTGCTCGGATTCTTTTCGACAGAGAGCGTTGCGTGTAACGATTTCCAAGACGTCGACTCTAATGATATTTTAAACTTAAACTTCGTTCCTACGTTATTTTAGGAGAGAAAAAAAACGTGAGAAATTCGAGTGCTTAAATACGCATCAAGAGACGATTCCAAACGATCGGGTCGACGGTCGAATTTCGTTATACGCGATTATAAAATGTTTAGCGACGATAAAAGCCGACGTTCGACCACGGCGGCATATCGGTATAACGGATTATGGTATGAAAACGTATACCTAGTTTACTCGTACGCATACCGTTTGAACGTTTGAACGGGTGAATAATCGCGGCGGATTTCTCATTAGACACGAAACGCGAGCGTTATTAACGACCTCCGAGAGACCACCGCGTCTTCGTCCCCGTTGAATACGAATCACGGATATCGTTTTGTATACTCGTACGATACAGGTAAGGTGTAAAAACGACGCCGCCGGTCAAATGTACCGTGGACAAAAGTAACGCGCGGTACTACGGTGACGTGCGAAAATACACTCTCGACGCGATGTAATGTCGCAGGTCGACAGATATTGCGTTGGAAATTTAAAAAAAAAACCACCTTGTAAACAATTCCGGTAAAACCGATTTGGTTACTGCGCCGTATCTTATTTTACACGGATTATCGGCCGACCGTTTTCAGCTGGACGGTTTCGCCTCGATTCGCTGAAAATACTCGTATTTTACGCCCTATAACCGCATACCGGACCGAACGCTTTATCTCGAATCCGCTTCAACACCGAGATGTACATCAGTACAAGTGTGCGCGAGTTTTGCCGTCGGATGTGATTTTTAATTTGATCACCGTACGTTATTTTTTATGCTCGGCGCCCTACGCTGATAGGTACATGATACGGTGCATCTACGCGCAAACATTTCCAAGCGGTTTGAAAAACAAGCATACCAACTATATATATATGTATACTTACAATTTAACCAAAATTAAAATTGCAAAAACAACAGTAGGGATGATAAATCCATAGCGATACACACCCAGGATTGCTCACAAAAAAAAAAAAAAAAAAAAAATTGAAGAAAATAATGAACATTAAAATTTCATCAGGAAATTCAATTTATAATTGTTGTTAATTTACGAGTATAATTAATATAGCAATGAGAAGGTAACATGTTGTAATTTGTAAATAAGTACGTTCGTGTTATCGATGTCGTCTAATAGAAAAATAAAATTATGGATCCACTTATATATTGAATTGAATATTATAATACGATTATTTAAACGTCAATTTTTTGATTGAAATATTTTCCAAATATTTGTATTTATTTTTTATTTGGGAATCAAAAAAAAAAAAAAAACAACATTAATCTGTGTTACGTTAAAAAAAATTGACACCCTTGAACTAAACATTATAGCAGATAGATTCTTTAACTAAATACGTCAAGGATAAAAACAGGTAACAAAATAATCAGTTAGATTGCGAATTAGAGAAAATAAGCCGAAGATTATTCAAATCTATGTCGCCATATAGGTTACTGAATATTATCTACAAGTCCTTATTTTTAATTTATGTATTAATTATTGTATTTACTTACTTGTTAAGTTAAGTGATCTCAAGATTTATTTATAAA
This sequence comes from Therioaphis trifolii, assembly GCA_027580255.1. Classification (NCBI taxonomy): domain Eukaryota; kingdom Metazoa; phylum Arthropoda; class Insecta; order Hemiptera; family Aphididae; genus Therioaphis; species Therioaphis trifolii. The sequence continues at coordinate 3,782,611 of CM050406.1, read as the reverse complement.
AATAAAGTTCAGGTAATTCATAATTTAATTATCTAATAAGTAAATATTATTATTTTATTGACTTTTTCGAATTATATTTTATCGACAGCTCATACAGTAAATTATAATTCGCACAAAAAGTAAAAGTACATTCCTCAATTAGTTTAAGGACGTTTTGTAATTTTAAATTTAGAATCAATGTAGAATCGCCATCATCAATGAACACTCAATTTTATATGGCTTTATTTTATATTTTATTGATTGCGTACCAAACAAATAAAGAGCTAATATTCATCAACATCGCAATTTTAACTTTTAAGTCATCTTTATGGTGAGGTTTATGATTAGTTTATCTAATTTATTTCTATACAGTCAAGAAAAATAATATTATAATCATTAATTTTTAAATATATTAAAATGTAAGTACTTCTTTTGATGTAGAATATAAAATAACCTAATATGTTTTAAGTGTTTAGAACTTTCATAACACAGACGGTATTGTGATATAAAGATTATAGTATGATGTTTAGATTTAGAACGTTTAGATACTAATGCAGTCGGTGAAGTTAAGGGTTACGGTTCCGCCTTATTTTAAGCAATGCAATTTTCTAATTGGGCTCCGTAGCTGTTTTATGAGTTGCGTTTTTTTTTTCAGTAGAATTTTTCTTTCACAACACAATTTGTATTCATTGTTTCGAGCATTTAACTTGGACTATCATAATTAGCTAGGTATTTGTATTCATTATTCAACAATTTTCTTTTTTTCATAATTTTGTATTCGTTTAATTAAAGAACACGGAGTTGGTATTCTAAATTTTCAAAATCTCATTAGTCTATATTAAACGCTACATGAAGTATACCAATTGCGCTTGGAAACGTTTCCCGGATCATCATTTATCATTGCTCTTGAATATGAAATAATATTAAAATAAACCACCATTTGCCGAATTAAGCGCAGCACGAGACGACTGTCATCTCCTTAAAGCTCGACCTTTGTGTCCCTTCCGTTACACGGTTACCGTACGTAGGTACCTACATTTACAAATTGTGTCTTTATTTTTATCTTCCAAAAATTAAAAGTCTTTATTCGCATGAATTACAAACATTTTATCGCCTTTAAAGTATTTTGCAACAGGAATATTAATTATGAACATTATATGCTCGACTGTAACATAGTAAATACCGTAATAGTGCACCATAAATTCGCTGGGTGGCGACGAACGTAAATAAAACGATAAAAATTATGAATGGCACCAAACAAAATGGAGTCGAATCCCTAGCACTATTTAAGATGAGCTTAGAGCTTAACAACCGAAATAAATATCGTAGAGCGACTTATTTTTAGGTGTGACTATTGAATAAAATCGCACGAACTCAAAACATCGTCAATAGGTTTTTGACCGAGGCGATAACGTCTTTTAAAGTGCTGATAGATTTTGCCGACAACGCTTTTCATCCACGTTGAGCAGAACTTAAAACGTAAGAATGTTCGACAATATTGGCAGTCAAACGCGAATTTCCAGGTATAGTCCGGACGGCCGCGGTCCGAAAGGATTATTTTAAAATAAGTGTAGTGTACCGTGAATAAACACGTCTCGAATTAAATTTTAGGTCAACATTTTACAATTATTCAGAGTCCGCACGATTTCAACATTGTAGACCACCCGAATATACTGTATACCGTAGGTAGGTGACGTACGGCATCTGCCAAGCACGAAAAAATATAATCCCATGGTATATTTAACATCAAATAAAATTAGTCTATTTTTAATAAAGTCATTGTGATGAACGTGCACGCGTGTAGGTGTGTACGTACGAATCGTAAACACCACCGACTGCAACGGAGGTATGTATGTATACATAGGAAAAAACAGTTTTCGCGAGAGCACATTTTTCGACGCCGTTTCGAGTTTGTTATAAAAATTGTATTATACACGTGAACCGAGGACGTCGTAATGTTTCATAATATGCATTAGTGACAGTACGTAGACGGGTCAGTAGTGTACGTACGTAAGAGAGTACGTACGATCGAATAAGATATTTCATTGTGATTTCTAAAACTTCGATGGGGCGATAAATGCGATGATTTATACATTCGACTCGCGCGCGAGTTCGATAATTGAATAATATCGATTGGACATCGTAAAAATTAAAAATAAGCGGTACCCAAACGCTCGTATTAAAATACAGTTCGAGTACAAATAACGTGTAATCACGCAGTAATTCTACTTTTCGATTATAAATTCTAATTTATGATCGATTTTCAATATTGCAGGTTCTAATCATTTATACGGCGAGTAACTCAATTCCAACTATACGGTTTGTTGCGGCTCGTGTGTACGAACAACGAGCTAACTTCCGACCGATCCCCGGACCGACGTGGTTTGAACCGTTGACAAAAAACCGTGAATTATGCCGGCTGATTTTCCCGCAGCTCCCGTGAATTCTGTGACCTCGTTTTTCTCAAAACCGATAGTGTTACTGCTAGTAATACACTTTTATTCGTTTGACTGAAAATACCAAAACGTCGCATTTTGATCACTTCACCATTTTTTTCTTTTTTCCAGTTGCAGTATGACGAAATATTTAAATAACACGTCCGCGGTCTACACACGTGATTTCGTACCGCGACAGGAAAGGCGGCAGAGGACTGGTTCCGTGGTGGCCGCGGTACAAAAAGGGTTCCGCCGCTGTGCGCACGGGGTAGACGCTATTTCTTTGGATTACAGTAAAAAAAAAAAGAAAAAAAAAGCCGGGTTAGAGGCATTTACAGCTCTCCATGTGCGGGTGTGTAAGGTTAAATACGTTATATATTTTCAAAAAACTTTTATTAAATAAATATTTACGTACTATAGTTTTTTTTATTTTTTTGTTCAATATGTAAACATTTTTTTTTCGTTTTAATAATTTTAGTGACATAAAAACTCGATCAGAGTGGCGCACGAATGCCGAACGTGAATAAGTAATATTGCGTACAAAAATATACGAAGTACCGTGTGTGTATACATATATTATAGTACTCACTGTACATTTGTAACATCAGCGGTTCAACGTTCAAACGGGATTTTTATGCATTCAACGCACAAAGGACTCGAAGGAGGGACATTGAGGTTGTTATTTAACGCAGCGTGTCTGATTCGGCTGAGTCGTTTAGGACGACCGAGCGGTAGACTGGCCGTTTGGATCGTTTGACGACAAATCGCGCGGTGAAAGATAGCGCGATGGAATTAAGTGCGCGTGTGGATGTGTGAGTAGTGTGGATGTATGTGTACGCGACGTGTGTCACGCATTCCTTTGGATCGACTAAACGCGAGTCCGAGGGTTTACTCGTGTATATATGTACACACGTACACACATTTAGGTACGCGACGCGCGCTTTTTTTTGTCAGGTGCCAAGAATTATAACATTTTGTACGGACCGGCCAAACGTTTTACTCACTGTCGCCGAAGACGCTCAAACGCAATTAGTTATTGTACTTTCGCACGACGTGCGTTAAATATAACGTATAAACACGAGTTATACGCGTGTAGGTATATACTGTATAATATATATTATAATACTTCAGAATGAAACAGACTGTCTCTGGCAAAACGTTTTACTTTATATATAAATATATATATATATATATATATATATATATATATATATATATATATATATTACATAATAATATGTAGATATATGTGTATTGTGTTGACGCGTAGTGTATGATTTATATTTTTTTTTCCGTAAAATTTAGGTCATCCCGATGACCACCGATACCACATGTGCGCGCATACAAGGGCCGTATCCGAATTGACGCCAAAAATCGTTTCGTGATAAAAAAAAAAAAAATTAAAATAAAAACATCATTGTCAGACCAGTAGAGATCCTTTGCTTCACTCGGAATCTGCAAAAAAAACCGTCACGTTCACGTCGTCTGTCTCATAGTATACTCAAAATAGTGTACGTCTCACAAAAAGGTAGAAAAAAATCGAACGACATAATAGTAATTAAATTTGCAAAGGGGTAAACGACAAGCGAATAAGAACGGTACACAACAACGATGACCAGGTGGTTATTTTACTACGGCCCGTACATTTTATAAATCTATGAGTTTATTTAAAATGTATTAGGTACTAATCACCGAACACAATTTTCTGAAAAAAAAAAAAAACGATGTTCGCGTACAAATCAATGCGTACGGAATGCCGACGGTGGGAAACTATCTGTAAGACGGGACAAAACTACACGTCGATCGATTTATATTAAATCGTATACGAACGCGATTTTACGAATGACGTGTGTCAAAGTAAAATCGTTCGTAAGTACAATTTACGATGCGTTCATACGGTATGATTCATACGCACGTGTGTGTGTGTAAATTTATTAATATAATACATAATAATTGTATTGTTCGTTTGGGTTGTATTCCAACGCGATACCTCACCAACGATCCTACGTCTCATTGTCAAAGAACAATAAAACAATGACACTTGCGTCAGTGAAGAATGCGATTTTTCGTTTTATGTGCCCGAATACATTCGAAAATCGAGCACAATATTATCGGTTTTTTTTTTTTTTTTTTTTTATGTCCGCGCTAATTAAGACGACTTTATCACACGCGTGCGCGTTCGTCCGCGGTGCGACGGATTTAAAAACGGGCGTTTTTAACGAGCGCCGAATTCCCAGAAGATCAGAACACTTTATTATAAACGATTATGAATAATCATTTTAGATTAGCCTTTATAACGCGCACGCTCGTGGTGCCGGTCGATAACATGAGCAATAAAGAAAAATCGTGGATAAAACCATTAAAAACCATTAATTACACACGGCTTAAACGTCGAAACAATCGCTTATCGTTACGTACACGAGTGAACAAAATATGCGATTGTGGATGCATATTATAATAGGCGTTCGTATCTCGGTGCCCAATCTCAAAACTACGTTTCGGCCGTTTCGTTACTGGCTTACACTGGTGCACGCTGCTCCGTGTACTTCGCCGAGCACTGTAGCCTACGCCTAATCGGTCGTTTTTTAATTTGTATCAATGCAAGAATTATGATTACGACAATTAAAAAAAAAAAAAAAAAAAAAAAACGAAAACGTTACGCAAACACCACACACACACACACACACACACACACACACACACACACACACACACACACACACACACACACTTATTATTATATTTGTGTTGACCAAAACGCGAGAGAAAGAGAGAGAGAGCGAGAGAGAGATAGAACATTTGCCGCTCGATCGACTTCCGGTGTTTCTGAGCGGTTCAGACGGAATATTTACTTTTGTTTTAACGCGACGCAGCACGTTTTTATCGACCGCGTGCATTTCTACAGTTTGCGAAACGATTTACTCGCGGCGATAGTGTAATAGGTAGGTATTGTTTTTTACGCACAATGATCTATACGATTGTCGACTATATCACGTCGTGCTGTACGACGATCGGGCGGGTAAATGTATAAATTGCAATCGTAAAAAACTGCAGCTACAGTGCGCAAATATTATCATATACCCATAAATGTTAATATTATTATACTATACGATATTGCGTCTCAGAACGTGCGTGTCGCTCACTCGTTATTCGCGAAATATTCGCTAGATTTCTATAAACGACTGCGGTTAGAGATTATACCTCGACCCATTTTAGTCGCGTCGGCATTCGACTCGTAATACGTAAAAGCGAATGTTATCATAAATAAATAATTTCAAAACGGTAGAGTTTCTCGTCTTGTACAGTATTTTTTTTTCCAAATCCTTATGAAAATTTCAAAACGAGAGTCACTCGTTTTACACACTTTTTTCCCATTCCAAATCCGCGTGCGAATACGTGCGGCGATTCGAAAAATCGAAACTCAAAACAACCGCGGCCGGCCGTCTGCGGCCGAAATAAACGTCAGCAGACACGCGGGCAAGCACACCCGAAACGGAATAGAACGACGGGTTTTCTTTTCCTAGCCAACAACCGCGCCACGACAACACGCACGTTGTTATTAATACACACACCTGTTATGTCGTCCGTGTGTGTGTGTGTGTAATATCTATTTCGCGTTTGTAAAGTATCACGCTCGCCGCGTCCCGTCGACTAACGAATAAAATAAAACGTTACACCGAGTGTGTAGGTACCAGACTCGTTTGAAATTCGAGCCGATGAAACGAGTCGCCGAGTCCTAAATAACTGCTATTTTAGGCCCGCCGTAGTATTTTACCGCAGCGACGTATAAACCGAGTCGGTAAGACTCGGCGGCGTCCTACACGTCAGCGTGCGTTCAGGCCCGCGTTAACCCACGGACTAAATGGACCTGGAGTCTTTGAGTTTTTTCGGTCCGAAAATTCGTTTTTCTCTCGTAATTTGTCGTCGGGTATGTTTGTTTTTTTTTTTTTAATCCAACCGTGTTAATTTCTCTCGTCGAATAATTTTACGTGTATTATAATGGATAGCTGTTTATATATTATATTATTATTATCATAATGACGACGATGTCGTCGACACTTTGATGTATTATTATAAATGCACTCGTAAAATATTCAATCTTTTCGTTTATACTGATACGTTTTCGTTCACACACATGATAACATTATGCGGTGATGTGTAATTTATTTTGGAAACTTTTGGATGCTTTCGTCTTAAGGTTTTTTTTCAAGTTTTAAGCTCGTTTCGCTGCTCTTATCCGAACCGTGATGTATACGCAGTACTCTATACGCCGCCACCGTGTACGAAATAAAATTCATCACGTGCATTGTAGTAACCCACTTATCTATTATTCGTTTGCGCCAGAGAAACTAATGGATACATGCGCGGCGCCCATCTATCTGTACTACGACGGATTACGTTGACCTTCACACCTGTTTGATTATTCCATCTATATACTACATATTATTATTATTATAATAATGAATTATCGAATAGACGCATATTATATATACAATATAATATACATATAGGTACTGCGCACAACCGTTAAGATGTTATCTAACGTGTTTGACTAAGGTTTATTACAGTAATATGTACACATCGGTAAATACCGAGTGCGTTTGATGTCGATTAGTTGAAAATCGGCCTACACTGCACGCTCGAGTTTTATAATCTCATTATCTCGAGCCCCGAATACGTATATACTATACTACTACAATCAGTCGGTCGAGGGCCACGAACGATTCACGAAACGTCGAAAACCGAAACACGGCAACGGCGTAGATACTCGATCCGGCAAGATGGCTTGCAGTAATAAGCCTGTCTGAAAATACTCGTTTCGTTCGTATTGTAACGCGATTCCGCACGATACGTTTCGCGAGGTTATCGCGAAGTTATGAGTTTGATTTCGAATTCAATAGTAATATATTATTACAAAATATACGATGTCAGTATCTGTAATCGGTATAGGTTATCAACACGAAAACAGAGGAGTTTTATACTTTTAGAATAATATTAATTACTGGATGTACTAAAAATCACAATTACCGCCCCCACCCGGTTCATCGTTTTGGGCTCGCGTAAAAAAACGCATTACTACGGGCCACCGGGCACTGAGAGAACGCGACTCGTTTGCGCATCCAAATGAGCGAGCTCCGGGGTTTCGTAGTCGAATTCTTCCACTATTTTTTTTAATATTGTTATAATTATATTTATTTAATTATAACAATTATATTATTTAAATTATAGTGGTGGGAATGCGCGAGAAAAGACTATTTTTGGTCGCCGCCTAGTCGCATTCTTTCGGTGACCGCAGTACAGTTAATTTTCCAAATGGTTTACTTCGGTTATTAGAATTTATATGTCAGCAGTAGGTACTTCTTCACTGATATGATTTTGTTGACCGGTACGAATTTCAAATTCGATCGGTCTCACGAGCTGAAAATGAACCGGGTGGGTTATAACTATACGTGTATTGTGTTTATTTTCAAATTAAATGTCTCGTCACACCGAACAAATAATCGCAGATACTCGTATTTATTTAAGCAAATATATTATGTCGAACCGTGTCTCCGTACGAATATCATTATTTTTATTGTTTTCGATTTCGTTTGGTTAATGAGCTATTATTTTGTCATTCAATACAATTTGTACGTTGACTGTCATAGACGACGTATGGACTGGGTCTTGAGATTTGTTTTAATAAAAGAAAAATTATATTATTTCGTAAGTAAAATTAATATTTCGTCTCGTTAATTTTTCGGGCGGGATAGTATGACTTTGGGATGAAAATAAAAAACCGTTTCTTACGTGCTCAAAGAACTTTCGGGACCGCGCGCTAACACGTCGGATAGACAGCCGGACCGCGTATAGGTAGGGCACGCGCGCGCACCTGACCACGCAGATGACATTTAAATCGTGCGGACAATGTCGCGCGCGCCGTGCCTCCTCGTCCCCCCGACGTCTGTTGTTTTCTATTTCTTTTGCCCCGGACGACCTCGAACGTTTTCTATACGCTTCTCCGACTTCAGGCGCGCATTTTTCCATTAGGTTTTCATTTCCTATTCCAAGCGGTTTTTGTTTTACGGACGCGAGGACGACGACGACGACGACGTCAATTCAATTCGTCAACAACACCTGGGGGTCGTGCCGAGTGTATAGTTACTGCGTTATACTACGTACATTCTTGACCTTTTTCGAATGACGTAACACTTATAATTTTACACTATTTTCGAGGAACAAAGTCGTAAAACAAAACTGCGATTAATTAATTTTTTTGTTTTTTAATTGCTCGATACGTTAATATATTATATGCACAAGAGTTTACGCGTGCGAGTCAATAGAAAACAATATAGATAGTAAAACGAATTGAGAAAGAAAAAACAATAATCAAAAAACAATAATCACGATTTATCTAGGACGTGTAATTTAGATGTTTAATCAAGAGTCGAAACCAGTGTATAGACGATGAAAAACCGAACGTTTTCGTCGGAATAAACGTTTTTATTTCATAAAGTTTTTAAACATTTTCACGGAATACCTGCGGTCCGGCGGAACACCGGTTAAAAACAACCGGTACGATATTGTGTTATACGTGTATAAGTCGTCTGCACACAGAGGTGCACGCTAACGTCGCCGGCGCGTTCGTCCGTTTAGCCTCGGACGACGACAAAAAGAAAATCCTCTCCGGGATAATACGCAGACATTACGAACGCGTCTCGAATAATATTAGGGTTTACATTGTTTTTTCTATTTACGTCACCATAGCCACACACGCGTCACCGTGTGCAATTATTTTTACACCGTCGTTCGGGCGCTTAAGGAAACGTCGTGAATACAGGTACACACACGCAACAGCAGCCGCAGGTGTGACCGTATGATCTGTACGCTTACGACCACCGCCATCCGGGACGCCGACGGTGTCGCGTTTTATCCGGATTACCGGGGTCTTCTTCGTTTTTTTCCCCCCGGTATTCGTTAGTAAAATTAACGGTTTTTTTTTTTTTTTTTTTTTTTAATTTTCGGCGCTCGGTCTTAATGCTATTATAACGTCACACACGATATTATCGATCGTCATTACATCGCGTGAGAAACGGACGACGGAAAATCGACGAGACGTATTGACCCGCGGACGACGCGCGTGTGTAAAAATAATGGTTGACACCGTGTAAAACGATACAGGCGACAAAAATGTATTTATCGATACACACGCACACACATACATAGCAGTAAGAAAACAACGGTACACGTGGAGCCAGTGGCGTATTTACGGGGGGTCTCGACCCCCCTCAAAAGAAAACAAAATTTAATTTATGTCTGAAATGAAATGTACTTTTTAATAAAATAATAAATACGTTTACAAGATTCCAGACTCAAAATTCAAAATATACTGTAAAATTGCATTTAGAAGTCATAAATGACTTATTATGATACATTTTTATATTATATTATGTTATAGTTTGTAATTCAGCGATAATGGTGAAGAGGGTTACTCAGAATATAAAAAAATATTTTTTGGACCCCCCCCTCAGGAAAAATTTAAAAATACGCCACTGCGTGGAGCACACATAAAACACACATACATATAATCGTATATTATAATATTATATGCGATCGGATTCACCTCTTGTATTTTGAAGCTGGTGCGCCGCGTGATGGTGCGGTGCACTTCGCTCTCGTAGATCTCTTCGATGCTGCCCATGTCGGTGCGCCGATTTCCGCGGTTGATACAGTTACCTATATTTGTGTCGTGTGTGTGTGTGTGAGAGAGAGAGAGAGAGAAAAAAAAAGGAAAAACCGAAACGCGGAAAAATTACACTGGCGCCGCGCTGTTGGGGTGGGACGGATCGCGGACGACGGAGGTGCCGACGTGTACGTACAGTGTATATAATATTATAGTAGTAGTGTATTTTTATTGTGTGTGTGTGTGTGTGTGTGTGTTTATACTAATGTTACGACGATAATGTTTCGCGTTGACGCGCGCGATCACAACGATCCGTCTCGCTGCTGGTGCGATAATAATCCGAGTTGATTTGTATAAATTGAATTTTTTTCCGGTGCTAAACGTCTCTCTTGATAGTTGGCCGATCCGATGGCGCGACGGGCGGCATGCGCGTAGAAAAACTCCCGGTCCCTCCGCGCTCTATATTTAGACCTGCACACACTCACTCACTCGGGGGATAGCAAAAAAAAAAAAAATAATAATAATAATAAAAAATAAAGCGCGCGCGCGCGCCTGGGTGTAAAAACGGACGCGTGCCGCGCTCGCCGACGTCTTCTTCCTCTTCTCATTCCGCCGCCGGCGCTATACATTTTTCCGATTTTTATTTTTATTTTTTATCATTATTATTTTTCTCTCGCCGTCGCTTCGGTTATAATGGTATCTTCAATAACGTATTATTTTTTTGTCGTCGTCGCCTCGTCCTCCCCGCCCGCGCGTACCTACGTCCAGACCTCAAGGTTACGGTCGTTTCGGACGGACACGCGGTATGTGCACGTCACCGTGCTATAGCCGACGTCGTTTTCGCGTTTTATATTAATCTATTTATTTGTTTGTTTATTTTTCCGCACACAAAGAAACAATATTATTTAGATCGCAGATCGTGGGCGAATCGCGTGCGCAACGATTACAGCGAACAAGTTTTTGTTGAAAACCAGACGTTTTATGTAACTGTAAAACACGAACGAATATACCTACCTTATTGTCAGCCGTCGGATATACGTGTCTATGATAGACCAATTACACGACTATATTTAAAGTGTCCAGAAATATTTTGTTCAAAGAATAATTACCACAAAATTTGACGATTGTTTGAAAATAAAATGTTCGCGATTAAATGCAACATGTATTTATTTAATACATTAATTCTACAGGATTCATGACTTTGGACTACGTAAAGATTATCTAATGTAAAGTGAGTCAGTCCCGTGATTGAAAAATAAATCTAAACACGAATGTACAACCCTACACAAAGTCGGGCATAGTAATAACATTATAAAATGGTTTCATACCTCAAAATGTCGCACAGTCCCCTCGTCACAAATAAGTCAACAGTTTCAACATTTTTATGATAAAATAGATGTAAAATTTAATTAATATTGGTATGGGTACCTACTTTAATTTTCTGAATAGCACATTTTTCAAAAAATCATAAATATTCATTTATATTTTTCACAAATGTAATTCTGATAGGTGTAAAAATAAAAAATAATTAAAATAAAAAAAATTACAAATAAATATTCAAATAGAAAAATGTTTTCATACGTTTTTACAGCAAAATTGTTATTTTATTTTTTTTCGTTGACTAATCTATCTATGATAAAAATAATTAATCGTTATTTTACAATTAAAGTTTAAACCACGGTATAGAAGATAATCTTATATCTTTATCTTCTATACCGTGGTTTAAACAATTAATTTGCAGTTTTTATACGAATGAAACACAATGAATAAAATGTGAAGCAATTACTATGTATAGCAACGTTTATATTGTTTGTATTAAGTGAACACTTCTAGTAAACTTTTCCGATAACAGTCAAGAAAACCGAATGTTCGAGTCAACAGAATTAAATTACTTCATACATAATTGTATTATTATTATCTTTGGATTTCAGAATCACTGATGATTATATGAATACCATTTTTTGTCACAACCAAGGTGGATTGATACATATCCACCTTGGCCACAACATAGAGCAAAAGGTATTACTCTATGGTCCATGGATAACACAAATATGACATTACGTATCATTACTATTTACTATTTAAAAACGTTGACAAAAAAATACCCGATAAATATTAAGTTATGAAAATCATGACAATTGGTAATATATTATAATTTTTCACGCATAGATTATATCCTCTAAAAAATCCAAGGGAAGGGCGATCCATCCATCAACCTCCCCTCACATACGCCACTGCTTTTTACAGGTACAAAAAAAAAATATCAAACAAAAATATAGTATTTACTACATGAAAAATAAGACCGCACCAAACCATAAGAAAATAATAATCACATCACAAAAAATATCACGATGTACATCGATAAATTTACAAACATGGTTCGCTTCTATATTTACATTGGCTTCCGGTCAGGCGCCGGCTGTGACAAGTTATGAAATGTTCCGCTAAAAACGCTAGACGATGGCCAAATTATTACAAAAGGAAAATACCGTTTTGATGACTTTCATTTTATTTGATTATTTTCAAACACATTTTTTGGAAATCTTCACATCATCTACCTACCGTGCGTACTTCTTGCACATTATATTTTTGTGATTTTGTTTTGAAATATTTTTATGACACTTTCATTTTTTGAAAGTTAAAAAAAAAAATATTACATATTTAAAAAAAAAGGTACTCTGGATAAAATCGAATGTAGAAGAAACGTAGGAGAGATGTTATTTTAAATCGAAACGAAATTCGCAAAGAAATTGCTCCAGTACTTTCGCGGGAATCAAACTGCAGCAGAGACCATTTTTTTTTTATCGAAATTATTAATAGTAACCTTACCTTCTTCCTCAATAAGGGTGTTGGCAAAAAAGATTAGGTAATATGCATAAAGAATTTTCAAAACATTCAAAGTTACCGAACCTCAAAGCTTATACATGTTAAACTTTTCACCGAAAGCCGGCTACAATATTAGGAACGTGCCGATTCTGGCAGTGATATTATAGCATACCTACACACATCATGGTGGCAAGATTTTCAACCAAATCGTTTGATATAAAGAAGAGAAAAGACACAATAAACGAAAATTATATATTTAATGAATTTACATAATATTCAACTTCAAATTCATGTCTTCTAAAATTAATCCTTAATCGACACTAACGAAAAGTAAAATAAATAATGCCTAACGCATCATCAAAAATCCATGAAAAATCACTAATTCAATAGAAGACGAAACAAATATTAATGGAAATCGGAAACGTATCTGGGTATTTGATATAAGTAACTTTGTTAATTGGACAGTGATATAAAATGAAAATGAAATATAATTTTCCCTGCACTTACTATGATACATTTATAATCTAATAATAAAATTATCAAAAAAAAGTGAATCAAGTGAATCCTAAAATTAAACTAATAATTTCATAGATATAATGGAGATTCAATTGAATTTTATGATTTAATAATAATTGTTAATAAAAGGCAACTGACATAGTCAAAACAAATGAATTGTGATGTCATGATGTTGTGTCTCAAATTAGCTATTACCATTGTCATGATAATTAAGGAATTAAGGATAAGAGGTGAGAAAAAAATAGCATTTATGGCTCGTGTGGTAAAGTAATTCAGTTTTGGGAAAATGTAGTCCTCATCTGTAACTGAAATTGTTCATAAACGCAAAACACTTTTTTTCATGATGATAAATGTAACAAATAAATTTACTGATTCACTTAGGTACATTAAAATGGCACCAAATCACTATTTTATATAAAAAAAAAATGTATATCTATATAAATAAAATATATTTCACTCAACGTTTAAAATTCATATTTATCACTGGGTACTTTAAAAAAATAACAAACACGAAAACTGGTGTAAATTTTATTTTAATTTTATGAAACACGATTTGAATGTACTTTGTGTTGTTTTTGTACTTGTATAGACTAATGGAAAAAATATTAATGATGGTAGATATTAATTATCAATTAATTACTTTGTAAATCATCGGTAAACCCTATATTTGTCATAAATATCTGACAAAATCAATAAAAACCTCTTAATTATACTACCTACTGCATAATTATATTATTGGTTCTACTTGAATCCCATATAAAAATCAGCAACACGATGCTTATTTATCTAACTTTTAGATTCAATGTAAATTTGAAACAAAAAAAGAAAAAGGTTATAAAACTCATTTTGATCGCGTTGAAGTAGCTCATTCTAGAAATTTATGATGGCTATTCATTGGCGAATACATTTGACATTTCTAACAGTGTCTACTACGTTGAACTTTCTAGTTCTGGTTCTCTTATTGTGCAGTCTAATATTTTATTAGTTCATAATTAAATTTGATACCTCTTTCTGATTATCATGTAGATTTCCTTTTTTTGTTTTACAATCTGCCTGAAAATTGTAACTTCAGTATCTTAATATTGACTCTAGTCTAGAATAATTGAGGAATGTAGTCTGCCGAGCTGAATGGTTTACCATATATCAGATGCATCATGATTATACATGATAATATTATCTATTAGGTACTGTCATATACATTCCTTAACAATCTAAAATGTGTCCTTCATATTCCTCTCTGGCTGATTTTGGTGCATTTATGAAATGATGGAATGCGTATGGAAGTTAAACACTGCTATTCCTATTTTAAAATATGGCGATAAATTTAGAATAAAAATTAAGATAAGCCTATTAACTTTCACTTTAAGTTTAGTATCAAGGCATTTAGAAAAATGTTGGTTACACAATATTTGCCTACTATAGGGCGAACTTGCTTATTCACCAAATAGGTTCAACTCATTTTAATTTCATTAAAATGAAAACAAAGCAATAGTGACAATCCAAAAGGGCATAAGCGACATTTTCGAAATTATTCAGAAGAGTTAAAAAACAAGTTTTTACCAATGACTTAACTTATCATTGAATATTTTTAGCTTAAAAAAATATGTCATTAAGCACAAAGTTGGGTTTTAATCTATTTAAATGATCTTATGACTATATTTTTGATTAATTATTTATATCAATTGAAAGCTGAATAATACGGATTATGGCGCTTATGCCGTTTTGGATAGTCGTCGTCGAAATATAATTTCATGCCTTCTCCAGTTGACTTTATCTAATTAAACACAATTATGCGATTAATGATAGTATATCATCTGTTGCTATTAAAAGGCTTAAAGGTTCTTTGAACTCCCGACTTTAAACTACTTCTAACACATTTTAACCATTAGTCGAAAGATTTATAACAAGTTAAGGTTTATAAAGTGTGTATCATCTGAGATTTATTCTCTACTTCAGGCATTTTATCGCTCTTTAGTTAGTTTTATGAAGAGTAGAAGTTTTTTCATGAATTAATAGATCATAAGATCATTTAAGGAAGGGAAGGGGAAGGATTAGATTGGTATCAAAGATTTAATTCAAGAATTATTACCCCATCAAAAATGGCAAGGGAACAAAAAAATAGAATTGTCCAATGTAATTTGTCACAGTCATAGACTCATATATCTATTATTTATATTTTTCATCATTTGTATTGACAAAATTCGGACACGATACAAAGAAGAAGATTGACAAAATGATCAATAGTATCAAAAGACTACAACTGGTAGGAAGAAAAAATTACTAAGGCCAATGAATAAACCATATTTTAAATACATTATTTAATTTGGTCAATGAAATATTAATTAATAGATCTATCCCAAAAATTATAATTATATTTTCAATATGGCCTTTGAAAATAACAAAATTTGAGGAACCTATTTGTAGACATGAAAAAAAAATAAATAAAAATGTTAAGTGACGTTTAAAACATTTCGTATTGATTTGAGAATAAAAAAGGTTATTTGAAAAATATGAAATTCCCAAAAAACATGATTTTTGTTTTTATTTTTAAGGGTTAAACACTAAATGATGTTTCTCCAAAATTTAATGATCTGCAAGATAAGCTAATAATGTTAGCATAATAATTTATATCTTAAAAAGATAAAAAGATTAACAAATGTTTTAATGATCATAATTATTTTGGATGAAAACTGATAAAATTCTTTATTGGATATTGAACAGATAAAAAAAAAAAAAAAGAAAGAAATATAGTAGGTACTAGATATCGATCAAGAAAAGCTAATTAAAAATAAAATAAGTACACATTGTAAGAATTTTAAAGAGCATTTTACAATAAATCACACATCTAGATATGGGCTTGAAATACACAGTTTGAGGGTTTCAATCAATTTTATAGTATATTATTTAAATTGATTATCAGATTAATTCATGAGAAGGTTAATACAAAATACAGTTTTTTTCAATGAGTCGTGAAAACACATAATATATTACATACGAATCTTATATAAGTTTTCTTCATAAGGCCTATGGAGAAAATACTTTGAAAATGATTTATTATAATTTATGCTCTTTTAATTAAATTTTTTTTTCCATTAAAAATAATTTTAGCCCCATAAAAATTATAAAAATAATATAACTTGTATCACAACTATACTTGGCTAAGTTAAAATATATAATTAGTAATTGGTCTATTATCAATGTATTTATGTTTTCTTCGTCCAAGGAATCTGATATTTCCAAATATTAAAAATATTTTACAACGGTTAATAATAATTTGCTTAATACATTTATACATAAAAAAAATTGATGTCGTTGGCTTAGGAATGTAGCTTTTCCATACATAGAATATAAAAATAGCCTAATTTTTTTTCCAATAAAAAAATTGTACGATTCAATGCATGATAATATTAATGAAGTATTATAGCTGGGGAAGTGAGTTTTTATGACCTTGAACTTGTGATTGGAGTGTGGAGAGTTCAGATGGTCGGAAAACACCCTTTTCAGTGATTATACCAGTTATCAAATGAGCAGGTGTTACATCAAATGCTGGATTCCAACAATTAACACCTGTAAACAATTATTAATAAAATATACTCAATATAACTACACTACTAGTAACTAAACAAATTATTTATGTTAGGTACATTTAGTTTTTTAAATTAGTTAAAATATTATATAATTATGTTATTAATTACATTTTATGAAACTGTATGAAGAAAATTGAATAGATATACATTTCAAAAATAGTTATGCAGAGTGAGATATTATTATGTACTATTATCAAGGATATGTATTGTGTATGTGATTGACTCAAAAAAAAAAAAAAAACTGTTAATAAATGGCGTACAAATTAAAATCCTATAATCTTTTCTTTGTACTATTATCTTTTATTTTTTCTAGAAATGATTAAATATTTTGATGTTTTTCAATTAGTCAATGTAACATATTATTGTGTATCAATAAATTATGTTTACAAAGTATTGCGTTAATTTCTACTAACAATGATTAATTACAATACAGATTATGTCATAAAAATTAAATATATAACAATTATCAATGACTAAAATTTTAATTTTTAATATTTATTAATTACAAACTTAAGTAAGCTCAAGAAAAATGTTCATATATTTAAAAAAATTGTAGAACTTATGTTGTATTAAACATATTTTCATTATTTTAAGTGAATACTTAATCATTCCAAAAGTAATACAAATGAGTATACAGTTTTGAATACTTCACAAAGATTCATAAAGTAGAATAGCATTAGAAGTATAACAGTACATTTTTAGATATGATTTTTTGGTTGGGAAATGGACGTTAGATATAACAAAACTTTATTATTTGTGAGTAATCATACATCATCGTTTTTGAAAATTCATTATAACAAGAACATAGTTCAATAAAATTAGTAAGATATAATGTTTTTATTAATTAAGATTATTATTAATTAATTATTATTTATTAATTAAGATTATTTTTATTTTTTAATTAAGATAACAAATTTCAAAATGATTATTAACTTTTAATTTAAGTAAGAAAGATTATTAAAAACTACACAGAGCAACTGGATATTATTTTCTACAGGTTCATATTTCATTTAAAGCACTGAAGTACTCTATCTATAAGGAAAATAAAACATTATTTTATTAAACTTGTAGTTTATAAAACTATTTTACTTTTGATAAAAGAAAACTGTTCGATTAAATAATTGAAATATTGAAACATCCACTTTAAAAATGTCATACTCATATAGATAATAAGTAATAAGTTTATAATCTGTCTAGTTTATGCTGAATCTGGGAGAGCATTTTAGTTGAAAATGTTCAATGGTCATTACAGTTGTGTTAAAGAAGAGATCCTGCCAAGTCATTAACATGTTAAAAATAAACTATTAACAGTATTAACTAGTAATAGATTTTTGAATAACCAATATATTAGTCTATGTGTTGATACACAGGCTCAAGATGAGCTGGATGAGTTATACATTGTATTTATTTTCATTTAAAATAATAAAGTGAACATTATAGATAGCGATATCATTCTAATTAAATTATATTTTTATAGATCTCTTTAATTAATTTTGCCAATGACATAAATCATTATTAATTATTTAGTTATACACCGTTAAAAATAAATATTAATCATCAATAATGTATACAGGGAGTTTAAACAATATCTTTCCAATAATCACTCTTTTTTTTTGTCAACAGTATAATACACATGTATTTTTACCTGGAGCAGCTATTCTAATATTATTAATGTGTGTCATTTCTATTTGAGGCCTCTCCTCAATAACAATATTATCACCAGAAGTTACGTTAAAATCAATTGAAGTTAATGGAGCAGCCACATAAAATGGAACTTCGTGGTGTTTGGCAACCACAGCAATCTGTTAAAAAACATCAATATGATTATGATCGTTAAATACCAATTATTTAAAATTAATAATAGGGAAATTTTTCAAAATTAAAAATGAATTTATATACCATAAAAATTACTAACTTGATAAGTTCCAATTTTATTGGCAGTATCTCCATTGGCTGCTACTCTATCAGCACCAACAACAACAGCACTAATCTGAGCAGTCTTCATTAAATAAGCAACAGTACTATCACAAACCAGGGTAGATGGAATTTTATCATGAACTAATTCATAGGCAGTTAATCTAGCACCTTGATTATAAGGCCTAGTTTCCGTAAAATAACAGTTTTCTACAAAATCCAGTAAATAATAAAAATGTTGATTTACAATTTCACTTACATTAAAAATGTTTCAAAAAAATATGCATTTAAATAATTTACCCAGTCTTGAAGCAGATTGTATGCAACGTACAACACCCAACGCTGTACCAAAATATGCAGTAGCTAAAGAACCAGTGTTGCAGTGTGTTAAAATACGAACTTGTTCACCATCCATAACATTGTTTAAAATTGCTTTTGCTCCAAATTCTCCTATTGATCTATTATCTGAAATATCTTTTTCTAACATTGCTTCTATAGCTGCAACAAACCTACAAAAAATAAATGAAATGTAACACTGACACTAAGAAAAACACTAATAAATTATCAGAAATTTACCTAGCTTGCATTTCTTGTGCTGAAACTGATTCATCATTATCCAAAGAATTTATATAAGATATTAAATGGTCTGCAGCCTGTTTCATATTTACAGCAGTAGGCCGAGCAGATATTAAATAATTTAGTTTTCCTTCTACTTCTCGTCGAAGAGCTTTTTTCTTTTCAAATTCTTCTTTTGATATTTCTACAGCTAAACTTAAACATCCAACAATGGCAATAGCAGGAGCCCCTCGTACCTAAAAATATTAATATATTTTTTTTTAAATAATGTGTAAAATGATTAAAATACCATAAACTATAAGCACAACAGTTATAAAAAAAATACCCCAATATAAATTATACTTTTATGTGTTTAATTTACTCGCATAAACTGAGCAAATACTTTATTTATAGCAGTAACTATAATTTATAATATTAAATGATTTTTTCTTCATAATTATTTTTTTTACAGGATTAACAATATAATACAAATTAATGAGTCTGTATAAAATTCAAAATAAGCATTTCTATGAAATTGATGAATTGCAATTATGAGTTCATTCATATTGATTTGATAATGACATAAATTTCTAGTCATGATTATTGTAAAAAATAAAATTGAAACAATTGTCATAAGGTACCTACAATATTAATATGTACCACATGATTTCAGAAGTAAATCTAATGTTTCCTTTTCTAGACATGTGTAGATAACGAAAATCCATACAAGGTTTTCTAGGTGCCTAATTGAGCAATTTATTTGTTTAAAAATTCAAGAATAAATTAACATACTATATAAAAACAGATAATAATTATAAAAGAACATTTTATATGCTACTTTTTGATATGTATAATTATTTTCATTAATTGTAAAACATAAAATCTATTTATAAAGCATTTGATAAGATAGTATTTAATTAATTCTATGTACATTGTAGTATTCATCAAGGTATTTGGTTATATTAATATTTCATAATTTTTAATACATACCTAATACTATCTACATCTGTTTTTATCTCAAATAAATAAATAATGTATTTTATATTTGGCACTTTTTTTTAAGATAGTAAAGGCTTAAGATATAAAATATTAGATATGAGCACATACATAGGTCATTAAGTAGCAATTTGATGAACATTTATATCAATTAACACATTTTATATAAATTCAATTATTTGATGACTGCCTTGATTTCTATATTACATTCAAAATACAGATATTATTAGGTGATAAATGCACATTCATACCACTAATCAATAAAAAAAGAAAAAAAACAATCATAGCTAGAGCATATTTCAAAAATATGATCTATAAATTAAAAATTTCAGAATTGATTAGGTGATTACTGTAGAAATCACAATGAAAAAATTTCAAAAAAATATTACTTATACATTAGGTATAGATTGTCAAGCTGAATTAACTATACTCTTTGTAGTAGATTTTTTACCTAAACTAAAAATGTGTCTTAAAGTTAGTTAAATTAAGTTTGCATTCATAGTAATTAACCTAATTGAATTTGAGGTAAGTATTAAAATTCATAGATGCCATGAGAATAATACCTATTTAATGAGGACAGTTCATTCTAAATACCTATTATATAAAAGTAGTTAACTTAAAAAAAAAAATAAATCCTAATGAATCTTTAACGTTAGAATACATAAAAATATGTTTTAGTTTTTAGATATTATTAAAAAAATATCTAGAGATCATTGTAAATCACATGCTTTGTAATTAATTTATTATAAAACATAGTCAATTTATAAAAGAAGACATTCTAAATTATTTTATTAATAATGTTAAAATTAATGTAATAAGTTACATCACATGTGAAATTCAAAATTAAATGTTATTAAACATCTGTCAATTGTGATAATTACTTACAAAATTAAAATATGACTAATATGATGCAATAGGTTTGAATTAAGTAAAAAATATCAATATTTTAAAAATGAATGTAAAAAAAATGTCTTCCACCAATCACATAAGAATTGGGCAGTTAAATCAAATACTTAAAGTCAACATAAATCATTTAAAATTTTATCACTTAGTTGGCATAAAATGAAAAATTGATTAAAATTTTCAAAAAAAAAAAAAAAAAACAAAAATCGAATTTTATTTAATTTTCGATTGTAGGAGCTAAAAAGGTGAGAAATATGATAAAAATACAACTAGAGGGCGAAAATCAGCACACACTAAGTAATATATTACACCATTCTTACAACGTAGAAAACTTAGGGCAACAACATTAGTCTTTAGATGATAAAAATCAACGTTAAAAGAAAACCCAATGATTCGTTGTGTTGATTTCACTTTTATGGACGAACGAACTCGTGTCATGCAATACGGACGTGTGGCGGCCATACAGAAGCCATACTCACAGCTGCACGTCTAATATAAGAGTACAGGAATCGTCCGGGATGGTTGGCGCGAAGGATAAGGGTTTTTCGAATCGTGTGCCCACGTCTAGAGAACGGGTTGGCGCGGCGAGACGCCGGGCGCCACGTCGAGTACCTACGCGCCACAGCCCCCGGGGGCACGGTTGGCGATTGCCGTACGGGACAATGCCGCACGTAGGACGGGTTGGGGGGGCACTTTCGGGGCGTCCGACGTCGGGGTGAAAAATCGCGCGCAGGGAACGTGGACGTAAAAAGGGGTGTCCGGGATGCGTGGCGTGCGTACCTGCATCTTGTTGATGACCTTCCATCCGTCCTCGACGCCCAAAATCGGTATGTACTTGGACTCCTTGGGCAACAGCAGTTGGTCCAACACCTCCAGCGTGCCGTTCTCGTACCGGATGGCCTGCAGAGTCATCGTGTGCGGGGCTGTGCGGGCGTCGGTGACCAACAGCTTTCTTCGCGATTACCTGCGGTCGGTACGTCGCCGGGCAACTGACTGACTGGCTGACTGACGACTGGCGGCCGGCCGGTCGTCGTCGTCGTCGTAGTAGCCGTCGTAACGAGCGGCCGCCGTCGCCGGTGGTTTGCCGTGTCCGGCGACCCGGTCGCTGCCGGTCGGTCGCACGACGTCACACGCTCGCACACACACACACACACACACACACGCATACACACTCACGCGGGCGCGCGCGTGCGAGCGTTCAACACGTACGTAAACACGGCGATCAACAGCTGCTGCTGCCGCCGCCGCCGCCGCCACCTCCGTCGAGATACGAACCGTGTGGCGTGTCGTCGCGGATCGCTGGACGATCGGGCTCCGTTTTCGTCCGTGTCCCGGCGCGCAGTCTTGGTGGTCGGTGATATCGCTCGGTCTGGTCGCGATCGAACGCTGCGCGGGATCGCGTACCGCAGGTAAGTGGACGGGTGTAGACGTAGCCGACAGTGCCGCAGCAGCGTTACCCGCGGCCGTTCAGCAGTCGTCGTGGGCTAATTTTTTTTTTTTTTGTTATTTTATCTGCTATTATTATTTATTATCTCTGACTGGTGTGTCGGCGGTCGTAGTGGCGGTGGTGGTGGTGGTGGTTGTGGTGGTGGTGTACCTACGATCTGCGCACACACAGCCGCGGTACGCCGCGCGTCTTGGTGTTGGATCATCGATGCCGCCGCCGCCGTCGTCCCGTCCGGACATGCGTTATCAGTTATCACGCGGTCGCGTTCGGCGTGTTCGCCGACGCGATATCCGGGGCCGGGCCGGCGACCAATGGGCGCGGAGCGCGCGCTAACCGAGCGTCGCCGTTGGTCCCGAAACGCCGCGATAACAATGATGATGTAAATAGTCCAAGGAATTGTGAAACTCCCCCGCGATCGCGTTATCACGGAGCGCCGTCTCCCGTCTTATCACGCCGCCGCCGCCGCCGCATTCCGACCGTAGACCGCGGACCGTGTGGACCATAGAGTAATAGAGTAATATTACTCTATGATGTGGACCGACGAACCGTAACTAGTGATGGGCACAACCGACTAGTTTTTACTATCGATAGTTTCAAAAACTACCGAGTGATTTTTCAATTGAATAGATATTATTATTCGTCGGTTGTTTTTAAAAATTATCGAGTAATTCACTCGATAGTTTTCTTTCGGTAGTTGCATACGTTTTACACCGACTAGTTTTGACGTTGACGAGTTAAAAAAAAACAATCGAGTGATTTTTCGGTATTATCGACCGAATTTACTTGATAATTTTCACTTATTAAATTTTCATTGGGTAAGTAGGCCTAAAAATGAATCAAAACAGGTAGTCCGATCGTTTGATAGTTTTATAAAACATCCGAGTAATCAGATAGTATAAACTATCGAGTAATTCGATAGTTTTCACTCGGTAAAATAGGAGGAGGTACTCAATTATAACACCGCGGACCAGACTAACGAGTCTGATTGTCCGGTCTTAGGTGCGATTGCGCAACCCGAAGATTCGTGCGCTCCGTCCGTACGTTCATTGATTGTGGGAAATTCCATTACTTTACGTAATTAAAGGTCGATTCACACTATACGGAACGTCAACAATCAATGGTACGACGTCCGACACGATCCGAATTCGCGGCGGCCGGTCGTCTTCTCCTCCGAATTCCCGGCGGCCGGCCGTCTTCTCCTCCGCGGTCCCGGCGGCGCGCACCGACCTTCGAGCTTCACCGGCGAGTCGGTGACGGCCGTTGCCGCGGGCGGCCGGCGCAAACCGCGTCCCCGGCCCGCGGGCGGCCGCTTCTCCGTATTCACGCGACGCCGTCGACGAGCCCCCGGTACCCGTGCCTACCGGACGACGGTGCGCCCGCCCCCGCCTCGCGGCGGCCGTCCAATCCGATTATTATTTATGACCGCGTCCGTTCGTGTGCGTCTCGCGCACAGGCGCTGCTCCGCGGAGGACGTTACATAACGGTTCTTTCATTGTCCGTCCACGTCGTCCGTGTGGATCTCCGATCTACGATCTACGGACCAGTAGTCGCCACTCGCCAGTCGGCCAACTGAGTACGAGTCCCTGACACCGTGTGCACATGCCTTTAAAACCTTAATTAACGTATAGTTTTGAATCTTGTTTTTGTGTTTTTTTTTTATTTTTTTCATGATCACATTTTCGATTATGCACGACTAACTGAATTCCGCGTTTTAAAACGATAATTTAGATTCCGTGTCTATTTTTCCGAAATTATATCAGTCATCATTTTTTTTTTTTTTTTTAATTGTATGTAAATATCTTCCTGTAAGATTTTTCGGACTCGACCACCGCGGGACGACGTTACGTTTGACATTACGCAGTGGCCTCAGTTCGAGTCGTCACGTTTTAAGTTTTACACGATTTTTCATACTTCTGGTCACTGCGGGGCAGTCGGCCAGAGTCCGAGCGTGTTCTTCCGTCGCGCACTTGCAGACGCCACAAACGACTGGTGTTGAAATTTCCTACTGTCGCGTCGCGCCACACGTAATAAATTAAATATTGTAATTCGTAACGACCTGTACGCTCTGTTTTTGATCACCCGATAAGCGGGACCATTAAAAACACGTATTTTTTATGACCTGACTGCTTGACTTCACATCAGGGGACCTATTCCCTCTCTATCCACTTGAGGTGAAGTTCTTGATTTATAATTAAAACTCGAATAAAACGATAACTACCTCATTAAATGGCTACTAGTTATGACTGTTGACTACTAGTGCCTAGAGTTCGTCCATTATTGTTTTCAGTATACAAATATCTTTCCTTCCTCCCAAAAGCGTCACGACAAAATAAAAATTATTCCACGGAATCGGTGATAAATTTTATTTTCTGTTTCGACGAGCGTTTTACATTTTAGCTTTGTAAAACAATTTTGTTTCAATCACTAACCACATTCCAAAAATTAAAATTATACAATTTAACAGGTACATGTTAACAAACTGTCGTACACAAGACAGGTAGCTGGTAGTTACATATCGGGTTCATAACTAATATGGGTTTGAGTATAAACGACAAACCCAGATCTATGGTTTAATTGTATAAACTTGTTTTCGGTATCTACCTTCTTTAACATATTGAGTGTTAATTGTATCCTTGACTGTCACAAGGCTGTTTTCCTCACAATTATTTGGTGCAATACCTACTCACTGATTTGTGACGACTAAGCCTCAGTTTGAAATGTGTGTTCGTAGATTAAACATTCTTCGCCAAGACCACTGAAATAACAATGGACTGGGAATCATTTTATGACAAACATCCTTCTCCTTCAAATTATGAATCTACTATTGCCATTATAGAACATTTTGTGAGCAGCCATAAAAATGAAAAAATTGTTTTGGTAACTGTAAGTGTACTTACTATAAATAATACTCGTGTTATTAATGAATTTTAGGTATTTTTTCTATAAGCTCTCTTTTATACCTTTTAACTGTCAATAAACTGTCGTTGCTCTATGAGTGAATTTTGTTTCAAAACGTGACCAGTAAAATATCTAATTATAAAACGAATTATTATAATATATTTAAAAATAAAATAAAGTTGGTATGTTTAAAAATATTGACTTATCATTTGAAAAAATAGTATACAATGTTCAGTCTAATTATTTAGCGGACAAATTATAATAGTTAAAATGTAGGTTATTCAGAAATATTTATTAAAATAGTTTACTAAAATACTCGTGAGTTCCTAGTATTTTGAACACATTTATGTGACAGGATACTTTTACTTTTTTTAATGTGTATAATACCATTGATTAGTATTTATAATCAATGATAATACCTACAGGGTGTTTCACGAAGATCTGACATGTTGAATAACTTTTGTTCTATTCAATATTTTTAAAATTTTTTTTTATTAAATGAATACTATAGCCTAGCGCTACAATAAAATTACATTAAATTTTTATTTTATTTTTAAAAAATCAAATTTCAAAACAAAATTTTATTTTAGAGTGAAAAAAAAATCAAAATAGCCATTTTGTAAACATGATTTTTAGAAAAATTTTGGTTTTTGAAATTTTTATAAAGGTTTAATTTTCTATGATTTTTTAAAGTTTACGAAGAATGTATTAATATGTATCGTTTATCAGTCATCAGATAATATCACAATTTAATTCGATTTTTCGTAAACTTTAAAAAATCATAAAAAATCAACGGATCAACCTTTATAAGAATTTCAAACACCAAAATTTTTTTTTTAATCATGTTACAAAATGGCTATTTTGATTTTTTTTTTTTGAACTCTAAAATAAAATTTAAAATTTTGAAATTTGTTTTAAAAATAAAAAAAAAATTTAATGTAATTTTATTGTAGGGCTAGGCTATAGTATTCATTAAAAAAAAAAAAAAGTTAAAAATATTGAATAGAACAAAAGATATTCAACATGTCAGATCTTCGTGAAACACCTTGTATAAACATTAAACATACATTTCTTTATTGTGTGTTGAAACTTTTGTATTTGAATGAGCTCTAAATTTTAATTTATGTTAAATACTAGTTGATTAAAGTTACTACACATAGAATTTTATTTGGAATTGGGATTTATTTTATACAGTTAGTACCTATATATTTAGTAACTTTTATTATAATTAATTTGAGTTTAAACCATTATTTTGGATGTTAAAAAAATTAAATTCAATTAAGGTCAATTTATCTAATTTTTTATTAATTAATTTTGAAATTAAATACGAAAACTTTTAAGATTTTAAATAGGTGTATTTATGTTTAAGCAAGAAAATTTAAATTGAGATATTAACATTTGGCATATCAAGATCCTTATACTGTATTCAATATTTTAAATAATTATTTAATTGTATTTTAGTCTGGAGGAACTACTGTCCCGATTGAACACAATACTGTACGATTCGTTGACAACTTCAGTGTGGGTACAAGAGGATCTGCTTCAGCTGAATACTTTCTTGATGCTGGATATGTTGTTATATTTCTTTATCGGTAAGTGAACTTACTGTGTATTATTTTAGTTAATAATACATTTTTGTACAAATATTTCATTTCGTTAATATTATTGTGAAGATAGCTTAAACTACCGATCAATTGAAGTTTTTTTCTCAGTGTTTTTAAAATTTAACCTTGCAATTTGTTCATGAAAATGTATTATGGTAATTTGTAAGATTAATTTTTGAAAGCATTTTTTTCAATATCTTATTATTAATAATACATTTAACATTGCAACCGTGATATTTATCATAGGTAATTAATCAAATTATTCTTGTTAGAATTACATTATAATTCTTGTAATTAATCTATTACACTCTCATTAAATGACAATCAACAAATTTGAAACAAAAATGACTGATTATTTAGCGTAATTAATCATTTTGACTTGAGAAATTTTATTTTAAATGATTTATTGATTATTATATAATTGATACTTGATTTATGAATCATCTATTAAGTATTTATTTTCTAGTTCTAATTCTTTGGAGCCGTTTGTTCGCCATTTCAAAGATTCGCTGTTAGATAAACTGGAGATTGTGGATGATAAATCAATTCAAGGTAAGTGGCCTTTCATATGTACATTTATATTATCACTTTTCAATAATAACGATATACATTTACATTTTAGTGAAACAAAACGAATTAGATAAGTTTTTTCCCATTATGAAAAAGTACATAAAAGCAAAAGAAGCAAATACAATTCTAACAGTTCCTTTCACTACATTAATAGACTACATGTGGCTGTTAAGAGGATCTTGTATGCTTATGAATAACAAGAATTGCCTACTATACTTAGCAGCTGCTGTTTCAGACTTTTACATACCTCCAAATGAAATGGTATATGGTTTCATTCTTGTAATAACATTTTAAATATAATATAATATGTTTGTATCTGGTGTCTCATGGAGATTCACAAAATATTATTTGTTCCTGTATATAATGCATAAATTTAAATTTTTATCATTTTCAGTTTAAAACATGCAAATTTATATTGTCTAGAAAAACATAATTTTTAATTTTTTTTTTATGATATTTTGTACTTTGCTACTATTTTAATTTGCTTTGAAAAACTATTGAAATTAGCGTTAACAAATTGCAATTCATGTATTTTTATTTCAGCCTGTACATAAAATTCAATCAAAAGATGAACCTCCAGTGATTGCTTTACACCTGGTGCCTAAAATTTTACAAGCTATCACTCATGTTTGGGCTCCAAATGCATATATCGTATCGTTTAAATTAGAGACTGATAATACAATTTTAGAACAGAAATCTAAATCTGCTCTTAGTAAATACAACCATCAAGTAATATATTATTCCAGTAATATAATCCATACTTAAATAAATTGTATTGTAATTATTTTTTTTAGTTTAATTTTAACTACTTCTTATATTTGTAAAATTATTTTTCAGCTTGTAATTGGTAATTTGTTACATACAAGAAAATTTAATGTCAAGTTGATTACTCAAGACGGTGTGATTGAAGACATTTTATTGACTGATACTGATATCAAGAATGGTGTTGAAATAGAAGATTTAATAGTATCAAATGTCAAAACTAAACATGATGATTTTTTAAAAAATCAAAAGTAATGGACAAATATTAAATATGTATTAAATGTTGGTATAAACAGCCAATGCAGATAAGAAACAATGCCTTCTATTATAATAATTGTTCTATTGAAAGATTCATTTAAATAATGTTTCTTGACCTTGAGTTATGGTTTAAATCTAAAATTAATGTTCTCTTATTTGCTTTGTTCTTACATTTATATTTGGGAATTAGATGTTATTAAATTGGATATTCCTCTTTGCACCATAGACTTCATTATCAGTGTTTATTTATTCTTCATTTGTTAAACATTATTTGCTGTTGTAGATTTGTTTAGTAAATTTTAATTTATTTTATAGCCATAGTTATTAAGGTACAATGAATGATAATTGATAGTATTTATTTTTGAAAAACATTTTGTTATGATATTGTGACTAAAAAAATATACCTCAAAAGTCAGTACTTAATTTGCTTATTCATTTTAGAAAACTGATAAGGAATTTCAGTATTTTTTGGTAAATTACTCGCACATTAAAATAATGTCAAACATTTTATCATTTTAATCTTTTAAATATAGTGTATTAAAAAAAAATTAACTATGAAAAAGACTTGCTAGTTTCAGCTTATATCAAAAATTAGTTGATTTATCATCAAAATTAATGTCCAGAGCATTACTACACATTTATTTTATTTTTAAATTGAGTAATTGTTCAAACCAATTATACAACAGTAAATTATTTAGTATTACTACAATAATTTAAAATGATGTAGAGAATTATTGTTGTTTTATAATTTCTGTAAACTTAAATGAAATAAACCTGTGGTGTGTATTCATGATGCTCATAAAATAATTTTATTATTTTTGATGTTTGAAATTGGGTTACTTAAGTTTTTGCATTTAACAAAGTTGATATATCCTTATTCAACTGTAGAATAGTGTTTATTTTTAATTTTTTACACTATTTAAAAATAAATATATTATAATTCAGTAAAATTTAAAAATAATTATTAGATAGATGATAAAGCTTTAGTATAATAAATTATATTCCGTTTGTATTAAAATTGTCAATAGTTATTTTTATCATTACCTGCCTAGAAACATTTTTGATTTCACAGTTGGTAGAATTTTTTCTTATAAAAAGATTTAAAACATATATTTTATATCTATATTCCAAGTTTTGCGAGGCTTTGATGAGTTTACAATTTTTATAGATCGTCTGTACTTCATTTTGAACAAAATAATAATAGAATTTAAATGATTATTTTTAATAAAAATTATAAAAAATACAAATTACATTTACAAACATACTATTACTACACACTGCTTTGTAATTTAAACTAACTATAATTATAATATATGACAAATATGATATAAGAATTGATTTTCGTTGTTTCAAAAGAAAACTTTATTATATTTCTTAAAAAAAGTAACTGAGAACAATGCAAGACATCATATTTTTCTATCATAAAAGTCACAAAAGAAATTCTATTTATAATATTATGTTCATATAACTATTAAGTAGTATAAATCATCTTAAAAAGCTATGAATATGAAAAAACAAATATAATATTCAGTTTACACAAAACACAATAGTGTTTATATTTACTAACTAAAACAAAATAATTTTTTAATTCATATGATTTTTAATACTAATAAAATTGTTGTTCATTAGTATTATTTCATATTTCGGTGGGATGATATTAAAGTGCCGCATTAAGCCAAATAGCCGCCCTACATTTATTTAAAAAATATAATATGATTTTCACCTCTCTTTTTAACGTTATCATAAACACTGAAACACAGCAGAAATATATAGAAATATGTTTTTCCGTTATTTTTATAATATTAATAAATCATCAGAATTTGTATTATATCGAAATGAATTTTGATTCATAGAAGAATCCATTATTAATGAGGTTTATGTTCAATGTAAATTAAACTACCTAAGCACACAGACTACACGAGGACAATTATGTAATAATACAATAAATTAAATGTATAATATTTCACAGCAATCCAAAATTCGTATTATGAATATCAGTCGGGCTATATAATTATCAAATATCTTCTTCCTAGTTTTTGTGTTTCAATAAAATTTAAGACGGGCTATGGTCAACACCGCCCAGCACTGCGGCGCTGTCCCGCATTCGACAATATGCATAATAATATAATATACATATTATATAGAGAGAAAAAGCCGCCAATAGTGAATACTTATTAATAAACTTTGATGATATGATTTTTCTTAGTGGTGTACCATTAATATAATTCTTATTTAAAATTATTTATAATAATGAAATTTGTAACTAAGAACGTATATAATATGATATATTTTCTAAAAAATCTGCCGCCCTGAAGGCAATTTACCCCCATTAAATGCGCCTCTGGATGATAATTGGAAGAGGAATGTGATCAAATAGTCTATAAAAATTATATAATGATAACACTTACATAAGAATTCATAAATATACTAACATTTATAATAGGAATTGTATAAAAAGTAAAAACAATAACATATTGTATACCATAAAAACAATCGCTTTACAAATACCAATATTACACTTCAAAATAGAAATGAAAGTAAAAGAAGGAACAAAGTTTATAAAAAAGAGTATAAGTATTAGTTATAATTTTAAGTCACAGACAAACATTGGGCTCCTTCTTGATCAGTTACATTGTCTAAATTGTCAACAACTGATATTCTGTAAACACTTATCGTGTGTTTAGCATCATCAAACTTACAACTTACATGATAACCTCCAATTAAAAACGTATAAAATTGATTACTATAACGTTCACGAACATAAACTGATCGGGGGTCTTCTTTCAAAATGCTTACTATAGTTGCTTCGATGTCATTGGTCTCCAGTGAATCTAAAAATTCCCTGGCTCTTGACGAAAACTCTACTGTGAGTTGCTGTGTCAGTGGTTCAGTAATCCAAAGCGGTACTCGAACCTATTCCAGAAAAATAAATTTGAAGCTTAAGCAAAAATTATTACAGGAAGTATTGAGAATTTAATAAAATATTGTACCCTTGTGTGGAGTGGGGAAAGAGGCATATCATATGAGGCTGTCTCTTCTCCGTCAGGTGCTTCTCTATCGGTGGTCAGAGGATCCAATAATATTTGATGTGATCCATTATCAAATAATGACACGTGTTGATCAGATCTAAGCATAACTGGAGCGTCATAATGTGGAATGTACGGTTTAATATCAAGTACAGGTGTACCGTCTATCATGTCCACTCCAGAAAAATATACAGAATTACCTAAAATTTGCAAATAACATAACACAATTAAGTTTTAGTGTGATAGAGTCAGGAGCGATGGTGAAGATTTTTTGTGGTGGGGTTTTAGAGTTCACATTAAAACTCAGTCTAATGTAAAATATTTTTAAATAATGAAAAAATAAATACATCATTATAAATTTAACAATAAAACTTTAATTTTTAATTTTACATCATTTACAACATAACTAAATATTAAGGTAGGTAGTAAATTTGTATAGATCAATTCTGTAATTTATTAATTTTATTTATTTCAGTACTTTAATGCAAACAAATTTACACAAAATAAAAAAAGTGATGATGCCATAGTATTAAAAAAAAAAATTATGTAATATAATTCAATTTAAATATTAATGCATCAAGAGGTAGGAAATATGCACAATTCCACAACCATATTAGTTACTTCTAAATTTAAGTTGATCTATTTATTTTTAAGTTAAATAAATACTCATAGATTTATAAACATACATTTATATTATTTCAATTAACTATTTTAATTACTAATTACCAATTTGATAACCAAAAAATTGCTTAAAAAAATTAGATAAATTGATTGATACTCATTAAATATCGAGTTAAATATGCTACTAAAACAACATTTAATAGGTAATATGTTATAAAAAACAATAATTTATGATGTAGGAGGTATATATATATATAACAAATTATTGAGTACCATTTTATCTTGGGTACATTTATAACTGAATAATAAGAAGTTCAATCCACACACCTACCCTTCATTATTGTCCTAGTAGAATGATTACAATTTTATGCTTACCTTCAACCTTGTCGATTTGTACCAATGATAAACCGATTGGCGAGGGCCGATGTGGAGATCGAGTGCCAAGAACACCAGTTCGCAGACCATTTAATCTTGGAGGTGATACTTTAGCATGAACATGGGTGGTTTCATTTTTATGAAAATGAAACAAAATCCTAAAATATTTAACGAGTAAAGTAATGAGAATAGGAATAATAGTTATTCAAGAATAAATTGAATTTTAATTACCACATGTGAGAGAAATCAGCTAGACCTTCAAGAGCATGATTAGGATTAGAGAATACCGAGTTTGATATCGTCAGACAAGCTTGGGCCAACGGACAGAGACCGGGTTGTCGTGGAACACATCTACGCTCCTTAAATTTTGTCTTTATTGTTCCTATAATGGATAGTTCGATTTTTTCTGGCCTCTGTTCGACTCGTGGCTCATTTGAAACAGTAATATTCTTTTCATTGAGTTGTTTTTTCAAAGCCTCGTTCTGTTTTCTATAAGTACAACGAAATAATAAAAATACTCAAATAACCAATACAATGTGGTCTACCACTTACCTCAGCGCATTGATTTGGGCTCTTGCAACAGACAACTGTTTCAGTCCTTCGACTATGTCTGCCGGATCGTCGTTGAGTGTTTCCGAAACATCTGCAGATGCCATTTCAATCATTTGACGCTCGATCGAATCTCGAGGTTACGACCAATTATTAGCGATCGACTACGTAATAAGACGTTCACAAAAACGCGTTTTTAAGGTTTCCTACAACGCGCACAACTCGTACTAGTGTCGAGTACCTAGTGCAACAATTGTTGGAAAGACTAAAAAATAAATATAAAAACGAGGACGAGTTCGATTGAGGAGATATTCAATTGTGGTGACAACTGACAAGTGACAACTGACAAGACCTAAGATTTTGTTTCAATAAATGATAATATCAACACTTATCGTTAGTTATTTTCGTTATCACGAGTATCCCGAATGAAAGGTAACCTTTCACAAAAGCCTCTATAAATACAGGAACGCATCACCAACGAAGCGCATGCGCGTAAATACTAAATTTAAATATCTACAGAAGTCAGAACTCAGAAATCCGATCACACTGTCAGTCTGTCACAGTCGAGGTCGACTACAATGTCGATTTTATTATAATTTATTATGTTATAACGTTTGATTTTGTCACAGAAACATTCATGGCTGTCTGTACTTGCACGAATCCAATTTTTACCCTTGTTAATAGGCCTATGTATATAATAATTTAATTTAATAATTTAAAAAGTTCTGAAGTCTCATTGTCAACTTCGATCTATAGTGATCAATAATTACTATTGTCTGCGCATACGTCGTAGGTAATATTCTTGGATCCCGAGTAATTATATCGTCAAAATTAAACACCGTTCATTTATCAATTTTGAGATCTGTATTTTATTACATGTATTTCTGTCTACGCTCATTTGGATTTTGGGCGGATGCGGAATATTACTCGTTCCACTTGAGAACATATTATATAATACCATTTTGATAATTCGACGAGTCTCTGGAAAAATGGACTGTTCACTGAACTGTTCAGTTTCTCGTTTAATCAATTTCGTGCACTCGTCAGTCATCGTTTTATCATTTTATCAATTATCCGTTATCAGTTATCATCATTGTATTACATTAGCGTCTTGCGAAGTTGTTTTGAACATTCGATTTCGCGGCGGTAGCTTTAGTTTATTTATTTATTTATTTTTTAAAGATTTTGTCAAAGGTTAAGCAGTGATATTATCAATATTAATTTATTTTTTGTTTACGAACGCTCCGTAAATTTTCAAATAATGGAATGTGGTAAGACATAATATGTATCATCATGCAGTGGTGCACAGTGGTTTTTTCTGGGTGTTCATTCATCTCAGATGTTTTTATAAACCAGGAATTTGATGAACAATTCTTGAAATTTGTAATCACATTAAATTTACTCTTTTAAAATTTAATATTACATTAACCGGTATCAATAGTATACTACATTCCCATGTTTAATTTACGATTTAGTCTGAAAAATAAATTTAAATCATTCAGGTGTATATTATATATCTTGTCCGTAAAATAAATTGAAATTTCTTTTTAATGGAAACAAAATGAATTAAAATAGACGAATGCGTCTTACAAGTTATAAGTCATTGTTAACGGAAGTTGTATTTAATATTTTGGATGAAGTTAATTGAACACATAAATCATGATTTTTTTTAAATTTAAAATTAAATATTTTGGTTTATCTCCTATAATATTCAAAATGTATCAAAAAAATTAAGTTAATTTTTTCTATCAGTTGGGTATAGTAAAATTTTCTTGACTTAATTATTTGAACTTGGTGTTCAAATATACACTTTTTTAATTAAAAAAAAGAATTTAAAAATACTAGTTTATAAACAACGACAAAATATAAATCATTTACTTACCATAAATATATTCAAGGCCTAATTTTGGTCTACGGCCCATAGTATTATTGTTTTCTTAATAAGTTCTCTTATTATAATCAAATTTATATAATATACTTATCTCCCTCCCCCCTCTCTCTATCTATCTCAACCTTCCTCTTTCTGTCGATAGTATAGAAATAATATATAGTGGAAATAAATTGCAATCTATTTTGAAGCTCCTGTTATAATGATATTCAAATCAACTACTTTATGATTTTCATTTGAGGTTTAAAAATTGTATGTATAATTTAACAATAGTTGGAGTATTTATAGATAATCAATACTATTTTATCAGTCATAAATGTGTGTGAAAAATTTGAACTGTGTATACAGTTAAAAAATATTAGCTTTGTGTATCTTAATTAAAAAATATTTCAGATGAAAATCAAGGTAATACTACAAATTGGAAAGGAACTAATAAAAGTATGCTGCCTAGAAGTTTTAGTAAAAAATTATTTCCACCCCTTACACCAAATGAACGTCATACAATATTATTTAAAGTATTTAATTTCAAATCATTTAAATTATTTTATAGTAATATAATCTATTAAACTATTATTACAGACTCCGATTGGTGCTAACAGTGTACCTGAACCGTATCCTAAGAATTATCATGATAACTGGGATGACAATCACGTAAAAATGCCGTGTTCTAAATATAATTTTCTGGTTGATCAAGACAGCGTGTGTATTTTTATTTTGATAGTATTTATTTGTTTTTGTTATTATATTATTTTTTTATAATTTAGAAATCTAAGAAAAATCGTTGGGATGTTATTAAGGATAATTTATTGAAACCAATACAGTCTAGTGAAGACTTAGAAAAAGCTATTTTGTCTTATAATCTCAAGTACAAGGAAAGATGGAAATTTCATTTACTGCATTCATTTTTTAATGAAGTATATTTTTCAATTATTTCATTGATACTTATTCATTAATTTTTGTTCTATTATTTTCATTAAGATATCTGTAGATGATACAATAAAATACGTAAAACAATAAAAAAAACCTATTTTTATTTTACTATTGCAGTGTTTAAGTGAGGATGAAACCGAATCCTTTTTTAATAATCTGTTGCCGAAAATCA
Organism: Therioaphis trifolii; assembly: GCA_027580255.1. Taxonomy (NCBI): domain Eukaryota; kingdom Metazoa; phylum Arthropoda; class Insecta; order Hemiptera; family Aphididae; genus Therioaphis; species Therioaphis trifolii. The sequence goes on along the minus strand of CM050406.1, from coordinate 3,746,137 downwards.
TCAACTTAGCATTGCAATTACCAACATTGATAACTAATGCAATACCTCTTCTGAAACAAAATACAAATCATTCAATATCGTTTAGTCAAATGCAAATTGCTTGTCTGTTGGCCAATGCTTTTCTATGTACTTTTCCTCATCGAAATAACAACAGTTGGCAATCAGAATATTCTTCATATCCAGAGATCAATTTTAATGGGCAAGTTGAAAAAATTAAAGAAAAAAAATATAGATATTTTAAAATAATATGTTATATTTTTCCAAATAGTTTGTTCCAGTTGAGAGTAACTTCACCGAATAATAATTATTTGTATGAAAAGTTAAAATGTATCATTTGTTATTTAAAAAAAGTTACTTCAGCTAATTCTGGTTAGTAAACAATATTGTCTAAGAATTATAGTAAATTAAAAAAATAAAAATTTTTTTATAATGGTCAATTTTCAGTTCTGAATGGTGTTGTTACATATTCAAGGAGGTATTTACCGGATAGTGAATTGCCATTTTGGTTAAAATCAACAAATAAATTAACTAATTTGTATATAACATCCAATGGTACTATAGAAGATGATGGGGATGGAATGCTTCAAGTGGATTTTGCAAATAAGTATGAAATTGTTTTATTTGTGATTGATGGAAAATATAAAGCAAATATTCTTTAAAAGATTTATTGGAGGAGGAGTTCTTGGCCATGGTAGTGTACAAGAAGAAATTCGTTTCCTAATTTGTCCTGAATTATTAGTATCCCAGTTGTTTTCTCAACAGATGTTACCTACAGAAGCAATTGTTATTACAGGTAAGGCTGCATCTTAAATTAAATATTATTCTTGGAATTGACTTATTGATTATTCAGGCGTTGAAAGATTCAGTAATTATACTGGATATGCTGACTGTTTTGAATGGGATGGCGTCCATGTTGATGTTACTCCGTCTGATAATAATAATCGTCGATACTGTACAGTTGTGGCAATTGATGCTATTTTCTACAGAGATCCTAGATTTCAATTTTTACCAAAAAATCTTAGACGAGAACTCAACAAAGTATTCAAAGCTTGGCATCTAATATTATTGAAATTGTTTGTAAAATTATATTGTATTTAGGCATATGCTGGATTTTCTTGGGGATTTGGTTCAGAGTGTTCTGATGTTTCAATAGCCACGGGAAATTGGGGCTGTGGTGCTTTCCAAGGCGATTGTCACTTAAAATCGTTGTTACAATTATTGAGTGCTGCACAAGCCAAACGTGATGTTGCTTACTTTACATTTGGGGATACTAGGTTGCAAGAATCAATTCATGATATGCATGCGTTTTTAAAGAACCAAGATGTTTCAGTTGGTTAGTCATTGTATTAGTTAAACGTAAAAACACACATGAGCATGAATATAATATAAATATATTTTCTAGGTGAAATCTGTAAGATACTTATTAAATACTCAAGGTACTTGTCAACTCAACCCGATGCTGGACTGTACGAATTCATTTATGATGCCGTTACTAATAATGACGCGCAGGTTGGTGCGTAAAAATATTTATTTAATTGAAAGTTATTGATTTTGGTTAAGTTTATTATTAAATCATGTTGTTTTTAGAAATGCGAGAATGACAAAACACTTACTAAAGAAGATTCTTGTAATAAATTGACTGATCTTGAAGCAATGCCTAGTTCTAGTCCTGATGTAATTGAATCAACTCCAGAAAAACTTGAAGACAATTCAAAAACAAGTAATGTTGATTCAAGTGGTACAGGTAGTATAGACAAACCAGACTTTCAAAATGTGAAGTTTTTGCCTGTCAACCAATTCAGATTAAAAAATGATAATGAGCGAACTATGTGCATAAAACAGCAGAAAAATAGTTGGCTACAACTAATTGATTCCAAAAAAGATTTTGAATCTGTGATGGAAAAATCGTCCACTGCAGGGTCATTAAGTATTTTAAAACGGGATAGAGAAGAACGTGATGGAGAAAAAAGAGTGAAACGTAAAATATCTGATTACTTTTCACCAAAAAGTTAATATTTTGTTACCATTATAACCTAGGCTGTAATTATTTTGATTTAATTTTTATGTACTGTATAAATTTAGATAATTCAGATTTTAATAACTTTTATTTTAATAATAAAAAAAAAAAAAAATGTTTGAAACAATAAAATGGATTATTTTATTATTATTTATTATAAACCTTAAACAACGATGTAAAAAATAGTAAGCTAATCTGAAGTATTGACAATTTTCGCATAATTCTCGGCTGCCGTGACGAATGCTGGGATATTTCCTTCGTATTTAGACACAATTTCGTTGCACTGAAGTGCCATTTTCTTATCAGCCATAACTGCCAGTCTGAGGTATCCACCATAGTTGATTATGGATAGTGATAAGCCTGAAAGAGAATTAAACATACATAATATAGATAAGTTGGCTGTAGGCTTACACTGTATACAGTGCACTATTTCGCATAATGTAAACAATGACCTATGACCGAAAATACTATTTTAATAATTCATATGATTTCGTTGTACTATAGTATTTGTTTCTTATGAATAACATTTTCCACAACAGAATATTTAAGAATAACTGACCTATCTAATCTTCATTAATTTGTATGATTAAAATAATAGGTATACTAAAATCACATACTGCTGATGATCACATTGCCCTCTAATTTTCAACTGTTTATCTAAAACTTAATGTGATGTTAGTTAATAGTTAATAATAGGTAATACATAAATAATGCAATAATAAAAGCTTGCAACAGATGAAACAAACGTTTAAATCTTTCAATTGATAATTAGTTGGGAAACGATTTCATAGTTGAGGTCACGGTTTTTAGTCCGATCACTTTCTAGGTTTTATCCTGAGCTTGGACAAGTAACTTGTGAGGTATCACTTGGTTGGCAATTGAAAAGTTTTCTGTCTTTCTCTCTATATTGTTTAATTAGTTTGGAATTAAATTCCATTTCCAACTGAATTGAGTAATTATTTTCACTCGGCAATCGCATTACTAATTTTTCTATGAATAAAATACCACCGTTTTTTGTGTTGCAAAGACTTAACTCTTAGTAAACAGATTTACCTCTGATCTGCTTGACACAGTACTATTCATCGATAAGTGCCATCGTGTTCTCTATGAATCACTTCACGCGACTGTCACACATTCACACCTATAACCTTTTCAAACTTTCCAACTTAAATGCGTACCTATCTAGCATAAAGAATTAAAAGATCTGAGAATTTAGTAAGCATATAAATGTATGTGTTAACTTTTTTTCAAGTTTACAGTCAAGTGTTCAGATTTGTGTGATAAACTTTTGTTAGTGAACTCAACACTAGCAATGCATTTTTTAGTAGACATCTTTTGGTTTTCACGTTAGAAGCTCAGATTGGGCGACTATTTGGTGAAGACGTTCAAGGCACTTATGTTAGGTACCTATAACCTATGTCGAGGTACCTATAGGTTGGGTCTGTATGGTTTTGTTCTCGTACGCGTACGTGCACGTCGAGTATTTGGAACGCGAAGCCATAGTCCGAGATTCTTACTAAACGAGTGATGACCACTGTAGGTACCAACACATCGTAAAGATCAGCCGCGTCTCAAACGCGAAACCCGTCACCGTTGTTATAACAATTAACATTGTTACTGTGAAGAAAGACTTAGGTATTTTTTTATGTCCAAGTCTCGATTTTCATTACCATATTGAGGCTGTTTGCTGTCGTACATTAAAAATGCTCGGCTTTGTCATACGCACTTCTAAAAAATGTAGGCTTTCTAGTACTCTCAAAGCTTTATATTGCTCCCTTGTACGGCCTCATTTAGAATATTCTTCCATTTTGTGGGACCCTTTTACGGCAGCAGACACTTCTTGCATTGAGGGGGTCCAGAGGCGTTTTTGTTCTTCGGCGTCATTTATTTTGCAAATTCCACATCCACCACATGATTATTGGCCAGTGATGAATAAACTTGGACTCTTGTCCTTGGCAGATAGAAGAGTTGATGCTAACTTGGTATTTTTGCATAAGCTGAATGACGGACGTGTGGATGCTCCTTCTCTCCTTTCTCTAATTAATTTTAAAGTTCCCTCTCGTTTAATAAGGTCTAATTCTCCCTTTGTTGTTCCTTTCCACAGCGCCAACTATGGTAGAAATAACCCAATCCATCGTATGATGCGAATTTGTAATGAGCACCTATGCTTCTCTTAGTAAGTTCTATTTTGTTGTTTTGTTTTTTTTAGTACTTAATCTGTTATTACTCATAACTGTTTTTAGTTTATTTGTATATAATCGCCGTATTGTTAGGCGTTTACCTATTGTTATTATTCATATTCATTACTACAAATTGTGTTGTACTATTGGGCTTATAGCCCGTTCATACATATGAAAAAAAAAAAAAAACAAAAAAATACTCACAGACGTTGGCCTGCGGCGGCCTCCAGTAGAGTATGGCGTCCACCTCCTGGCCCCACAGCAGCCGGCGCCGCTTGCGGTCCAGCCTGTGCTCCTCCACGTACGTGACGGTCAGCGGGTACTTCTTGGACAGCCTGCGCAGCCCGTAGCTGACCAGCGGCGAGGGCAGGAACGACGTGGCCAGGCTGTGGTCGATCTGCCACATGGACGCGATGTACAGCGCGGTCTGGCCGCCGATGGCCTCCTGCAGGCACTCCTGCATCATGTGCAGGCTGTACATCGGGTCGGAGGTGCCGGGCCGGCCACCACCGCCGCCGCCGCCGCCGTCCACGGGCAGGGGCAGCGCCAGTAGCCCGTTGGTGATGGCGTGCCGGTTGTTGAGCTTCAACAGGTTGGCCTTGGACACGAACCGCGTGGTGGTCATCACGGTGGCCGCCTTCGGGTCGCACGGCAGCCGGACGCCCGCCTCGGCGATGCACTCGCGCAGCGCCACCGACAGCATGGACAGCTGTATCTCGCACGTGGCCGCGCCCGTGTTGTCGTGTATCGTGCCCACCACGTCCAGGTCGATGGGCCGCGACCACGACACGCACTTGCGGCCGCCGCCGGTGGCCACGGCGGCCGCGGCCACGGCCAGCCCATCGCCGACGCCGCCGCCGCCGCCGAAGTCGAAGCCAAAGCCGAATCCGCCGCCGAAGAACGGCAGCACCAGCTCGCGGATGACGGTGCCGGGGGCGAGGTAGATGAGCCGGGCGAGGTACGCCACCTCGGACACCGAGTACAGCAGCACGTACGTCCAGTACACGCACGTGGACGCGTTGCGCGCGGCCAGCAGCACGGCGATGGGCACGCGGAGCGCGCAGTTGACCAGCAGCCACCACGCGGCCGCGGCCACGGTGGCCGGGTGCAGCGTGTTGGCCGCGCACCGGCACGCGAACCGCAGCCGGACGCCGCGGCGCGCCAGCTCGCGACGCAGCTTGCGCGCGAACTGCGACCGCGGCGTCCGGTCGCGGGCCGCGGCGGCCGCGGCGATCAGCGTGGTCGCGGCCAGCGTCAGCGCGTTGGGCCGGCGCCGGCGCAGCGCCTTCGGGTTCTCCACCGGGTCGTACGCGGACACCAGCTCGTTCCACATGTTGGCGCACACCTCGGACACGTGCTCGGCGAGCCGCGGCAGCGCGGTGGGCGCCTGGTACACCGTGGACAGGATGTTCTGGATGCTGTCCGCGTCCTGGTGCTGCGGGTGCTGTTGCTGCTGGTGCTGCGACGGGCCGCCGTCCGTCTTGGCGCCGTGGCCGTCGTCCGGCCGGAGCAGCAGCAGGTCGCTGAGACCCACGCCGTCCTCGGACGCGTACAGGTGGTGGATCCGGACCAGCAGGTAGAACGCGTCGCAGCCGCGCACCGGGATCGCGGTGATCTGCCACTGCGGCAGCTCGGCCGGCATGTTCGTCGCGATTGTGTCGTTCACCCGTTGCTGCGGCGGCGGTGACATGCGAAAGAAAGCATAAATAATTCATTTGTCCTATTCGATTGCAAAAAACAAAACAAAAAACAAAAAATCACACCCACGGTGCGCAAAATAAAACGCTAAAAAGATTTTTTTATAAATGGTTATTTTTAGATTTGAGCAAAACTTTTTTGTTTTATGTTGGTGAACATAATATATTTCGATTTCTTATTACCTACTTAATATCTGTTTGTTTTAAGATTAAATTTCAAGTATATGGTATCATTGTAGTTTTATTTATTATTATTTTATTGTTATAATTTGCATGTAAAATACCATGAATGTATCTATAAAGTTTTTCTTATCCATCTGTTGTAAAACAATTATAAACGCATTACTCTTTATCTCCAACTCGTCCTTTGTTCCAAAGAGATAGATAAAATAATAATAATAATGAAAAAAATTAAAAATCGAGAAGAGTCGAGTTTCGCGGTTATGAATCGATTCGATATCGGCACACCTACTACCGTGTACGTTATATTGTTTATAACTGTTTTTCGTAAAGAAAAACTTCGCGGAAATCATAAAAACTAGTGCCTAGTATAAAGTATATCGAATGTAGATTATTGAATGAAATCCTGATTAGTAAATACGATTTTCAATTTACTTCTTTCACTCGAAAATTCAAATAAATGTTCCAAGATTTAATCTTATGCGGTTTTAGATGCTTGACCAGCCGTTTTCTTAGATTTTGTCATTTGCGTGTTTATTAGTCATAAGATAGTAGACACCCGAACCTTAATTTTACAATGATTGCCACAGCTATACCGTGTATCGAAGATCTACAAAATTTTTTTAACACGTACAAATTTATCATGCCTATTTATCGTAGCAGTTAATAAAAAGGCAATTGGTGAATTTTTTTTCAAAATCAACTCTAATTTTTTAGTACTACCCAAACTTTTTTTTTATTATTCAAATAAAACACCCAAAATATAATAAAGACTATAATATCTACTTCTGTAGCTCATGTTGGTGTAGGAAGTTATCTTTTAATAAATTTGATTACGAACAATGAAAAAAATTAGATAACAGCGATGAAGGTTTTAAATTAGACCTTTGACGAAAAAACGGGTTTAAATGAAAATAAGTGTTTAGACCTACGTAATTAAAATACAATACACAGGACATAATTTCATAGTTAAATACAAAATATACAACTTAGCATAAAATTAATAGTCTATCAACACGCGAATTATTTAATTGACAAAATTGTATATAATAATTTATAATTCTGAAAATAGCCCTCTATACTCGTACATTGTTTTTATCCAATTTAATAATCCTGAGTGAATATCTGCCTTTGAGGTATCAGGCGTTCGGTTAAAAAGTTTGTACTTTTACAGTCAACAAAATATTGGCCAAATGATTTTTAAGTATATTTCACAGGATATCTTTAGATCAGATTAAAAATGAAATAATAGACTATTTTCAAGATGTTCAAATTAATTACAATAGTATTCAATTAGCTGCATGATATTAATTTTATACTTAACACAAGACCACGAATAGAACGTTCTAAAAACAAGAATGTAGCATTATTTTTCATTCTTTCTCTATTGTAAAAATTTTTAAATATCACTTGTTCATATTTAATTAAATGTTCATAGTAAATTGTTTTAAATGTTTTCGTGTACTATACCTATTGTACGTAGGGACGAATATTGTTGGTATAATACTGTAGATACTTTTATGAAATCCTTAAGTATTTTTGTGTTTATCACAATTCTTTTAAGACGTCTTCTATAAATGTGAATATTTTATTTAATATTCAAACCAGAACTAATAGTGTGTGATATGTTTGTTATTTTCGACAGTCTTGTATTTTTTGGCAGAAATCAAGTGACACGAGCCCAGAGCCTGCGCGTCGTAGTATTTAATCGATTTTATGAGGTTTTCTGGTTACCTCGTATATCTGGTTTTTATTATATCGTTTAAATTACGTGGTCATATTTTACGTTTTACAAAAAATATGATTTCCTGTGATTTTGTCACATGGTTTTTTAAATAGTTCATTAAAAAAAAAAAAAAAAAACTCAAAAAGTAAACGGTTTGTTTTCATTATAGGTTCAACACATATTTACTAAAAACCATTCGATCAAAACATTGAAAACTCATTTCTGTTACTCTTATTATGATATGAATACGCGGGAAGAGGTAGTCACTAGAGAGTTGTTCCCCGGAGATTATTCCGGGAAATACATCTGTACACATTCGGCCCTACCTGAAACTTGAAAAGTTATACTTTTTTCAAACAATGCATTAGTTATTAAGTTGAGTAGAATTTTACTTTGTCTCTGACGCATTTTTCCAATTCTGAAATTACATTTTACGTGTTATTTTTGTTTTCATTACGTTTTACCCTAGGTATGTATATACATGTAATGATGTGATTAATATACCTACAATTTATTTCTTGCTAGTTATTGACCTCCATAAGTGATGTCCAACTGTCAACAAACAACGTATTATATAATAGTATATTAATGACAACTTGAAAAAATCACTACGACTCAAATTATTGTGAAAAATAATAGATTTATCCAATGTTTACTCAAATGAAGTCGTGAACAATGAAAAGATTGCCAAAAATACCAATAAAACATATGGATTCGAGCAATCTCCGAGTTCGTAAACATTGAGTAATTTTTGTCCTATTGTGATTATTGATGCCAAGTTCCGTTTATAACTTAAAATTTTATTAAGTTTAATTATTATTGATGGTCGATAAATAAAATATTAATGAACCTATACGTCATGATGTAGCAGTATGTAATATTATTCGTATCATACTCTCTTAGTTACATAAGCAATATCATTTTATAGAAGTAAAAAAAGAAAAACACTCAAGGGAAATTACAACTGTCCCTGGCCTTGTAATTATACTACCTACTGTGCAATATAGTCAGCAGGTTATGTTCAAGTTAAAAACAAAATCAGAAATACAAAAAAAATATAAATAAATGTAAAATTTAGAAAAAAAATTTAATATAAGTATTTGAAACATTTAGGATCCTGCCGTTTGGATATTTCGAATCTAAAATAAGTTAATTAAAGCAAAGAAACGATGTAATATTTTTAAGAAGAAAGTTTTAGTCTAAACTTTATTTTCTTGGGACAGCGTATAAATGCCAAAGGCTGCATTGTTAGAAGAAAAAACCTTGTATCTACTTGTCTATCGATCATCCGTAGGCGACTTGTTTTTAGACGTGTGTGTGTGTGTGTGTGTGTGTGTGTGTGTGTGTGTGTGTGTGTGTGTGTGTGTGTGTGTGTGTGTGTGTGTGTGTGTGTGTGTGTGTGTGTGTGTGTGTGTGTGTGTGAGTGTTATAATTGAGTAAACGTTAGTCTCAGAAAACTTAGAAATGTGTTTTAATTTAATTGGTAACTCGACGAAACGAATTTTCCTCGAGGAAAAATATTGGATAATGGCCAGACACAATATTGTATTTCATTTATGTTAGATGATTTATTGACCAAGAAAATGCCATTGTTAGATTACCTATAAGTCCATATGTATTGAATGAAACATTTGTTTGTTACTAAAATGTATATTAGTATTGATATTTTTTTGTTTTTCACACACTTGAAGAAGTTTCAACTTTGAAGTGTTTACTGCAAAAATTTTCAATGATTTTTAAATAAGAAAATTTGACATTGTATTTATATGTTGTTAAAAATAGTCGATACTATAAAAAAGAGAAAAAAATTTAAAATCATAAAAAATGTATAGGTAGTGCCAAAAACAGTAAAAACCAATATAATTTTTTACATAAATATAATTTTACTAGAGTTTTGAATTATGAGTAAAAAACCAACTTGAAAATATGTGTAATAAGTAAATTCAAAACTACTAAATTGATCGAAAAATCTAATGTTTCTTTTGAAATGATCACTTCTTAGTTATTATATATTAGATGTTTTAGAAATTTAAGACCGATTTTCTTCTACGGCTAAAACCAAGCATTATTGATATATCCTTATATATATAAAAGAACAGGCCTTTTTTATGTACCAATTTTGTGACGATACTATTTAACTTTTTTCCAATTTTTTTAAACAAAGGTGTTCCAAATACCTTCATGAGTGTCACCACGTCGCCCGATTTTCAAAATTTTGATTTTACAGGGTTGAAATCGGCAAAAATAAATTTTAACGTGTTGCGTGTGCTATGCCCGCATATATGGCATATGCGGGAGATCAAATATAAAATATAAAGAAAACACAGATGTCTATATTATAATATAGACATCTGTGAAAGAAAATACCGGTAAAATTGTTATCAGTTGGGATATTATATACACATGCCATAGAGTAATAATAATAACATGGAGCTCCTTTTGCACCTATGTTAATCCGGCTCTGTCATTTCTAATAGAACGATTATATAAAATTTGAAAACCATCCACGTTCTCAACGACTGAATACACAGTGGTGTTAGATAAAAAAATACGTTTTGTGGAATAAATTATGTTTGTAAATTTACGATTTGGAAATAACTGTTTCTCAGACGGACAATATGTATGTGGCGTTTTCTAGAGTTGGAAGACCTGGCCATTTGTGCGTTTATGCACTACAAAATAAAACTCGAAATGTGGTATACCAAGAGGTTTTGACATAAACCGTATTAGAATTGAGCATCTACGTATCATTTGTAAATATTCATAAAAAAAAGTTATATATAATTACATAATCATTTTTTAATAACAATATAAGTATAGAATCATTATCATTAGAATCAATAGAATCATTTGTAAATATTATTATTATTATTTTTGTTGTCTTTATAATTCACTACTACTATTTAGTACTTTAAAGCATTAAGTAAAATACATTTTTTTTCTCTTTTAAACACAGCAATGTGTGTTGATTTAAGAATTTCATTTTGATACAACAAAAACTACACTCGGGCGAATAATTATAAATAAAATATATAATATCACTCGATGAAATTAAAAACAATTTTAAATTAATTTCTAATTATTTACTCGCGTATAAGTACATATCGTACCTTCTCACGTTGATTCCATGTTGCTATAGCCCCGGTCGTAATAACAGGTGATTTCTCATCTTAGTAATTCTTTTTGCGCAATGTGTATATATTACGAATAGTAGGTATACATTGAAAAGTTAATTCACTATTAAAACCGTCGCGTATACATTATTGTACAACGCAGTCGAGTTATAATTATTGTCGAACGTAGACGATAACGGGCAGTAAAAGTAATCAGTATATTATAGTGGCCTCAAATGGCTGGACGTTTCGTGTTGCAAGGGAGGTTTAATGTTTATTAAAAATTTAATGCTTGAAATTGTTACTTTTTTTTACACCTAGTTCGTGTAAATAATGAGCGTAAAAAATTAGTGGTGTAGACAGTTTTTTCATTTTATATGTGAAACGTTAGTCCTTATCAACCCTCGTTCCGCCCCCGTGTACTGTATATAAATGTATATATATATATATATATATATATATATATATATATATATATATATATATATATATATATATATAATGTCATATAGATGTGTGCGACCGACTGCGATCGTTAAAATAATAGTAACATTTCAAATGTATTCACATAAATACGTATGCGTAGGTTATTTATTTATTTTTCATTTATTTTTTTTTTTTTTTGAGTATGCTCGTGCCTACAGAAAATATTATAACGTGCCCGCGTGTCATGGTAAATAGTTTTAAAATTTCACACTACGCATATTTTACGTGTATCTATATTCACCAACAATATGTATAAATGCGTATAATACTATAATAGGTATAGGTGTTATAGTATTTTATAGACGTAAAGTTATTGTTTGTTTGTTTGTTTTTTCGGTTTAACGTCATAGCAGACATGAACTCTAAACTCGCTCATACAAATATTTAAAAAAATTCTACATAATAATAAAACTCGAAGTTTACTGTTTCCTTGAACACATATTTTATTTGTAACGTATAAACTTGTACGTGTGCATATTGTGATGTATACGAACCGTCACGTCAATCGCGTCGTCCGAGTATGGTAAAGTCACGCGTATAAAATATATTTGTATACAGTATGTTTATTAATTGAAAAGGCAGTAGCTGTGACTCAAAATTTTATAAAGATATTGTTGTGCAGTATTTTCAAATGTGACAAATGACTAATAGCCTCGTTTTTGATATGGTATAAAAAAACAAAAAGTTAATAGAGGCTGAAAAAATTTCTGATTTAAAAAAATTGGAAATAGCTATTAAGTGGAATTACTTATTAATTATATGGAAAAATAAAAAATTTTGATATCGGTTGAATTTTGAATGAATTTCAGCAATTATTTATAATTTTGAAAAATACTGGAAACTGTACCGTTTAAACACTTTTTAATACATAGCTAATGCAGCCGAAAATGTAGTCTAGAATCAACTACTCGTTGAAATTACATGTGATATTTTTTATTTCTTTGTATAATTGTTCGAAAAGTCTATACTAACTAGATAATTATACAATGTAATAATGATAATAATAATAAAATTACATTCATTCTGAACTAATAGTGTTTTCTTTACTTGTTTATTACCTATTGGATTGCATAAGTTATTTATTAAAAAGTGTGAAAACCGTATAATCATATATATTTATGAAATTTGTAAATTGCTTTCATTCATTCAAAACAATATTATAGTAACTAAAAAATAGCTATTTTCAATTTTTCAAAAATAAACTTTACTTTGACTTCTGCATCATGTTTCAAGTTGGATCTACAGACTTTTCAATTAATTATCATACTGTACATATTCTTATATATTTCATGTGTGTATAGCAGAATGTTTAATGGTGGTTCTGCAGAAGAAAAAAAAATGCATTAAAACGTATCAATTTATATTTACGTATGAACGAACGTACTGTGTTTGGAAATTTATCGAAAATTTGAAATTTTCATTGTTCGAATTACTCTGCGGAACTTATCAAAAGTGATGGTTTATCAATAACGGTCGGGTGGTTGATGTGGGTCACGAGTATATCTAACAAAAACGCGAAGCTTTTGTTATATAGAATGTGTTTACACACTATAATATTGTTTAGCTTTATGTTTCTAATAAAACTACCGTGGAGCCATTTTCAATTTATTTAAAACATTTTTTACAATTAAGTTTTTGACGTTAGGAAACAATGATTCCGAGATAAAAACGAAAAGTAGCAAAACTTTTAAGCATCGGATAAAGAAGTTGAAAAAAAAGAAAAGCAAAAGACGCACGTATACATTTTGTGACTTGCTTTTTTTTCACCCGTATACCTACTTTTGTTTTCCATTTTGTTGTCATTAACTTTATACACTTATTTGAATTTTGCTTACTGACTGTTAAAATGTACACCGGAGACTTGGTGTCACGTTGATAGTTAAAAAGAAAGAATGGTGTGTATTTGATACGCTGGTTAGGTTAGTTTTGTCCTGTTACAACGATAGATACACTTAACGCATACGAACTTTTCGATAAAACAAAGAGAAATAATTTACGTAGCTAATATTTCTCTACCCTCTGACATCGTTTGGTCGATCGCTCGTTGTAATAAATATACATTATAATTTATATGTAAGCTGTTATTCAAACGTTTTACAAATGTACATATGAATAAAAAAACGCATATGCAAATAAAAGCCTACGAACTCTGATTCGACCGCGCTAAAATATCCTATAAAAGTGATTCTACATGTCGCTATATTATTGGCGGATCCGAGAAAACATTACTCAAACATGAACGGAAATATAAATGATTTTAGTCAAGAACGTCGAGGTATGTGAGATCATAAGTACGTTTGCTTACTCAATCAACGAAATTCCCGGAAGCGTTCGGTTATAGACGTGGGTAATTTATTCGGTTGAGTAGGTGTTGTAATATGAAAATCGCTTTTTTTTTTTTTTAGATAAACGATTTTGATCATAAATACGCCATTGCTAATACATATTTGTTACTTAATCAGCTCGTAAATCGTAGTTCGACCTAAAATTACAACATAAAACTGTTCTTGAGATCCATAATTTCAAATAGGTTTTAAAATAATGAATTCATTACCCTTCTAGGTTATACGGAAAATTGCAAAAGTTTCCACCACGAACTGTTGGAAGAGTAAATCTTGACTAAAAATATCGGATATTCCTTTGTAATTTTTTTAAAAACTTTACGTTATAGTGAATTAAAGTACGAGAAACTTAAGGTTTTAGAATGAACACAAATTTTCAGTTACCGTTCATAAGAGCATTTGGATATAATATTATAAATAACAATATCTGTAGTCTTAGAAAGGTTAAACTAATACTGATTCATATTTTTTTCTACAATAGTTTTTTCATATGAGACGTTACCTTTGAAGTGCTAAATTATTTTATGATCAGTTATTTTTATCGAAAAACAATATAAAATTATAATAAGCCATTTCTATCAAATAGAAAGTATTCATAATGTGTTAAAATTACTATAATGTTATTTACTTCAGTCCAGTCTTACGATTTCGAGGTATACCATATAAAATTGATTATTTGAAACAAAAGTACCTATGCATATTATTATTTTACACCAACGCTAATTCTTTGGAAATAGTTTAACACGTATACACGAGTGATTGAGCTACAGTTATCGATACAAAGTTTAATTCAAATCTAATAAAGAAATAGGGTTATACTAATTTCAATTTCAATTTAATTGTTTTGATTAAAACAATGAAATTATGAATTATAAATTAATTATAATTTTACCAAATTAATAATACAACTTTGATAATAACCAGTTTCTTTTACCTGATATTGACATAAAGAAATTAGAAAAGTATGTCTCAAAGTTACGAGTAAGATAATGTAAATAACGTAGTGTTATTGAAAAGTAAAATGAAACATGCATTCTAATCGCTTGACATGTATTTTATTTTAGTATTCGTCTTAAAGTCTCCGTAGACCACTATATTAATTCAATTCCCTGAAAATACGCTTTGGATAAGCAATTAGTAATTTTCTAAGACCACTGAGACCACTTTACATTAGCGAGCGTTCTGTCATATAATTGTGAAAATGCAAATGACGTAACAGAAGATTCCAGTTACGAACGGGTCGTGCAATTCTGATTTAAAAAGTTATAGACTATAATGATAGGTAAAAATAAAATGTGATCATAGATTTTTCACCATTAATTTTCAAAAACCGTTCGCAATAATACCAAATCTGTGAACAAAATGTACGAAGAAATTTGTTTTCTCGATACTGTTAATACAACAATTAAAACTTATGTTAGTCACATATGACATATGGGACCGGTGAGGTAATATAATTTTAGGTTTGATTGATTTGATTCATTTTAGTTTATACATTTTACGATAATTTGATGTTTTTTTTTTTTTTTAGAATTAATTGTTTTTCGAATACATTTAAAAGTATTTAAACGTTATTTATGCAAATACGTCTTTAATGATTTTTGTATATTTAAATTTTTTTTGAATATCATTTAAGTTTATGAAATACTGTAGGCAGATTTTGTCTTCTTGGTAAAACGAATAATTTTAAGATTTATTTATCGCTACCAATACTATTTACAATAAAATGTCAGTAGTTCGTATAATACGAATAAAAAGTAAACCAAGTTATTTAAGCCGTAATACGTAGTAACACAACGATAATTGAAGCGTAGGTATTGGTGTATTGTTGTAATTCATCAGTGATATATTCGAATTCAGTCATCAACCACATCGTGAAAGGTCCACAGGGCTTTATCCGGCCGCTTAACCAAGCGATAACCGTGCACACGTCGGAAGTTTGAAATTCACATCAAAATATAGGTATTTATTTGACATCCCGCAGGAAATGGAAAATTTGATTTATAATTTATATCTAATTCGAACCATGATTAAGATGGTATAGGCTATAAGTACATAATGTATACCAAAGTTTAAAAAGTCATACCGTAATTATTAGATAAGCACTATAGTAATATGATGTGTAAATCGATTGAATTCATTAAAATTGTTACCACTTCAAATATTAATAAATTTTATGTACGTGATTTTTTTAATGTGATTTATGTTGGTTAATAATTAGATATTTTCGACAAGGAGAAGTCGGAATCGTATTTTATATTATATTCATTATTGTACGTTTTAAATTTATCAAATAACTTTTGAAAAAAAATGTAGGTTTATTTTTATTTAAAATTTGATTTGCATAAAAAAAGGTAATTGTTTTTGTTTGTTCTTTCGACGATCGAATCGCGTTAAAATTATTTTTTTCAATGATGGCGTGAGCGTACAAACAATTTGTTGTGACTTGTTGACTGTTTCGTAGAAACCGTAATCAGTTTATACCTTTCAATAAAATTAGTAATATACATAATAATATATACTGAACTTACATACATATTATAGTGTGGAATATTTACACTGAAAATAGTAGGATTTATCGAACAATTTTACCAGACGATTAACGATTGTGACGAAAAATCGAAATCGATTTTGATTTTGTCACGCGTATTAAATTTATACTTTACAGCGTGAGTACCGGAAAAAAAAAATTTATTTTAATATCATTTCTGCCCGCGGAGTTTCGGGTAAAAACTCAAACGTACGCCAATTTTACAAAACTATTTCGGTGCACACGTGCCACAAAAAATATCACCTCCGTATAAAAAACATCGTCCCCCCCCCCGAACGTTTTTCCAAGTCGACTATTCGGTCACGTTTCGCGATAATATGTCACGACGACGTGTCGTCACACTCACCATGACGTCGTCTTCGGAAACGGCCATGTCTGCCGGCAACCCGATCACGTGGTTATCGATGGAAAACGTCGACGGCTTGGTCCACGCGTACCGCAGCCATTTCTTCGTCAGCGAACACCGGAGGTGCGGGAAGCACAGGCGGCCGGATGTCCGGTCGTATTTGTCCACTATGTCTGTCTAAACAAATAACAGGATTAAAACGTAATCTGCGGCGCGGCCGTTCTCGCCCGTCGGCCCATCCGCCCGTACCCGCGCGTATTCCGATTCGTTTTTTTCTTTTTTTTTTTTTTTTTACCTACTGCCTACTGGGTACGAATTGGAATCGTTCTGACGATAATACCATACAGCGAATCGTATAATGTACAAACGCGCCGAATGATAATATGATAATATTACTGGAGTCCGCACCAGTTAATGCCCTTTAAAATCTACGAAAACGTCCGAAAAAAGAAATTTATTGATGACAAAAAACAATATGTAAAAAGCGCCATTAAAAACGAGCGGAAATGCTAATCAAATATTTTTCTTTGAAAATTACAATAATAATGGGAATAAAAAATATGATTTTATTGGAGTACGAATTTGAAAGCTATAATTTCAAGCTGAAATATTTAAATTTGTTGCGTTGATAAAAAATAGATGTGATAAAAATTTAATATAATAAAATTGCAATTTATGAAGTTTATATCAGTGTGATGGATATCGTTCTATTTTGATGTCAAAGGATATTTTTACGGTAAATTATGAGTTTTAAAGGTAATTTAAATTGTAAATGAATAAAAAGCTTATGATTATTCTCTCAACTAGGCAACTTCACTCTCAACTGAAAGATGGTTAATAATTGACCGAATAATCACGATACATGTAAAATAAAAATGAGCTGATTTACATATGTATGCCGTGGAAATACATTTTAATCTAAGATAAACACCATTAAACATGTACAGTAAAAAAAAAAAAAAAAAAAAAAAAAAAAAAATGAAAAAAAAAATGTAAAGTTTTCAAAGTATAATACCCTCTGGTCTTTGCGTATTTAGACCGTGTACCGTATCACGACCCGGGAGTATGTTTTACTTGTTTTTATGTTTTAATTTAAAAAGTGAAAAAAATATTAAAATTGAAGAGCGCTCGTATCGTTTTTCGGTTTTATTATCTGCGAACGTTCAACGAGTGTTGACTCTTTAAAAGTGGCGAAAGGTCGGGTGGAAAAAAAACGTATTGTCAAAATGAACGATAATTCACGTATGTGTAATTTTTACGAAGTGTTAATTTAAGTATGCTTAAGACCCACTCTTCTAAAATGTTTGATGCTATTCAACGTAATAAGGTACCTATGTGTGTTATAATTTATAATTTATACTGCACGCAGGTTGAAAAAGACGGTAAATGGACCGACTATGCAGGGTACGATAGAAATGTCCATTTTCAAATTTAGCTCGTCAAAGTTTCAAACTCGTCCGGTGAGCTACTTCAATTTAACTACAAATTAATCGAATAAATTTAACGTCAAAAGTTTGTAACGGTGAAACGACCGAATGTTCTTAAATATAATAAATGATAAAACGGCAAAGACCATTCGTAGATATAGTTCTGAAAAAGCAAACATCGTAAACATTGACAAGTCTTTCTTGGAGAATTTCACGTCGGTCGGAAAATAACTATAAACATAGCATTTGTAGACGGTGATTTCAAAGCGATATCAAACGCACTTTAACTTCAATATTGTTTGAATATTTTCGTTGAAAACGTCGTTGTTGCATTTTTTTTTTTTTTTTTAGAAAACAATTTTTTTTCATATTGATTGTTTCCATTAAAACTGATGTTTTAGTACAGTAAAACAAAATTGAAAATAATAAATAAATAATGAGATGATTTTGCATTATTCAGAACAAGAGGTCAAAGTGGTAATATCACAAGTGCATGTTATTAATAATATTTTAGTTCGAGGAGATTTTCAGATATTTTGCACCAATAAATAAAAATAGGCTTCACTCGGTTTATCCTTTTTTGAAACTAGTTTAAAGTATGTAGTTCAGTTCCACAAACATTAAAAATAAACTTTAAATTAAATTTGATTTATTTAATTTTTTAAAGTAAAATGCACTGTTCCTATTAGATTAAAAAAATGACAAAATTTCCGGTGGCCACTAATTCGAAATTGTGTTGTTTTCTTCTTTAAATTTAAGATTCACTGGAGATACAGATAGGTATCGGTTATACACATTTTGATATGTTTGCATGGCGTATATTTAATAGTTGAGAAATCAAAATGATAATGATTATTTCAAATTTGTATTAGTTATTTTGTACATTATATTGACGCGTATATAATATATTAGTGTATAATTAAATTTATGAAGTTGACCTGTGCGTGTGTTTAAATGTGTGTAGGGTAATACAATATTTCATAAAATATTTTACTGAAATTATAATTTCATATACTTGACCGAATAATGAAAATTAACCATGACTTTAACTGTAAATATAAACAAAATTCACTTTATAAGTTTTTGAAATAAAAAAAAGAACAACTTTTACAGAAAACCCAACAAAACATTATCTTTTAAAATTAACTTTTAATAATAAACAATAACGAAAATGACGAAACACAATAAAATAAAAAACACGTTTTTCATAATTTTGTGAAATATCCTACTTGAATTACACTCTCTTAATACGATTTTATACGTGGATACTCAATCATGGCTATTCAATATACTCGTACTTAATAAGTTACTTAATAAGTAACAACTATGGCTATTTTCTCTAGAGTTTATAAGAACTCATTTTACGCGGAACGCACCTGAATCGTGTGTTTCATCAAGTCTATGTCAAACTGTCCGATGACTCTGAGCAGCACCACAATGTATCCTGTATTTTCTGGTGTATCCATAGCAGATCGAATGGACACTGACTTGATGAATTCCAAATCTGGGTACATAGATTTTAATAGGCGTAGTAATACGAATCTGCCGATAAATGTAGCTGAAAAAAAAACAGTTTTTAGCAAGTTAATTTTTACTCGGTTTTGAATTAATTAATATTTATAGACACCAAAGCAATACTTGACATTGATCGTCACACGATTTGCGAACGCTATCATAGAGTGTTATAATAAATTACAATCGAAAATTACAAAGAAAGCTGATACGTACGCTTAAAACTCGTACCGACTATAGGCAAATATGTGTGAAATTTTTATACACTTGTAAAATACAAATTTACCTCGAAATTTAGTGAATACGCATACACGTTGTAATGATTGGTGTCGTGTAAATGTATGAAACATAATACGTATCAACATTTGATGATTATTAATCGTTTTAATAAAGAGTGGTGTTGATTCGTTTTTTTTTTTGTACAACCGTCATTTATCCTGTCATTGCTCAATTGATGAAAATATATTCTACGGCAAGCGTCATCGCTGTGATCGGAATCCGTGATTTCCCATTTTGAATGGAATAAAATAACATACAGTAGAATTTAAATCAAGCGGGATTCGGACGCCGCGAGAATCCAAAGGTCCGAGCACGATTCGAGCCCGAACAGCAACGTTTGCAAAATAATATTTCATATTATTTGTTCAGGGGTATTTTTTTTTTCATGTGTCTTCAACCAATAGAGCGTTGTCGCCGCCGTTGACCTATTGTGCGCGCGGGATCGTGTTCGATGAATGTCTGCGAAACCCGCCGGGGATAATAGATACGTTTATTGTTGCGTTATCCGTCTCGGTGTCGCGTCACTCCCCCGTATTAGATACATCGCTTTCGAACCGGATGTTTTGCTGCGAAATGTTTTCTAAACTTATTTTTCCTCGTGATACTCGAGCGTGCGCGCACACCACACACTTGCAAATTTACACGCGCGCGTACCGTCCAAAGTCTGTAGGAGCGTACCGAAACGACGTTCCTGGGCTTAAAATTGAAAAAAAATACGCGAACTCGGTACTTACGCGGATTCCGGCACGATGTACGTTAATACCGCTATAATAAAGGACCGTGAATCGAAAAAAGGTTTTCGCATTATACCCACTATGAAAATCACCGATTCTTCTTCCCTTCAAAACATTTATTTACTCGGTCCCGTTCTGCGTAAGACCGTATTTATTTGCTGCGTTCGCGCATCATCCCGAACGTACATCGATCTGCACGACTGGACGGTACGGCGAGTTAACGAGAGATAATACTGTAACAACACGCATTGAAATTACGTATGGGTTCTAATAATTTCCGGGCAAATGAATACAGTCATCAGTCGCGAAACATCGATAAAGTTCTCGTGCACGTCAAATGGTTACATAACACGTGAAACATTCATAAGCGTCCGAGGGTTTACGAGTATATCGTTTTGTCCCTAAATGGCCTCCCTCCCACAGACACACACACACACTCCCGAATCGACGGAAAAACGTCCGCAGAAATTGGATTTTCATTTTCTGACGCGTACACGTGCCGATGATTATCGGGGCCGTATATGCACGGGCCGCAGCTCAGTACACAAAAACCCGAACTCGGATTTTCACACTCGTGGTAATAATATCATTACGCAATTGATAGGTTGTTGCGAGCAGAGTGAGAATATTCAACGACGACTATCGCGAATCGTGATTTATTGGCAAAAATAAAATTTATAATAACAAAATACATTATTGCGGCGGCCGTTCGGACGTGAACGCGCTGTGCGCTTTACACTCACCTATTATACATGTTAATTATTCTTATTTTTCTCACCGACGTTAGATTATATTACACAACAATCGTAATCAGATAACGTGCGATATATTATGTTAATATTGTGTGAGGTAAACGATATCAACGTGTGTAGGTTTTAACACGAATAGCATATAATATCATTGATATAAATTAAATGTATATTATGTGTATAATAATAGTGTACGAATAGATTAAAAACTAAACGATAAGCGAGCATAATAGCCGGTGGTACAGGCATGATGCGCTGTGCTACAGGTGCTCGTATTCTACTATAATATTATATACAAATCGTTTGTGTGGTTCATCTAATTAGTGTTGGAAATCAGTTGTATAATAATCCACGCGGATGTACACACATACACAAACACAAACACACACACACACACACACACACACACACACACACACACACACACACACACACACACACACACACACACACACACACACACACACACGTACACACATGCACACGCACGCTCTCGTACTCGTGTGCGGTGTTGCGGTATGATTCAAGCACGTTTATAATATGAAACGTACGCAGTTTTTTTAATTTTTTATACGTACGTACTCGAGTTGAATCAAAACAGTGACTTTAGGAGCACGTCCGTGTATGCGCAAGTGACGGTATAGCGGGGTAACGTTGTTTACCATTCAGTGTGTAATATATTATATAGGAACAGTTTAGTGTTACGATAACATTTTTGCTGCGGTTTTTATAAAAACGTGTACTCGTACGTGAGGTATAGGCGTGACCCGAGCTCGGTCCATTAATCAAAACTCCTGTATTAAAATTAAAAAAGCTTTCTTACATCTCGCGTTCGAAATTAACGTTTTTAAAATTTGTATTTTCTCTAAGCACGTATCTACTCCATAAGGCTTCTCGACGGTTCACGCGAAAATTGAAACGTTAATATTGTCACACGTAAAACGAAAATTCTTCAACGACTAGAGCGTATCAGACGAGGTGCGATCGAAACGTTTACCAATGAGTCGTGAGTAAAACGAGTGGGTCAAACGGCAGACGGTTTCGGCCGGCCGGAAACCGAAAGGGACGGCGAGCGTCTGTGCACGGACTACGGGTGAGCGCGCCTCGGGTGTACGCCGTGACGACGACGCGCACTATTATATATGGCTCGTACGACGACGATATCGTATCGGTCGGTGGTCGATTGATAATACATACTCAGGTAGCACATGCAAAACGTCGGTATGGAGACGACGGCCAACACGAACGACATCCACGTGAACAGCGCGCTCCGGCGGTCGTGGCCGTTCCCTTGGTCTTCGGCTGCACCTGCGAACGAGACCGGCGGCGTAGAGACACGTATTTTTCCGGGGGACAACAGATCGTACGCGATCCATGTCGATAATGATAGCGTGATATTATATACGTATATGTCGCTCACATCGGGCGGCGGCGGCGGGGGCGGCGGTATCGCGAAGACGTGACGACCGTAAAATACATCGTGTTTTTTTTTTTCATATACGACACGCGTCGTATATCACGGTTTTTCTGAGGATTGAGGATTTCGCGTCGGACAGACGTGGGTCACATCACGAATTTGACTCGTTGCAGGTCTTACGCGTGAAATCGTCACGTCCTCGCGCCAGCGTACCACCGCGACGTCGCGTCGGCCCGCGAGACATTATTTAATATTATTGTCATACTCACTCATTTTTATGTGACAAGGAGGAGATAAAAAAAAAAAAAAAAAAAAAAAAAAAAAGAAAACGCTCTTATGCTAAATCACGTCATGCCCCGTGACGATATTTCTCTCGTTGTGATACGCGATGCCGCGGCGACGGACGACAGTGAAGGCGTTACGTATGCGAGACGATGAAGCCAGTCCGGCGGACACGCACCGACAGTGTCTCGAGTAGGAAACGTATACAGGTAGGTAAACATACACACACACACATTTACTCGCACACCGACGCCGTGTTCTGCTTATCGTACGCGCATACGTGACCTTTGATAAATCCGAAAAAAACCGCCAGCGCACGTTTCATCCAACTCACTTACGTAAATACGTACGGATGGTGTACGCGGCATAGTGTTTTCATAACCAAAAATAATGAAAACTTCAGTTACCGTGTAAATACCTATTGGTCGTTATATATAAACTTGCGCACGCACTCTTTCGCGTACACACACACACACACACACACACACACACACACACACACACACACTCGCAAGCGTATTTGTTAGGGACGGAGGGTTGCGT
Organism: Therioaphis trifolii; assembly: GCA_027580255.1. Classification (NCBI taxonomy): domain Eukaryota; kingdom Metazoa; phylum Arthropoda; class Insecta; order Hemiptera; family Aphididae; genus Therioaphis; species Therioaphis trifolii. The sequence goes on along the minus strand of CM050406.1, from coordinate 3,722,556 downwards.
AATTTAATAAACAAGTTTTTCGAGGTCATTGTGATCATAATCTCCAGATAAACCGTCTACGTCATTGAATACTCTTCTGTAATGACGTTTACGACGGTCTGTTGTTGAAAATAAAAACAAAATGATCCGACTATACATACATTATAATATGTGTATTATTATAAACATAACGTGCACACACACTTTGTACACATAATACAATATACATTGTTAACCCTCGTACACCTGAACGTTGACGTCGAGGGAAAACTCCGCAAGGGTGTAGATACATGTGATTTATATCTTTATTAGACGACGGAGCTATTATTAAGTTTTTCAACGGGTGAAATATTAAATAAATCACGCAAAAATTTACAGGCATTAAAGTGATATTCAAAAGCAAAAACCACTGGATTCGTTTTCCAAACACTACAAGAATTTAACTCATGTGTTATTGTCATATCACACATTGCTGAAAAAAAAATTAGCTGCCGAATAGTAATGTAATATGTACAAAGACAAACAGTTAAAATAATATGGTAAAAAATAATTATCTTCAAGAGAGAATTTAAGTAAATGTACACGCATAAGGTCGAAATTATTAAATAAATATAATTTATCTCTTTGAAAAACAGTGAAAAACCGATAAATAAATAGGTTTTTTTTTTACTTTTTCGTTCATTGTAACGTAATTAAATTGAAAATAATTTTTGCATCGTTCAATATTGAAATATTAACTAAGTTAGCCGAAACGTTTTTTCTGTGCGAGTGCAGATATGAATTCTAAGGGGTGCCTACAATATGTTTGGGTCCTTTTCTTAATTTTGGCCCTCTCTTAAAAAGACAAAAAAAATATGTAACAAATTAAATGTACGAGTAAACATGACTAAATTTTAGGTTTAGATGATGTGTTTTTTTATGTGCGTTTTTACGTTTTCGGGTAGAAATAATAGTCTGAAAGTTTCATCTAGCATCTCTAAAGATCAGAATTTCAGTTAAATGGTACTTAAAAGAGGTCATTTAAAATAATTTATTATTTACGCGAATCGTTCGCCAATTATAAAAGCAACTTATCTGAGATTATCTAAACCCAATGGCCAGTCCTACGAGCGAAGAATTCACATGGTGCGAAGTATACCTGGATTTTTTAAATTTAATAAGCAGATACATAAATGATACATTTATAATAACACGTTCCTCTTGTTTAAATTATTAACCTCATTAATGACAATAATTTACATCAACATTTGAAGCTATTTCTTGTTCTGTAAAAATAGAATTAACAACTTTTTTTATAGAACACAAAACCAAACAAATTTCAACTATTTCACAATTTATTTTTTATCACGAAACATGAACTGTTTTTTACAACATATTTTAGAAAATTTACACTTTATTTTACTAACATTAGTTAAAGCTCGGCTCCTTGTTCTGGGTCTTTATATTTTAGGGTCCAAATTTTACAAAATATCTGTGAAGAGGGGGGTCACAAGGCACAACCAGCACCTCCCTTGGGTATGCATATGCGTGTCTTATCATGCATCTAAAATGCATGACAAATTATCAAAGTGGAACAGAATTAATTTAAAAGAAATAATACATGTTTTGTGTACATGAAATATTATTGTAAATATCTATGACACTTAGGTATAGAAAAATACGAATATAATACTTTTAAAATATATACAGCAATAAAGTTAGTCAGAGATTTTGAACGAGGAGGGTTGATTATAGACTGTAGAGCCTATAAGGACTGTAAAAAAGTCAATTATAATAATATATTATTTTTTCTTTTACAATCTAAAAATCATTCTCTTTCAGCCATTGAAATTTCTATTTGACATGAGCATAAAATACGTGCCAATTTTCGGCGTGATTGTTTTAGCACCGCAATCGATTAATTTATATTTGTCGAAATTTTAATAAAAAATTTCCTCTTTAATTTAGAAGTTTTTCACACGTGAAATAGAAATAGAAAAGAGTGCTTACCTTATAATGTTATGAGTTTCGTTTTAATAATTAATGAAGTAAAAATCTAAAGTCATTAAAATTTAAATGTTACATTGTTACTTGTATTAAAACTATATATTGATAAGTTATTAAATTTCATGAGCGTGAGATGACGGCATACTTTGAATCTTGTGTTTTTGAATTCTGAATCGGTTTAGCACTATTGATTAGTAATTTTATGTTCTTGCGTTTGTTTTAAGATCTTGACAAAGTAGAATTGAGTTTGTAACTATACACATTTAGTATCATTGTTTTTGTTCATAATTAATTTGTACATTGTACAGGTATTAGCAAAATTGAGACTTTGTGCTATACTGTACCTAAATACGAGTCGTATGCACATCTGAGATGTAATATTTTCATTAGCTTGAAAAATTAACCCTAGTTTTAGAGATGATTAATAATTAACTATATGTGCTTCAATAAATCAATGAGTGAGTTAGGCTAGCACTTAAAACTTTTTCCTGGTAAAATTCGCTTGTTCGCCTACGGAACCTAGTTGATAAGAAACGATTCGGAGAAAATGTCGGTTAACTCTTATGTTCTCGCTAGACGTTATTTTTTTATATTCTACATGCATGCTTTTTTATTGTAAAAGTATAAAATGTCGATGAAGCGTTTGAAATAAATTTATTATTTATTTCTCGGTTATACTACGGAACGCGAAAAAGTAGGTAGAATATGTCAGATAATACATTTGATGATAAAAAATATAAAGGTTTAATTTGTTGATTATCGAATAATGTTTGTATCAAATCGTCATTATTTCAGATTTAGTGAAACTTAAATTACATATGAAGTGAATTATACTCTAGGAATCATCAAACAATTAAAACCGTTTTAAATGAAAAAATATTTTGATGTACTTAATGATTATTATTATTTCTCTTCCTCATTATACGTTGAGTAGTAACTCGCATACCTACGTGATGAATCTTTTGTAAAAAAATTCTATATGGAAACAGAAAACCTGATAAGGTTTAAAGCGTTTAAGACAGATTACAAATTGTTTACAACGTGATGTAATCATGATTGTTTCGTTTTTATAAAAATTCAAATAATATCCGAAAAATATAAGTTTTTCATGGGATGACGATAATAATAACAACAATATTACAACCATTTTTCACATTTACCTATCACATACTTTTCCGCATCGAAAACTTACAATACACGTATGATGTAGGTAACACGAGTTAAAACTGTGAAATACAGGCCTCGGCGCCATACAGTCAGAAGACATTTTCACCGGAATGAACGACCCCACACTGCGACCTGCGGTAAATGCAGCGACGGTATAACTACTTTGAAGTTAATAAAACGAATTATGTAATATTATCTTCGATTGTTTTTATGTGCAGGTACTCAGCTCGGATAGAAGTAAAAGAGATCAACCGTGTTTGAGTTGGGACAACAAAATTATAAACCGGGATAAAAATTAAATTGCTTTCGTCGACGAGAAGTTATTTTATAGTTTTTCGGCGGTGGGTGTTCGGATTATTTTTTTCTTTTGTCAAAAGTCGTTTTGGATTGTGATTGAAAGTAGAAAGTATTTCATTGGTTTTATGACAGGACAAATTTTTTTTCGGAATTGTATAAGGTTTTGTTTTTATAATAAATGTACTTCATTTTTGTTTTATGATGGAACGTATATTCAATAGATTGGCACATGAATTGTAAAACGTTCATTATTTATTTATTTTTTCTCAGAGACATCAAATTTTTGATGTGAAATGTTTTTATAGTGATGGGTCAGTAAGTTTTCGGTGCTGAGTGTCACGACAAAAAAGAAAAAAAAAACGTTGCAGTTGACGTTTTTACGATTGTTAGGTGTGTGTGTGTGTGTGTGTGTGTGTGTGTGTGTGTGTGTGTGTGTGTGTGTGTGTGTGTGTGTGTGTGTGTGTGTGTGTGTGTGTGTGTACAGTTCAGCCGTATATCTACATTTTACATTCACCATGTTTGAAGTATGAAAATGGAATCAAAAATTTTGATTTATTTCACGTGTGAGGTTAAGGTGTTGTCTCATATTATGTACTCGAGTAGGCCGTTATAGTGAGTGCTCTGTTTAATATACGAGCGTTTTTAATGCTTTTTATTTATGGCTTTAAAAAAAAATAAATAAATAAACGAGTTCGGGTAATTCGGTCAATGTACTCGCGATCGAATACAGATTTGTGCAATATTCAATAATGAAAAAGATGATAAAAAAATATGTTTCTCGAGAGCGTAAAAAATCGTTGAAAACAAGGACAGGGAAAATATGTCCACTATTTTGTTAGCACCAAGTGTCTAGCTTTTCAAGAACCCACGTATATCCCGCGTTTTCGATAAAACAATTTTCCGCTCAAGACCGTAGCAATGCTTTCAAACTTTTCAAAACAAATTATCTTCAACACCAGACGATTTCACTCGGCGGCAGACTACGTATGCGAAGTGTGATTAAGTTTCCGGTATCTCATGGATTCATTTCCTCGATTCATTCTATGCTTCAAAAAAAAAAAAAAAAAAAAAAAAAACGTTGTTTTATGACATAAGTGTTTGTCGGTCGTACGAACTATTTTATCGACAAATACTCTCGTATATACGTATAATTCCTTTCTGACCACAATACGGTCGTTCACCGAATTCTGAGAAAACTTGAAAAGTACACAAAGCACTACGGTGCGCTACGTTTTCTAGTTCGAATGGACGGTTGCGCGTACGTAAAGGCGTTTGGCGTGGCGTGGCACTCTGTTCTCGGGTGGCTGTGACTCGAGGTCTTCCCTCGTCTTCAAACGCATCATTTATGTAATTAATAATATCACGCCGTCGTTTCGTGAATTCCATAATGCTGTTTATACCGGATAAATTTATCTCCGAAATCGTAATCGACGGTACTGCTGAAATTGCTTCCATTAATCATCGGTTTCGTCGATTGGGAAGCAACGGGATCGATATTCTCGATGACTCGAAAAGTGTGTGCGATTTCCCTCTTTGCCAGCTACACCCTTCATCGTTTACTCATACGCTGTTTCTTTTCGGCAAAACATAAATAAATTAACTGTCGACAGTTGGCAACGTCGGCAAAATGAAATGTGGTATTTTAAGAAAGATAAAAGAAAAAAAAATCTTCATGCTATTATAGTCGCTCACGACTGTATAATAATATGTGTTCTCTCGACGGGGGACATTTTAATCCTCACGACATAATTGGTATAAGTAATGGTTGGTTAATAACGACAAATATTAAACTGAATGCAAAGAATGAAAAGAAAATTGAATCGAACGAAATAAATGTCAACTCTAATGTTGTAATGTTAACTTTAATGCTACAACTATTGCTACGACGACGAAAGGAGGGAGTGGAAATGATAGTTGATTAAAACTTCGAGACAAAATAAAAATCCTTACTACTGAGAAATACAGTTCTTGTTCGAAGCACAAAAAATACGTTGAATCCAAATGGAAATATTTAAGTGAAAAAATCTATTTCGTAATAAAGGAACATTATACAACGATGTGATCTCATTGCACTTGTCATGTTTGGTATCGTGTTAAAGTTTGTGAATTGGATTTTTATACCTCACGACTGTTATTTTTTGAACGGAAATACGTACACACTACTCGGTATACATTTGTGTTTATCAACGTTGGGTCGGTAATTGGGGCGTAACACGTTTCCACCAAAAGTAGACCTTTCCCTTTTCCACCAATACCCGTTTCCACCAAATGTGTATCTTTCCCTTTTCCCCCAATATACGTTTCCACCAAATGAGATCCACCTAATTATTTGGTTCATTTGTATACTACACTTATATTAAAACCTTTAATACAGTAATATTATATTAGTGTATTTAGCTATATACATGTATATATTGTACCTATTTATATATATAATTATATATATTATTTATTATATTATTATTGGTTGATATTTTTTTTTCAATCGTAGAATACCTATACTTTTCATGGGTTTTTCGGATTGATGTAAAATGTATATATGTATACAGTAGAGCCTTGATAGTCCGGATGAATTCAGACCAAGCCTCGTCCGGATTAGCGATTCGTCCGGATTACCGGAGGTTTTTCCTACTCAATTGACTTAGGACATTTTTCTTTCCTCCGACTTTATTAATTGAAAATTACAAATATTTTAAATTCTACATACATAAATTGGTACATGCATACATTTGTATATATAATAAATTTAAAAAAAAAATTATTTCAACTTTTTGTTCCAAATTTAAAGTTACGTGTTTACGAGGAGCCATTGTTAGACTCGACAAGAAAGAAGAAAACGAACTGACGACCGATTTATAATTGCTAGTCATTAATAGGGACAGTAGGTACTAAAATTGATGAAATTGTTATTAAAAATGGTCATTATATACCATTGGTTTTTTGTTTATTACCCGACAAAAATATGAACACGTATATGGATACATTCAAATTCATTGTTGATAAATGTTCGTCGATTAATCTATATTTATCGCCAAAAAGTGTAACCACTGACTTTGAAAAGGCGATTTTAAACTCTGTTATTGAAATTTGGCCACAGACAAAAATAATAGGATGTCGATTTCATTTAACGCAGGCTTGGTATCGTCAACTGCAAAAGCTCGGATTGTCGACCGAATACCAAAATCAATCATCTGAAATTGGCATTTGGATACGCCATACTTTTGGTTTACTTTTTTTAGAACCGACTGAAGTCACTGAATGCTTTGTCGAAGATTTTATGTCAAATCGACCTATCGACGAACGAGTTGAAAAATACTCAGATTATTTATTAGATAATTACATTGATGAAAATAGTATGTATTCACCGTCACTTTGGGCGGCTATGTCGAGTAGCCTACAATAACGGACAACCAACGCATGAGGGTCATTTCATTCGAGGTTCAATCAGAGTTTTTATAAAGAAAGTCCTCCAATTATAAAATGGCTAACCGTTCTAGTAACAGAAAATCAGACAGACGTGTACATAAAATTAAAAAGTACAAACATATCAAATCATCCACAAGACCTTACTGTAAGAAACCGCCTAAAGAAAAATGACCAAATTATAACGGACTACAAAAATGGAATAATTGAAAGGTAGCATATTGCTTTTTATAAAATACTATACTAAATATATTTATGAAAAATAAAATTTTGTTTTAAATTTCAGGTACGATTTTGTGAAAAGTATATCCTACAATTTTAAAAAAAATGTCAACTAATTGTACATATCTGACCATTTACAATTACGTATACCATGATAAATATTATATTGTTTTTAATTTTTTTATTTTATTTGGTGGAAACGGGTATTGGTGGAAAAGGGAAAGGTACACTTTTGGTGGAAACGGGCATCGCCCGGTAATTGTTGACAACGCCACGGTTATTTTCCACAAAGCACCAACAAAACGTCATGACGGCGTTGGACATCCCGTGAGGTAGGTATCTTATTGTCATGAAAATTAGTTGATTTACCGCTACGGCCGTGTAGGTCATATGTTATTCAAAGAATTTTATTTTTATTTGACACGTCAGTTATCTCTCTTTGGGCGAAACGCGATTATTCTACACAGACGTAGAAGACGATTTATCGACGTGCATCATGTGTACGACATCGATATGACGTAATCTACCGGCGAGAAAAGCGATTTCCAATAAACGCGATTGTGACCCACAAAGAAACGTAATGTAATGAATTTTAGATTCTGAATGAAGGGAAGGTTTTACAATGATATTTATTTTTCTTTTGTCTAGAGACACATTTTGCTCAATTTAACTTTGTCCAAAAGTTTTATCCAACAATTCTATAGATTGGAAACTATATGTAGATGGTTCTTTGAGGGTTCATTAAGCTCTCATATCAATTTTTCCAGGCGAGAGGAAAAACAGTCGAAAATGAGGCGAAAACGGCGAAATTCGCTGTAAACTACACTTTCATTATATCGACTTTGTAATTTCGTCATTACTCCAAAAGTAATATTGCTAGAAATTTTAAATTTTCGCCATATATTATTGACTAATAATTGTATAGTTTAATAATTATTAATAATAATTGTATAGTGATAACTGTATAGTTTAAAAAAAAGTAACGGAAAAATTTGCCAAATTTTGGGCTTAAAATAGAACTTTGAAAATACCTTGTTTTAAAAAAGTTTGTCCCTGATAAAGTTTTGAATATTTGACAAAAACTTTTAAAAATTTAATGTGATCTTACTCACTTACGACACTGAAAGAATTGAAAAACTCGCGACGCAAGATTTTTTTTCATAAGCGTTTAAGTAAATTATTTTGTTATTGTTATGGAATAAATTTCTTTTGCGTCGATTCTGTACTTGAAGAATTTATTTAAAGATATTGTTCCATCCAAACGGTATATTTTAATTCTGAAGCTATGCTCGGAATCGTCTAACTAAAGAAAAGATAGATCATTTCTTTAAAATTCAATACACCCATCCCCATGTACTCGTCCGAGAAGCAAAAAATACCCCATGGAGCGAAGTACGTACTTTAAAAAAAAGTTTATCCCTAATAAAAATTTTAATATTCGACAAAAACTTTTAAAAAGGAAATATGGTCATACCCATGCACTTCACTCACGTTACTGAAAAATGTTGTGGCTTAAAATGTTTTTAATATGTGTTTAAGTAAATCATTATACAATTTTTGCGGAACTGACTGTTTCAAGTCAATTTTCAACATTAAAATATTTACGAAACAATATTTATCAATCTAATTATTATGAAACTTTGGGTTCAGATGGAACGTTTTGAATGTTTTGGTTGAAAAAAATGTCTAATTTGTCAAAAGAGTACTTTTTATAAGTGATTGCATAATTATTTCCATTTGATCCATTCGATTTTTATTCTGTGTACACACGTTTATTTATACAAGTGAGTATAGTCAAACCTAACGATTTTCGTACACCGGACGAACAAACCGTTTTTCCGCAACAACGTTTATTCAGTTTTCAACAGTACTCCATCGTCGTCGATGATCGTCCCTTTGTGGCGAGACGGGCCATTTAATAATTATAGACATATTATGTACGACACATTTATGTATATTTAGTATATTTTATACAGTACTAATCACTCTTAATCGAATATTCCGTGTTGAGTAATTGAATAGTATTACCGGTTTCGAGTGTTTACTACTCGGCCAATAAATACGAATTCCGTTGTCGTTGTCGTCGTTATTATTACTGGCCGCTAGGACGGTAGCTATGCGCACGGCCGCCGTCCGTACACGAACCGGGCGATTGTTTAGAGGCGTTATTCTTCCTCGATCGCCTCGACCGAACACATCAGGTGAACGACTTGAACTTCCGCGCACACCGACTTGGAGCGATGAAAGTCAGCACGGACGTACGGGCCAGAGATACGGTCGCGCCGTACTATCGGCGGCCGGTCACGACGACGGCAGAGAGAGCGAGGACGGCGAACGCAGCGAGGACGACGGCGGCGGCGGCGGATACGGCCAGGGCGACGGCGAACGCAGCGAGGGCGACGGCCGCGGCGGCGGAGTGGGCCGCGCCGACCCGCGAAACGCGCCCCGCGCGGAGCCGCGCGCGCCGGGCCAACAGAGCGCGGACGGACGCCGTGGCCGACCTCGTGCAGTGGGCCCAAGAGGCGATGTCGCGCGCGGCCGCCACCGGCTCGGCGGACGCGATGGCCGACGCGGCGGAACGGCTGGAGGACGCCCAGGCCGCGGTGTCCGAGCTCAAGGCCGCGACGAGCCGGTCCGCCGGCCACGGCGTGCCCGCCCCGCCAGCGCCGTACGAGTGCCCGTGCTGCCAGCGGCGCTTCTACGCGGAGACGGCCCTGCGCGTACACGCGTCGCGGCGCATGGACGGCGGCAGCGGCCACTGCGCCGACTGCGACTGCAGCTACGAACGCGAGCTCGGGGCCCCTCTCGCCTGAACGCCGAATGTTCGCCGTGGGCCACGATCGTGGGTACCGGAGACGCCGCGGGCCACGACCGTGGGTACCGGTGTCACCGTGGGCCACGACCGTGGGTACCGGTGTTACCGTGGGCCACGACCGTGGGTACCGGTGACGCCGGTATATATTTGTGAAAACTTGAAAAAAAAAATAAAAAAAATAAAAAATATTAAAATGAATTGAAGTCTTGTGCTTAAAATACCGCAGTGGGTACCAACATTTTTTGGCAATCGAACGGCCGAATAACGTATTATGCAAAAGCGTCTAATAAGCGTGTTATGATTGGGGAACACCCCGACATCATTTGCTCACATTGTCTTGAATACGTTTGTAGGATTTTGATTTCGGTCACATCTTTTAACCGGCGGCCAAAATCGGTGAAATGAGTTTTACCGTATCAGTCGATATTTCGATAAGTAATAAGTAAGATATAATTTAATTAATATAAATTAATATTTACCAACTGTTTTAACATTGCATATTGAAAATAATAATGTGTACTACACGAGATTCCGGGGAAGCGGAAAATCTCGATAGGGACGCATCTGCCTCTTCTGCCTCCTCTGTGTGGACGCTTAAGAGTATTCTTCTCTACAGGCTACTCCTAGCCCTGAATCGAATTTGTCACGTCATACTAATTAAAACATAATACGCATTTCCGACGTTTGCGGATATTCCGTATTGCGGAATCTCATTACATTTTTAAGATGCGTTTGATGAACCAGTCGAAAAAAAACTCAAGAATCTTCTCTTTCCATTGGTATGTGGGTCTACCTGTGTCTAATGATCGATGAACATTTCGGTTACACTCTGGGGCGTATTTGCCCGAAAGCGACCTGGACTGGGCCGTAAATGTTGAAGGATGACAATAATTCGTATTGAGCGAATTCGTAAGTTTTTTTATTTTCAGACAAATTCACAAATTCATATTGAATCGTCATGTATATAAATTGATAAGACCGCTTTTGTTTTACTGAATATAATTAATTTTTGACCGAAATAGCGTTTAATCGTTATCGTACTTTTAAAGTATAAAAATCATCGAAATCAAGTGTCAGCTGTATCCATATTATAGTTTTCCATGAAGTCGTGTCGTCTTAATGTTCTGGGGATCGCCGGCGTCTGATCTGGTCGTAAATTTTAATTTTTTATGTGTTAATTGATTTCTACAAAAATCGTGACCGTAGAGAGAGATGTGGCGTTAAAAAACACTATTACCCCGGGCCGGTAAAACTCGAAATACGCTTCTGGTCTGTGTGACGCTAGCGCACATGTCTACTGGTACGCCGCCGCGTGTATATTAATAACGATCATAACGACGACGTGTGATTGTGTTTGAAGTGACTTAATTATACGCGCGTGCGACCTACGACTCCAGGACCGTGCCAAACCCGCGATCGCACGCAGAACGACCGGTGGAAGTGTTTTTTTTTTTTTTTTTTTTTTTGTCTTCTCCGGCGTACGTCCGGACACGCGTGTTATACCTACACGCGCACACCGTGTACAACGGCATACGCGCCGATTATGCATAATAATAACACGTATATATCGTATACACGCGTATCTCGTCGTAACATTTATACATATATATATATATATATATATATATATATATATAGTTCGACACCGCTACACGCGTTTTGTCCACAAGTACGGATTTAAACGTTGGCCGGTCGCCAACGCATGCACGTCCCCGTCGTGTGATATTTAATATATTTGTCGGGCAGCGTCCCAAAACATAGAGAAAAAAAAATAAACAATCATAACACGGAATACGTACGGAAATCTTCTAAATCCCTGGCCCGTTCGCTTAATCACGGTCACGCGAAGAAAAATGAACAGCTCGCGCCCGAAAGCCTCATGTGAAATATTTTAACTTTAGGCACGCGTGTTTCATCAGCAGCTGAATAGAGTACGTTTACGAGGATTTATACAATATCGAAGACTCTCTCTCCACGGGTAAAAAATAACGAATGATCCTCACGAGCTCGACAATGCCATAAACCAAAAGGTTTATTATTTTAACGGTTGCACTCTTTAAAAAACGTTTTGTTCTCATTTGTTTTTTTTTTGTCTACACGCTTATCTGTCGGCATGTAGTATAGAGTGTCTCGAAAAGAATGCCGGATTTAAAAAGGCCACCATTTTTTTTGTAACACTGTTTTTGCTTTTTTGTCATCTATTATAATTGAGGTTTTGTGTTGAAACGGGGGTTTTTTTTTTTTTAAATTTTTAGTCATTGTTTTTGTTGTATCGCCATAGAAAAGTATAGTAAGGAATAGTGTGTTTCGATCATGAAAACCATTCTACCAGAATGGTAAAAGTTTTGCGGCGGCTGTTTGAAAACTCCGCACTATTTTTGGACATCACAATATTCACGGAACGAATCGACTGTTCATCGGTCGATTAATAGGATTTTGAAGAAAACGGTTCGGTATAAGATATCAAAAGCCTTGGACGTCTTCAACGTGGCCGGAGTGAAGCAAATGTTGTTGAGCGCGATTCTGTTACTGTGAGTTCGTATCTTGGGGTCCGCCGGTCTGAGTTCCTGTGCTAACTGATCTGTGTACGGATATAAGTGAAGATCTTTCGATAATATTCTTTGCATTATTACTGTAGTCGAGTGCATTTCTTGTGTTCCACGGTGACGTGATTTCGTGATTTCTCAGACTTGATTGGTGGAAGTAGTGGTAAAATAGTGGAAGTATTAGTGATAGTGGTATATAATATATATATGTTATTTAAATGTACGCTTCATCCAAGGTTAAACCTCATTGTGCAATCTTCATGGGGTACTTTGTTCATGATATTATCATAATATATTTTATATTACGATGTATTTTTATTTCGGCGAATAAACGGCGAATGAAGACAATTTCAAAAATAGACCAAATTTGATGAACTTATTACTTAAATGTTAAATCGAACAGTTAACTAATTACATCATTGATTATGGACTTGAAAACAATTTATTAAAAACAGTTATTTCAGTCATAAATTATGAATGCAAATCATTTAAAATCGAAAAATTAAATAAATCATGATAATCATAATATATTTGTGACTTTTAAGTATTGATTATACTATTAATCATTTTATTTTTATAAGAAGTTGATAAAATAACGAAAAGTTTCAAGCATAACTATTTATGCACAAATATTAAAACTACAACGTTTAAACTTTATAGATAATTCTTATTTTTAACTTATAATTAGTTTGATCAATGGCTTTCGGGGGGAATGCGAGCAGGCGGTGTGAATGAAAGCGAAATTTTTTTTTTAAGCATTTAATGCTTTATAAGTGTGCTTGCGTATTTTTATGGACGCTAATTAACACTGGCGAGTGAATATAAGTATGTGATCATAATTTATTTCGATAATGATCGAGATCATTACGAGACGAACATACGTCTTAAAAGCTCGTAGGTATATCATAATGACATCTCTTGGGGTTAATATATTTTAGGCTTTTAGCCCAATTTATTTCGAAGCACGGACTTGAAAATTCAGTTTTAATCAGCTTCCCGTCTCCGATGCCATTTTGAAATTTTCACCGCATCCTAAGTAAACCTGTTTAAATTAATTATAATTAGTGGCGTAGAGTAGCTTGCAGTTATATATGCAGTCACCAACAATTATACTAACCTCCGTCCGGTCGTCGTGCGGTATACCGACCAGCGAATTAGTAGCGTAAACGCACTGAGTTCAGGGTTTTTCGTGTTTAACCATCAACCCTTTTTTTAAACGACAACGGCTTCTGAAAACTGTTTAAATGATCAGTAATCGTTTTAATGTGGATTTGTCTCGATTTCATTTTGTATCTTATGAATCAACATGTCCTACAATAATAATAATAATAATATCAATAAAACAATCGTCACGAAACGAGACTTAATTGATTTTTGTCGAATACAATGTACATGAATATTTCTTTTGGCAATGTAAATTCATTGAAAACACACAGAAACATACATTTTAACATTATATAAAGAGACGGATTTTAGTTTTCGAATATTTTGGTACTTGATTTTTTAATGAATTTAGAAATAGTGACTTTACTCTACTGCGTCTTAATGTATACTTTATTAATTAATGTATTTTATTGATTAATTAATTAATTTTATTATATTAATTAATTAATGTATACTTTACAGTTTATATACGTAATACGTATACAGGCTAAGGCCAACTCGCACGCTGTGTTCGTGAATACGGGATCGATTGGATATTCATATCGAAACAGAAATATAAATTTGTCATCAATATAAGTGCGATTAATTGGATAAGGGGACGAGAGAATATTTTTCCCATGATATTCATGATAATTTGTACTTTTCATATAATGGCAAACGGAAAAAAAGTATTCATAATTTTTTTGAAATATTACGTGTTTGCATAGAAAAAACAAGAAAGTATCCGTAATCTTATATTATTGACATTAATTTTACACATATCTACTTATTAAATTATGTGTATTATATTCGCTAACAATAATTTTGTATTAATGTTGGTTATCAACCGTTTTTCGGTACATAACGAACACGGGTTTAGCTGTGGCTATTTTGAGATATGAATGCTTACATCAAGTTAATACATATACCTATTGTATAAATAAGTTTATTTTTTTCATTGATTCCATTCCAATTTCTATCGATACGCATAATATAAAAGAAGAAAAAAAATTATATATATATATTTATATATATACGTATACACAGAAATATGTATTGGCAACTTATTTCCAATATTCCTATTTAAATAGAATATAACAGAAGGATTCGTCGAATGTGGTTCAACCCTGTACTATGTATAGACTCAAATTCGCTTAAAACATACACATTACTAAAACTACAAACTACTATGGCGGAAATAGTTTTATTTTATTTTTCATCAACGTGATTTTTAAGTTTTTTTAGTTTCGTGTATACATGAAACAATTATGTGAGGTACATTTGCTTTTTCACTGTACTATTTAAAACTATAATTTCTACATGTTTTCTTTAACTATTGGTAGAAGATAAATTTATGTATATTATTTCCAATTTTTTTTTTCTGACATTAAATTATAAGAATTGTCTGTTGTTTAAGTAGTGGCTGTCATTTAAGAAAACTGAAATACTCTCGAAAAATTGAAATATTATCTTTTTTTGCATAAATTAATTACTAGTCCTCTTTCAAATTTTACTTTACAATGTACATGATGCATATATAAATATAATATACTATGTTCAAAATTATAATTAATCATATTGATAGAATTATTGTGTATAATTTATTTATACTTACTTAAATGACGGAAACAACATTTCGTGGTTTTTGTATTAATTCATATTTTACAATCATTACATAAAATAAGTATTTAGCTAAGTAATTCAAGAGCAATTAAATTATATCTTATATTCTTTTCGGTAGATTAATTTGTGCAAAGGTCGCGTAAATTTAGTAAAATCACATAAGTACTAGAGACATAAATCACATACATCGATATGGATTTGCCTCTCATTTAATATTAAATAAGAATAAACGTGATTTTTTTTTTTACCTTGTAAGTATTAGTGAATAATTTATCTATGATAACTAGTGAGACCGTGTGCAAATAATTCCATAAGTACATAATAAGGTGTGTCCTAATTTGAAAATTCGATTTGATTTAATTTAGTTAAATAAAACGTTTCGGCACAGTCACGTATAAATAATACTTCTACGATTAAATCAGATTAAATTTTAAATTGTATACATGTCTATCAAATTGTAACTTCCAGATTTATTGAAACTATTTTACAAATCATGCAATTAAAATTAAAAGATTAAGAGCAGTAAATTTAATTTGAGTATTTTTATACGGTTTTGTATCTTCTGATTTTACATAATGAATGAGATAACTTCATAATGCAAACCTATTATTCGACTCTAAGAAGAAATACAGTTACAAAAAATGTTACGCTAAACCTATATTATAATTCAATATATAAACACTGATAGATTTCCAAATATTAAATTATATTAATGAATGTACTTAGATGGATAAAATATAAATATTATATAAATTTATTAAAATCATAGATCAATAATATTTTATATTTCTTTAATATCAGTGTATAAAAAGTAAATACTATTAAGTTTTTCAATTTTAATGCCCTAATACATAAGTGTGTTTAAAACATTTAATTAATTTTAGTAGTTAACTAAAATTATTCCCTAATATTTAAGGCATAATTTTGAAAGGTATCTAAGAATTTGACCATTAAAGAAAAGATATTTTCTCTCTTTAGAGAGACCGAATATATTATTTTAATATTCAGATATTTTATTTGAATTTAAATTTTAATACATGTATATATTATATTTATAATAGCTACTGAATATTATAGTAATTAGATGAGTACGAAACGAATAATTCAATAACTCAATATTTTTATTAGCATAAAGTTTTAATTCTTGTATTACACACCGAAGCTCATAGTCGTTTTTGAAATAGGTGTATTTACGATTAGTATCAACTAATGTCGTGGAATCGGTTTTAAATCAGTTTCGTTTAAACGGATTTTGGTGTAAACAAAAAATAAAGATCTCAATTTAAAAATTACATATCCTTAGGATTATTTAAAAGGGTCATTAACGGTTGTCCTTCCTAGAACAGTTTACTAAAATTGTACCTATTCTATCGTTATTCATTAAAATTATAATTTTATATAAATTATTCGTTTTAAAAGCGTCAGTATTCTATTTTCCATTTAACTAGTATCTAATTCATTTTGTGAGAGGTTTTTGTTTTATAATTCACAATTTGTTTTGTCTAGTTCAGCGTTTTACCGATAAGATTTTCTTCTTAGATTCATTATGTTTACGGTCTGGTTGTAGGATTTCCGCCTTCATATAAACATACAGTATATGTATGTACAGTATATTATGTAATCTCGATGAATTATAAAATCTTTAAAATATTTGTTCCTCAATAGACCCCTGTATATTGTGCGATGAGGTATAGTCGTTAATCAACTATCGCGGAGTTTATTCGGTCCACCCTTTTAGGACATAACGTGATATATTTTACACAATAATTGTTTCGATTCAGCGTTTGCTGGTCTATTATCGTCGGCATCCAATATATCACGCGTGCTGCTCAAAAGTCACAAACGTAATTAATCAAATAAATAAAATGCCGACGAATATGCTCGTCGTGCGGGTATGTCAGCGTCGCACGAGATGTATAGACCATTGTTTAGGGTCGGTTGCATTGGCGGTTTGTCGGAGGCGTACGTTGACCTTTAAAATTAAATAACGATGTGTAGTACTAATATTAGATTTCAACCGACAAATCAATCTCACCGCGATGAAATCTTTTAGAGCACGAAAAACAATTTTTTTTTTTATCAACGACTGTTGATAAATTACTGTAATTCAATTTTTTTTATGAATAATTGAATGAAATTTCATGTCTTAATTTAAGAAAAATTTACAGATGCCAGTTGGGTTTTCACTGAAATAACTGTTTCATGATAAAAGTTCAACTGTTTTCCGATTTTGATCGAGTAGTAATTAATTTCATCAGTTTCTGAACAAAGCGAGAAATCTAATGGTTTTGCTAGATGTGTTTTTTTATGTATTTAAAATTGTGTCCAATAAAAGTAGTTATCAAATATCTCGATTTTAAAGTTTTTATTTCGTGTAAATTTAAATTTTGAATCTGATACGAATTGTTCTTTAATAAAAGACTCAGCTTTTATTTTTCGTCTGGATAAATAATTTATTTACGTGTTTAAAATCATAATAACTACTCAAATGATTTTTGCTACGAAGAATGATAAATTTCTTCTTGTTATTATTTAATAACTTTTGCTGGTCTTGATTCATCAGCGAAACATTTGATACAAGTCATATCGTGTCCGAGGAACAAAATGGCGAAGAATCGGGTCCTTCATAATTTACTTACCGGCTTTTTATGTTTAAAGGAAATACAATTAATAGGATGTAATGAATTCAAATTAATGTATCTATACATTTTGGTTTTGTGATCTTATTAAAACAATTTTCCGAAAACTAAAAATACAAATTATAAACTTCAAAGTTCTCTCGTAGTTAGAAGTTTATTAATAATTAATAATAAAAAAAAATAAATAAAAACAGTCAGATTCCGGCGTGGGCGTACTTCACAGTTCACATAATATATGAAGCGATTCATTGTTTTGATGTAGGGTAGGAGAATAGTCTTTTCAGTATTCTATTATTGTTTTAAATATAAATCAATGATGAATTATTATTGAAGATATAAAAATATTTTGAGTGGTCAATATACTGTAAATAGAATATTTTTTAGATAGTTCATAAAAATTTAAATTTTAAGGTTTTAAAATATAGCCAAGAAAATAATTTCTCATTCAAAAAATAAAACTTTAAATGCTTTCTAAAATTTTTTAGAAATAACTATCAAATATGTTTTAAATAATAAAATGAGTAACTTATTATACATAAATATTACTATACAAGTATGTGCGTGTTGAATTTTCATGTATAAAAATCAAAATTCACGAGTTTTAATATCATTGATATAAAAAGCAGTTATTTTAATGTAACTACACATTTTTGTATACATTTTTCACAGTCAATGCTTTTAAGAAATGAAATCTTTTAAAATACAATACATTTTCCATATTTCTAAAGGTCTCTATTTTATCTAAAAAAGGAAGGTACATGGTTTTTCAAAATGAATCAAATTTGTTTAATATTACTTCTAATAGGTAATCGGTAAAATATACAAGCTTAAGTAATTGTTATTTTCAGAATTACAACGAAGCAACGCCAGAGGATTTAACGAAAACCGTTATATTCATTGTGTTTTAGTTAGTTTTTTTTTACCATGATAAAGTTTATATTTTATATAAAAATTTAAATTTTAAAGAAATGTTATTTGGGAAAATTATTGGAAATTGACATTTTACGATCTTCGTAGTTAAAATGACTAGATGGAATGTCTGATTTATAAATGAACTTTTTTTAGGTCGTTTTTTGTATGGGTCATTTGGCTTGAGAAGTATAAACGTTTGAACGAAAAAACTAGAAAGTTTTTTTCAGCATGCTTTACACACAAGCACCGCAAACCTTAGAGGAAATACTGATCTAAAGGTTAAAAAGCTTCACCGAGTGTCGCTTGATGAGCCGTAGTTTATTATGAAAACCCAGCCCGGATGTCTCGTCATATTGGAAGCGTTGTTCGGTGACACAACGTAAGTATATACGTTATTCGATCGACGTTTCGTTTTTAAGCCTGATGACGACATTTACGGTTTTTTATATTTGAGAAAAAACATGTATGTACACCCTTGCGGAACTATATCCTGCCCGACCGAATCGACAGTTAAAATCATGGTAACGGATTTAATCAAATCGATTTTAACAATATCAGAGCGATTAAAATCCGACCTCTGAAGTCTGGGTTTTCGTAAATGACTGCATCAGTGGCGATTAAAAAATAGAATTAATTCTTGACCGGAATCGATTTATAACGCATGTTGTTCGCAACGCACGCGATTTAACAGTGACGACGTGACAGATATTTTAACGGGCGTTTTTTGCGTGAAAAAGTCCGGCGTACACATGAATATGGCACAAGTGAGCACGCGACTCGGGCGATTTCCGTTTCACAGAAACTTCGCTGTAGCAGCGAACAATGCCGAATCTAAAATAATCAGCCGCATTCCGGAACCAATCAAACCTGCATAGCATCCTAAAGTGTGCAACTCTTCGTTTTCAAATCCGATACGAAGTCGCGCAGCCCATCGTCAGTTCGCGTACACGTTATTTTTTTTAAATAGGTAATTTAACATATGCTCAGGGACACTCATACTAGTAAAATATTTATGTTTGATCTGACTCGTTAGCGCAATATTGAAATGTACATACACACACACAGATATTTGTTCGAAGACTCGTCGTATTGATTGTCTTGCAGTATAATGTTAGAATGTATTTTGCGATTTACGTTACTATATGTAATTATCCAAGTAAAACTCGGTTGGAATTAATTAGTATTTTGATTATGGAGTAGTTAAATGGGATTCAAGGACATTGAAAAACAGTCATCAACTCCGTGCGTTCAAAGTACATTTTTGAAATATGCGACATGCGGTGAATGAGATTATAGTCTTCTGCATGACTACACGCAGCTACTTCAATGGCAGATATAGCTACATCAAATTACTGGAGAATTTAGGTTAACACTTAATATTGTCTTTCATTTGAACTGATCGGCGGGCGAGTGGGTAATTTTATCTTGTTGTCTATTAATCAATTTTAGAGTGTCTATCGATTTTCGTCATCACCTTTCTTTTCATGTTCCTTTGTGCACTATACCAATATTATGCATGCAACTTACTTATTCCATGCATGCATATATTTATATAAACAAGAAGTATAATGCACTTATCTCGTACTTTTTTTTCCATGAACAAATATTACTTTACGATAGTGATAACTAAATCTTGTCATAAAATATTGTTTTATTAAAATGCAACTAATGTGCTGCGGAATGGGAGAAAAATGTTGTTGATTGATATTATAGGCGAAAAAAAAATAAAGAAACAGCCGTACACACTCGTATACTTTGCATCATGGCCGGCATTATTCGCTTCTTGGACGAGATGATAGTGATGGTTTTAAAGAACATTAGATGGGCCAATTTTATGGTAGGTAATTGAATTATATGTATAGTATGAATTTATTCAAATTTGAAATCAATGATAAATCAATGTTTTCGGAAAACGATTCTGAGCGAAACTCAAAAAATAATTTCTTTTATAATCAACTAGGTAAGTTTTCGAAAAAATGAAATTTTAATGATAAACAGTTTATTCAATTTTCAAGTTCCAAGTTAAAAAGTACTCGAATAAGAAGAATAACAAGGATAAGAAGTAAAATCCATGTCAATTTTATAATATTCGTAAAAATGCTTCATTTCACCTTATTTAAAAAAAACGTCCAAACACTACAAAAATGTAAATATGGCTAAAATTACTTATGAAGAAGCTTGTAAAAAAATTTCAGATCTTATAGCCAATAATCAGAAATTGTATGATATAAAAATAAAAATAAATCTGACATTTTACATAAAAGGAGTTATTTGAGCTATAATTCCAACTTAGAGCACGTATAAAAAATAATTTATTGAGTTTATCTTTATGAAAGTTGAACCAAAGACAGGAATATATGTGGCGAATATATCCAATGCCGGATTAAAAGTTTTTATTATTTATATTCGTAAGGTATTTTGATATTTCCAGTACTGTTAGTTAAGCGTATGAATAAAATGTTATAAAATGTTCAACTTGTTATATCAAATATGTACTTAAAATTGTATTAAGTAAAAACTTCCAAAAAAACGAGATATTTTCAATAACTTAAAATTATATATACAGTTCAAAGATGGCAAAATGTTTTCAAAACTTTTTTAAAGTTTGTATTAGGGTTATATTAATATTTGGTGAAAATTTCAAGTGTCTATCAGTATTATTCATGGATTTATGGCTAAATTAAAAAAACGTATTTATAAAAATTTCTTATTCAGCAAAATGTACTGAATTTTCAATTAGTTTTCTCATACACTCGGAAAAAGTACTGAGAAAAGAGAAAAGGGATCTGTATAAAGTACCAACTAGATGAAATTTCTGATCTTTAGAGTTGCTGGATGAAACATTTAGACAATTATTTCTATCCGAAAAAGTAATAACATACTTAAAAAAAAAAAAAACACATCATTGTAAAACTCATGCGTTTTTCGTTTCACTCAGAATCTAAAATGTATTACATTTAATTTTACTATGAACTTTCTACATTTTTACTGATGGTCTTTCTTTCGACGCGCGTTATCGAGAAACTGTTCGAAAACGTGTTATATTTGTCCGTGAAATATATTTTTATTTCGACTTATTTTTAGCGGATTGACACGTAAAAACATACGGTAGACCGCATTCAAATATACGTTTTTGGCAAATTTTATACTCGAAATAATCAGCGTGAGCGTTTACGCAGGCACACCGTCGAGTGAACGACGTCCTGATAAGCGAGTGTCCGCTCTGCCTTCGTCACACAGGACTTGCATAGGACGGGGACCGAAATCTGAATCGGAGACACCGAAATCGATTTACGTCACAACGAGTTCACTGCGAGCACGCAAACCGCGATGGCGACGGTGACGTTATCACATCGCGAGAGTGAATTGATGCGCGGAGCTGCAGGAAGTGGCGTGCGTCAGCCGGCGGTGGTGTGCGACGACGAGACGATTCGTTAATCTTTGATTGGTCGCTCGGGGTCCGGCAGACTCCATCGCAATATTCGTATACTTTCGTCACGTTTTTCATTGTTTTTCGCGTGTTATTTTTTCTCTGAAAAAGTTAAACGTTTTCGTTCGGTCGAAAAATTTTCGAAAAAGATTTTGGATTTTACAGCCACCAATTATTGTATTTTGCAGGGGTAAATAATGTTTGTGAACACCGACGTCGGTTCACAAAATTATTTACAACGTAATATTTCACATACATTACAGACATCAGACCTATAATTCGGTGAGAAAATATCTGTGATTCAAGACTAGCGTTTTTTATATTTGTTTGTTGGGGTCCCACTCGACCCGATCACTTGTGATTTTCACGGCATGACTGAATATAAAGGTCGGCGTACGTGTTTGCATACAAGTACCTATTATACGAATGTCGTTTCGCTTTAGTTTTTTTTTTTAACGGGCTTTTTATTTTTTTTCGCTTCTATTTCAGATATTGAGTGAAACGAAGAATGTATTTATGTATCAATGTATTAATGGGTTTATTTAAAACTTTTAAATTATTGGATGTTTCTCGTTTTTTCTTTTAGCAGTTTTCTCGTATTGTCAAGCAATTTAAAATATTTAGTATTAAAACCTGATGATTTAATACCATCTTATTCACAACCAAAAATAACAGTACTGACAAAATTTCAAAAATCATTAGTCAGGGTTTTTTTTTATACGTGTTTAAAGTTAGAATTTTGACAAAAATCATTAATTACACGTAAATTGGTGACATTTTCCAATAAAATCCTTTATAATACTTGTTATCATTAATCCGGTAAAAATTTCCTCTGACCAATAAATTTTGCCACATATATCATTATCTATGGTTCAACTTTCATAAAGATCAACTTGATAAATATTATTTTTAACATGCGTTCAAAGTTGGAATGACCGCTCAAATAACTTTTTTTTGCGTAAAATGTGAGATTTAATTTAATTTTTATTTCATAAAATTTATAATGTCTTGGAATAAGACTCGAAATAGGTGTACTACACTGTACAAGCTTCTTCACAAGTATTCTTAGCTATGTTTACATTTTTATAGCAATCGGTCGAGTCGATCAGAATGTTTCAAAACACGGAAAAAGTAGAAAATTCGTACGGATGTTCTCAAATCGACGTGGATTTTTTTCGCTGTCATTCCAAAACTTTTTCACTCGAAAACCGCATTAATTATTCATCATGGAAAATCATTTGTTTATTTTATTTTTTCCCCCAAAACTCGACTTGTCGATAGTAAGACAATAGTCCCGCGTAAAAACTATAAAAATCACTCGAGTTTTTCCCGAAACCGTTACCCGAAACACCATCGATTTCAAATCGAAAACAACACTGTACGTGTGATGCGATCTCAAAATCGGTCGGTCTGAGGTGCTCTACGCCGTGTTATGACACGGCACCGGAGAATACCCACGGCCATTTTTCATCATCATCATCTTCTTCTTCTTCTTCTTCTTCTTCTTTTTCTCCGCCGTTTCTACCTTCAAATATTATATTCACCTTCTCTTTGCGTTGTTTTCCTCCGAGAACCGACTCGCGGGGCGAGCGCACACGCACGTCTCGGCGACGCGGTGCTGCCGGGCCGATTTCCGGCGTCGCTCGTCGCGGCCTCGGGCTCGCGCGGACGACGGCGGCGGCGGCGGCTTCGGCGATCCGATGTAGAATGCGCCGCGGTCCCACGTGACGGCGGCCGGCAGCGCGTACTACGGGCACCGTCGCGGCGCGTCAAGTTCCCCGAGGCCCCTGGCGGCCCTGGAAAATCCAGTAGGGATCCCGACTCTTGGCCGTGCGTACCGGCGCGCGCGAGACGTCTGTCGGCTGCGGCCACTCCAGCGGCGACAATCGCTCGACGCAATAACAGTAATAACAGTTATAATAATAATAATTAATAATTTTTGTTATTGTTTTTATCGTTGTTTTCACACCGTCGTCGTCGTGCGCGCCCGTCCACCGGTACACGCCCGCGTGCGTGCGTCGCGTATTCGACACACCACGTACGCGATAAAGTGAATCCGTATTGTTTTCGGGGTTTTTTTTTTTTATCGTCCGTACGAAAAGTGAAAAATAATTTTTAAAAAAATTATCAGTTTTCGCTCGCGCGATTTTTTCGCCCGCACGCGTCGTTCTGGTTCCGTCGTCTCCGATTTTCGGTCGTCGAGTTCGCGTCTTTTTTTTGTTTTGTTTTGTCTCGTATTTATTATTATTTTGTTTTTTTTTTTTTTTATTCGATCTTTTTAATCCGTAATCATATTTCTCAGAACCAAATAATTCAATTAAGCCGTCGTGAAAAGTAAGTAAATTCTTTAATCGACTAAAATATCATAACACAGCGCTATAATTAAAACATTTTTTTTAGTTACCGAATCCTTGTCCACACTGAGTCTTTTAGCTGTCGAATCGCGGCGTAGCGTGTTTCACGGTCGCGTATTTCGTTTTTATCGTGAAAAATTTTCGTTTTTTTCCCTGTTTTAACCCCACTTTACGTAGGGGAAATAACGACCCCGGACTTAATCGTATGCACGTGTTACGTCATGTTGTACTATCGAATAATTGTAATAAAATTATTGTTGAAATCGCTATATTTGTTTCGAAATTAATTTTCGATACCTATAATGCGTTCCGATGTAATGTTTAACTTCGTTTTTTTTTACACTAGAATGTGTCACGGGCAAAACGGGTTTGAACCGTTAACGAATTAATAGTAAAATTACGTTATTTTGAAATCGAATCTTAAAAAAAAAACATTTTTAAATTAAATTTAAAGTAATTAATTTATGATTTTATTAAAATTATTATTTTTATTGAATATAGTTGAACGTATCATTGAATTTGATACCTCATGTCATTGTATCTTATCGTTTAATTATTGTTTACAGGGATACATTTACGAATTTGAAATAACGTTGCCCTATAGTCAACAGAAATATTTACCTTTATGAATGTTATCTTTTTTACTTTATGCAATCTAAATTCGTGCGTGAAAATCGTGGCTCTTCTAAATTCAAAAGATTGTTCAAAATAAGAAGTATGAGATGAATGTTTTGCTGACAACTTGACATATTTCTTACTAAGCTGGCATTATATAATATTTTTCAACGATATCTAATATTTTTATTTGTATCTGTAGTTGTTATTTGTCAATTTTTTTTTTTTATTAAAATTGATTCCATCGCCCTTATTAATTGGTATTGTCTGAGCGTGGTTTTCTAAATTATTTCATTTCAAAATCCTGTGACAGAAGTTATTGGTAAATACTATTTAGATGTGTGTATATTTATAGATTATAGATCAAACAAATTATGCAATTTCTTGCAAGAGTTTGATAAAGTCTTGCCGAAAAGAAATTACCTACAAATATTATTCTTCAAGAACCGAATTACACATATATTTATCATAGTAATTTGAATATTGTAATATTTTTCGCTAAATATAATTTTCATATTAGTTATTTCTTTTACTTGAAAAACGTCTTCACATTCATGACACAGATACTTTTAAAATTATTTTTCTTTTGTAATTAATTATCGTTTTTGAGGTTTTAATTGAATTTCAGTAAATATTCTTTTTCCTTGGCATAGAAATAGAATGACGTATTGTTGAAATTCCCAGGTGGTTATGTTTCCGAGTTTAGACGCATGTAGTATGGTAAATTTGACGTAGATTAGGTAATCTACATGTCAAAATGTCCTCGTATTTGTTCCGTAACATTTTTTATTTCCATCCTTATATCAAGTTCATATAATACTGTACAAAAAGTCAGGTCTCTTTAATTTACGCAGAATTCAGGGTTTTGATACCCGGGGTAATGGACACATTTCCGTCCTGCCCAAGCTTTCCAACCCACCAAGTAGTAACAAAACTAAAATTACAAAATCACAAAATTTCAATACATTTTAAACATTTACACATAAATACATGTATATTTATTATGTATGTATACATTTTTAAGTTGTAGAAATAAGTTTGAAAATATTATAACACCTTTAAATATTATATTTAAGTTAAGTATATATTCATTTCAACCCCTCACTGACGTCTGACGAATTGAAGAGAAATAAAATGAAAATATTTTAAATAGCATTGTAACGAAATCCGAAATTATGAAGATTTACCAAAATGAAGTGGTGAAATAATTGATTTATATTCTCGAGACCACTTATTATTGTTTAGTGGGATACATGAAACGGAATTTGTGTTGATTTATTTTGTTACTTGATTACTTATACACTAGAAGATAATGGATAAAACTTGTTTACTGGTATGCGTACGCATACATTATATGTAATTATGACATTTTGATCTGTGAGAGGTTGTAAGATTTTTTCGGACCATAGTTTAAATATAAACTTTATTGCACCCTAGGCGACCACCCTTTTCGCCAACATTTAGTTGCGGCACCGTGCAATTTATTCTTCACTAAATGTATTTAGCCACCGGCTCTTCTAATCCGTGGTCTAGTTTAGGAATGATAGTTAGGCGAAAATCGGTATTGTAGTACTAGTACGCCTTTGGCGACGATCTATATGAACGATAAATATGAGCATCAGTCGAAAAACGATAACATACATTGCGCAGCGGTCTCGAGCGTCCATAACACACAATCAGGAACGTAACTAGAATTTTCTAAATTATTTATTTTACCAAATGTTTTTTATAAACGTTCCTGTATTTACGTAAAACCCTGTAGGGTTATTGTAATTAAAATCTATAACAATTTTTTCTTAATTATCCCCCTTTTTAACATACGCATCCCAATTTTTAATTATGTGCAATGTTCAAATTTGAGCAAATGTTTTCGTAAATTTTAAATTTGTTGTAGATTTGAAGAAAAAAAGATTTTTTTACACTAATTTTTATCGATGTGAAGTTTTTGTGTTCTTAGGTAGTCCTAACCACTTATCTCATGAACGCGTTGAGGTATTAAATTAAAATTCATATTAAATACTTAAGTCTATAATACCTTTAAACTGTAACAAAATCAAACTTTTATGTCAACGCAATCGAAAGAAATAATAACAATTTAAGCCGCATATCGTCCGTCCGTCTGTCAAATTTTCGAAACTCGCACGGGAATCAAAACCTACAGGGTACTTCCTGTGAACTTAGAATCTTGAAATTTCGTACGAAGTCACGTCTTATAGTACAGATATAGGAAAAATTACGAAAACCGTAAATTTTTAGTTTCATCATATAAAAAAAAAATATTTTTTTTTAAGTGTACGTATACGAAGACGCTTATATTATTCAAAAATAATAAGTAAAACACCTTGTGTATGCGTAAACGTTTAAGACATATCACAACTTTACAGCATGTGCCGAATACTACAATAATAAATAAAACACTTGACTAATAAGTTTACGTATTTATTTACTATATATAATTTAACTTGGGAAAGCTCTATAACAATTTTTTCTTAATTATCCCCCTTTTTAACATACGCATCCCAATTTTTAATTATGTGCAATGTTCAAATTTGAGCAAATGTTTTCGTAAATTTTAAATTTGTTGTAGATTTGAAGAAAAAAAGATTTTTTTACACTAATTTTTATCGATGTGAAGTTTTTGTGTTCTTAGGTAGTCCTAACCACTATTTATGATATCGTATTATAATAGACATTATTTTTTTTTTTTTTACAATTTGATATTTACATTATTTATTATTAGATCAATAGTTAAATAAATATATAAACGTTTTAAAATTTAGATGAGTAGCAGGATTTTTCGGAAACCTGCCACTACTCTACTTCTTTAAACTACAAATAATTTAATATCTTCAACTATATGTATGCTAAAATACAAATATAAATGACAGAAATTTCTAAGAAAGTATATTTTTTTTATAAAATGATGTTATAAGTAGAAGTTACCATTTAAGAAAACTAAAAACATAAAAATCACATGGATAAAAAATAAAAAAATCTTTTTTTTTATAAGAATGTAGTTCTATTATTCTTACATATTTTACTTAAAAAAGTTCCAATACATGCATTATATGTGGTCAAAAACAGAATGAACATGCTTTGAAAATTACTCAGTATAAAATGATTTAGTTTCACTCATACATTAATATCAATACTATTTTCATACTAATTTCTCTTAAATTTTTATTCCAAAATTGTGTTGGCTGTTCAAACATTCACGGGGGAAAATTTGTAACCAGAAAACCTCCCTCCCTTTGGCTACGACATTGCACACGATCATATTCAACGTTTAAGGGCTCTAAATAGTAATATACGATTTAATTCTAATTGTACGACACAGCGTTTAATTACTCACATATCATGTTGTATCATGTGAGGGATAAATTAATATTCAATACAGCAATACAGAAATATGTTTTTGTTGATTTTGCACGAGTAGCGTCGGTAGGGGGGAAGCACCCCGCACACGATATTTCCATAACGTGTCAAAATGGGTTGACTGAGGGCGCGATAAAATTTCAGTTAACGCCACGTAACACTGCGGCGAACAATACGAGTATATGTCTAGACGTTTCTCTGACCGTATTAAGCTTAAAATCGGCCATCCTTCCTCTATTCCGTATAATTTGTCCACTCGGGACCAGCGCCTCCGTCACTTGCCAAAATACGTATCCGAACACGGGATATAACACATCCATGAATAATGTATACGATATGCATATTCGTGTTAGAAAATGTCTTCAAGTAATGCTCAACAAGATTTTAGGGGCAGCCAACATTTTATTGTCTTAATGCATTTTGATTGTAAAAAAAAAAAAAAAAATGCATTAATTAATCGTGAAAAAAGAGAGTGATTTGGCCGTCCACCTTAATGCCAATTGAAATAATCGGATGAATGGTACGGATTTGTGATAAAAACATTTTCTTTTCGTCGAAAATTAAAAAAGTTCAACGTTTTTTGGATTTTACCACTTTTCCATTTCAGAAAAAAAATTTTCGTTTATTGAGTTTAAGATCCATAATGAGGGGGAAAAATTGTTTCATGACTACGAGCAGACGGATCTAAATGAAAATTTAAAATAAATCATTTTTAAAAGCATTTAAAATATTTTAGGGTAAAATTTACATATTCGACATTGTGACGAGCTTTAATAATTTAAATTTGAATTTTCATATGAAATAATTTGATAGATTTCTGGTTTAATGTGAAATCCCTTTCAATAATCCTTTGGCGAAAATGGCTCACGATATTTTGGACTTCATCATTTACTTATTTTCTAAAAAAATCTCAGCGTGAGCTTACTTTAAAAATTTACATTTCCGTTTGAAACCTTTGAAATTGAAAAATGACTCAGTCATACCGGTGTAGTAATGCAGGAGACAGAAGGGAGGCGTCCTTTTTGTAGTGTATAAGTATACAATATTTTATATTAATTAGGCATGAATTAATCACTGTTGACTGTTTAAATAAGTAAATATTGGAAAATAATAATTCAGAGATTCTGAATGAAACGAAGGATGTATTGGTTTTACATTTATATGATTTTTTCTTTTTATGTTTGTTATTGAGTAGAAATAGTGATTTTAAAGTTACGTTTAGCAGCTGTGTAGATTGGAAATTGTATCTGAGTGGTATTTAAATTAAGTAATTTTTTGTATTCTTTGAGTTGTTTAAGCAAAGGAAAAATTACCTGAAAATTGAATGGTAAAATTTTTCTGGAGATAATATTTTTTATAAAATCGATTTTAAATATTTTGCCATAAAACTAAAACTAATGGTGCTAGATACCTACTCAAAATGTTCGCCAAATATCAGCAATTCTCTTTCACAAACGTGTCAAAACTTTCAACAAAAGTTGACAACGTTCGGGCTAAATATATAACTTTTAAATTATTAGAAATATCTTCTTTTTTTTTTTGAAGTTTTAACCTTATAACATTTTAAATCCTTGATATAAAACCTGAAATATAATACTATCTTATTCATATGTATAACTAACATTACAGACATATTTCAAAAATCTTTAGTCAGGATTTTTTTTTACACACATTTAGAGTTGACATTTTTATAAAAATGTTTTTTTAATTAATCTCTTATACAATTTGAAATTATAAATTTTATTTTACCAATATTCTAGTAGTTATTTTATATATCTCTATATGATTCAAGTTTCACAAAGATTGACTCTATAAATTATTTTTTTTACGCGTGTTTAGTTGAAATTATGGTTCAAATGACTCACTTTACGTAAAATGTCAGATTTTTAATTTTATTTTTGTTTCATAAAATTTAAAACTTTTAGCTATTACATCTGAACTTTTTATAAAAGTGTTTATATTTTGTAGCCCTTGATATATTTAAATTTTTATTTTATCAGTTCCGACTATTTTTTTTTATTACCTAGAAATGTTTGAATATGGCAAAATAGATTATTTTTATGAAAATTATTTTATCGACATTGGTTATTCTTGTATATTCTAGAACTTTATTTTTGCTTGAAACTTGAAAATTATACTAATTATTATGTATTAGGCTTTTGCGTTTTTTAGAAAACTTAATTAGTTGATAATCAAATTTATTATTATTTGAGTTTTGTTCAGAATCGTTCTCGAAAACAGTGATTTAATCATTGGTCATTTGTGTTTCTTGTTCAATACTACAATATTAATCAATGACCAGTTTTTAGGACAACCTGGTTTCTATGTATATTTATGTTTTAACCCGCAATAACAAAAGGTTTGTAGAAAACTATTCCTGGTGTATTCCATTTTAATGATGATATTTATGGATTAACAATATTTTGTATTCAAAATATCTTAAATGTTATAATTACAAAAAAATATGCAACTATATATGAAATTAACCTATTTAATATGTTGATGATTGTTAGTGGGCTGTTAAAATTGGTTTTTTGCCTCGGCCATTCGATTTTTCTCTTCATAAATCATTGTCAATACATCACGGTATCCTGTGAAGGTTTTTCCGAGGTGCTCAGCACCTATCTAAAACGGTACTTCTAGTAATTAAAAAAAAAAAAAGGAAAAAAAAACAAAGCTCGTGGTATAATATGCGTAAAATAGGATGCCTGTAACAGTATAAACACTGTTTAACAGTTGTTTCGACAGCATGATAGTGGTCACGTACGGTCGTGAAGAATTAATGAAATGGGGGTTATGAAAAAAAATATAGATTAAAACCCGACACTCGGGAGGTAATTAACTGTATTTTTTAATCAGTTTTTGGATTTGTTATTTGATTATTTTCTCTTGTAGAGCTGATGCGTAAATATCATACTCGTGTTTTAAGTGTAATGCACTTGGGTCTTGTGTAGTATATACGTATACGGGGAACTCAACGCGTTCAGGGTCAAAGTTTACCCTTTTTAGACTTTTTAGGATGCATGTATTATTGTGCAGATATTCGGGTAAATGGTATCATGAAAATTATACTCGATATTTAGTATTCACAACAATTCATTTATGGCAAAACGTGAAATGATAGAAAAAAAAAAAATTAAACAGAAGTATAGTAAATAAAGTCAGTATCGTGGAATATCATGAAAATTGTAATTGATCTGTGTGATAACAATGTAAATACTTGCACTGATCGGATTACCAGAATATTGGTTTATTGTAATAATGTGGTAAATCTTTTGACACGGCGAGATTCTAAGATGAATGATTAAGTAAAAGTTAAGTCTTGAACAATAACAGTTTTAAAATGATAACATCACATTGTCATCTTCGAGAGATTTTTAATTAGTTAAATTGTTGATGAAATTTCTTGAAACAAGGATAATTTGTTTTAATTTAGTAAAATTAATTTTTAATAAAATGACATAATTAATATGTGAGCATGAAATATATCACAGGGCTTTATTATATTTTTGTGGTTAAATAATAACTTGTAATTAATAATTATTCTTAAAAGGCCAGTGAGATAATAGTGGTGATAGTTCGTTTTCGTACCTCCAGTTTTTGGACGAAAAAATAATACATAGCCGTGGGAAGTTTGATCATCATCTTTCAAGTTTTCGAACAGGATAATGGTGATGGGTACAAGGAATTTCAAAGAAATAATAAATCACTTCTTTTGTAAAATGACTCCGAAAAACATTTCAATGTAATGTATACCATATATTACATATTTCACTGTTTTTAATCGAGTTTTTTCAATTCTGAACATCAGACATTTTTTCGCAATCAAAAGATTCAAAATGTTTTTTATTTCCATACATGTATAGAAATCAGACTCGATTTATATGATTGGAACGATCAATTATTTTTATACACGTTTAGATACCTGTAAAAACTACCAGTTAGGTCAAATTTCAAACAATATACTTGAAAAAAACTCTGACTCACAATTTTTGAAATTTTTCAATATCATTAAAGTTAGGTGAATAAATATCAAATTGTATTAAATAAAGACGTTAAAAACAAAATGTTTTTAAATTTCTATTTTTAGCACACAAATAGTTTAATTAATCTGAATTTTGTCAATTTTGTTGAACAAAGTCAATATATAGTAAACATTTCAAAATTTTGTAGGTAGTTTTTTAAGTTACGATTAAATAACTAAAACCAATTTGTTGAATATCTAGTTTATAGTATTTTACCATTATACATAATTTTTGTTTTTTCTAACGTTCGAAATTATTTCAAAATATAGAAAAATTACTTGTTCGAAATACTATTCAGATAAAATTTCCGGATGATAGTGTCTAAACGTAACTTCTAGACCACTATTTATATTCGAAAAAGTGTTTTCGAAAATCAAAATAATAAACATCAAAGAAAAACCTGTAGATATTTTGTTTTGCTCAGAATTAAAAATGTTAATATATACATATAATACATATAATATACACCTATATATAAATATAACAGAAATCAAACGATTTGTTGATGAAATTATTCAAAAGAGGTACAGACAGCGGTCGATGTATGTCGAGTACAAAAGTATTAAAAATTAAGATTGTATTAAACTAATCTTCATATTTTCATAAACAATCGTTTGATCGAGTTCAAATAAATATATCACATCTTTAATATAGATATACCACAAGGATACATATATTTTATATTATGTGAAGTTACGTAAAAATCTTTCACACACATTTCATTGAGTTTGATAAAGACTCTTTTGAATATGCACTAAATTAAGAACTAAATTGTTATTGTTTAGTTATTGTTTTATTAATTAAAAAATACAGCTTGAAGTATATTATCCTATATTATCCTTTACGTGCATCAACAGTCGTGCAGCCCTTGTCAAGGTTTTTTATATGAACTTGTAACATGTTACCTGATATATGTTTGAACAAACAAAATATATAGATGAAGAATATTCGTAGAATAACGCATGACATCGTGTATGAATCTCTGAGAATCAAATTTTGTATTCACGAGAATGTTTTATGACGTAAATATATTACTCCAAGATAAAATTATACATTTACAAATTAAGGGCTATTTTATCAGATTTTTAAGAGTAGTTTAATTTATTTATTTACATTAACAAAACAACTTCACTCTATTTCAGATGGACCAAGATGAAAACCAAAAATCAGATAACACTAAGCGACGTTTAAGTATCGATAAAGCTGCGTTTATCTTGCTCCGGATTAGGCGGGTGTTCAAAAAAAGAAGCCAAAGCCAACACGTCGAAAAAAAGTTTGTTTTTCAAATATTATCTAATTACTATAATTAAACAATACGTCATCTGTCTACATAAAAGAGTATTGGTTGTTGACATATTAATAAAACTATTCAAATGCATAATCATCTATAGTAAATATCACCATTATTTTAGCACGTCAAATTAAACCGTAGAATTTAATCGTTTAAGTTCATTAACTGTGAAGTAAATTAAATCGAAAACAGAGGTTCAAAATATGGGTAAATACACTGACTGCCGTTTAATTCTTGAACGCTTAATTAAAAAGAAAATCGTTTGGTTAATATTGAAATTAAAACAATTTAAACGTATAAGCAGAAATGTATGGCTAAATAACGCGGTCGACACCATTTGGATGATGATATTTTTCCTTGTAGACTTTTTCAGGTTAAGCCGGCGGATTATTTATTATTTAGTTTGTTGTGACTAGTGATGAGTGCCAAAAACTTAAAATCTTTATCTCAAACGTTTTAGCTTTGCTTTTCAAACTTCTTATTAGCTGCACGTATATAATAATAATTTCTAAGGTTCATATGTTATATATCCTTTTTTGGCAAAGCTTTAAGACCTTGATGTGTTATACATTTTTTGGATACACGTTGGATGTTATAATTTAAGATAACAATTTGTGAACTTTAATTCCATATTATATATATATATATATATGTAGGTATTTATGTTTAAACTATTTTTTGCGTTTCAAACGTTTCAAATATATACATGAGCATTTTTTACACATTTTTTCACGGATTATAAACGAATGGAAGAAGTTATTGGTTTTAGAACAAATGTGTGTATTTTTGTTTACGCATACTTTTTCTTAGTATAGCGCCATTTACATAACGGTGTTCCGCTTTTAAAGATAATGAAACGTAGAAAAATCTGGAAAATCACAAAAAGTAAATTGAATGTTTATTGACTATTATTACTTGAACGCTTGAAAAATATTTTATCTTAAGCGTGAAAACAAAGAAAACCATAAAAACTTGGAATTTTCATAACCTTAAACATCATATATATTCAAACAAGTGAAAAATAATTATTTAGGTCAATATTTATTATCTATAACATTAATGATTTAATTTTTTTTAAACAAAATATGTTTTTACCGTAGGTGATGATTCGTAAAGACAATTGGATTCAAAATATAATTAATTTAACTTGCAATGATTCCTTTAATATTCGTTACACTATACATTTGATATGTTATTCATTTTATCATTTTAAACAGGGTTGTGACATTGAAATTTCTCATGTTTTAGAAACATCATGTTTTGAATAGAATTGTATTTACCAGTTACACAATATTTGAATTACTTCAGGATCTTCGTGTATTAATCGAATCTAATGCAATTTAGTATACATATTCGGAGGTAGGACTTTGTTCTGATATGTCAACACTTGATTTTGTTTTAATTAATTAAGTTAATACCTAAAATGAGCATTAATTAATAAACAATGCGCTGTATTTGTCATAAGTGAAGACTATATTTTGGAGTAGTAACCCTACGGTGGTCCGCCGATGGAAAAATTCTCTCTTCTGGTTTTATCTCCTGATGCATGTGTTTTTGTTGAAGTGTTTTTGTTAGTACTCTATCGAAAATGACGCATTTGTGTGAAGGTATTAGCTTTGACGACTTATATTTTTTATATTGTTTAATGGCATTATTTTCAATAGAAATAGATGGCCCATTAAACTTGGTGTTGGGTAAAGTTATTTCTTTCGTCTTGGTTTGGATTTAGATCAGTTTTCTATTTTATGAATCAAGTGACGATTTCATTCGATGATAACTGAGCGAGTTTGGATTGAGAAGGCTGAAGAGTTGTTATGTGCTATGAATATTTATTTTACTGGGAAAACAGTAATTTTTTGTTACAGTTTTTCGAGGTGTTATTGTGTTAAAAAATAATTTGGAAAGATACTAACCTTTTAAGAACTTCAGATCATTTTGTCGTGATATAATAAAAGTCCATTACCACTATAGTTTTAAATGTTCGATTTTATATGCTACGAAGCCAAGGTAGGTTATTATTTATAAATATATATATATATATATATATATATATATATATATATATATATATATATATATATATATTTGAAATTTCGTTGGTTATGAAAGAATTGTTAAAAGTTATATCTAGAAACACGTGGTTTGTTAACTTGTTAAATCTAGAAATTGAAAAGTAAATACGTTTATGAATGGGATCTGTTTATTTTTCATCTGTTCATAAATATTAATTAATTTTTTTTAATTAACACTCAATGATAATTATAATTAATAATAAAACGCTGACTACAACATATTCAAACATTTTTCATTTTCTATGAATAGTGAAGAGGGAGAACTTTACTTGATACAACTTTTAACTCCAAACACATCAAGTGGGAGTATTCATTTTTCATTAATTTACTCGTATAATACTGTTTGTGTGTGTGTGTATGTGTATGTTGAATAAAAAAAAAGTTTTTTCAATTATAATTAAATTTATTGTAATGTCAATAAAAAGTCAATGTACATATTTTATAATGTTATAACCAATCGTCACGATACTCACGTTAATTGGCTTATTTAATACTTTTTTTACGTAGACATATTATGTTATAGAAATATTGTGAATTTTTATTGGCAAATATTATGGAGCTGAAACATACTTGTTATTTTAGACTTAATTACTTTTCCCTTTGTGTTTTCGTATGAAAAGTATTTCATGCGGGCACGATTAACGTTGTAGTATCAAATATTGCCAGAATACATTTTTATCCATCACGCAGCTGAATATTCTTTGTTTTAGATCAACGAGTTAAACTTCTCAGCTCCTTAGAGTTTTTCTACTATTACGATTGCAAGGTTACATACAATATAATTAACTTAAATGCGAATTTCTTTTCTTATAAAAATAAAATATTTCTTTAATTGCTTTCTGACAGATGACATTTATTTATAATGATTACCATAACGTTTAAGCTTTGAGTTTTTAAATACAGCTTTGAATAATTAAGTAGGTATGTAGATTTATTGCCATGGTACCAGATCAACTAATGAAATAATTTAGTCGTAATAACGGAACATCTTCTTAAAATTTCAATTGTCTTTTAACGCTGTAATACATAGCTTATATTATGTTTACGCATGTCGCTGCAATCGCTACATATTATTTGAATATGTGAATTACGTATAGTACAAGTTTATGTGTAACGTGCATTTGGTATGAGAACCGATCAGGTTATTTCATTTTTTTTTAAAACCGCATGAAAAAAAATTATTTTGTTTCGTAAGTGTTAGAAATATCTGTATTATGAAAAAAGAAAAGAAAAAGAATACAATTAATTTAGTTTTGAAATTATTATGAAAATTGAACGTTATTTATGTCTTAAAAACATCCGTAATTATTTAAATTACAAATATTTTTACAATTATGGTTTGATTAATGAATGCATATTTTACCAGTTAGCACAAGTTTTCAAAATAATTATTGGTGTTTAAGACAAGGAAAATTCACTAGCGTGTTAACGACTCTATTCATCAGAATCAGTAGTTATTTTTCGGGCGCTTGAAAATTTATTTCAAAATACAAAGAGTGATATTTAAATAAATTCTAATTAATTTTAAATTTTGTATTATACTATGTGATTTTTATGCTGTGATTTTTCTGAAGATCATACTAATAGTTATAATTCTTTCAAAGAGAAAAAAAAAATGCCATCGTGAAGTTAAAAATTATTTCCACCATAAAACGGTAATTTCAGTATTGTATATTTTATCAGTAATAAATACATAATACGAGATAGGTATGTTTGTTTTTTGCGGAACCTTTGAAATAATATTTTTCAGTTTGGTCGAACAGGTCAAAAGATCAACAAACTTTTTCCATTTCAGGCAAACAGATTGAATTTTAAAATGTATAATACTAGTGCTATAAATAAACGTCTATGTATAATATTTATAATGGCTTAAGTAAACCCAAGTCACTTTAGAATCTGAGGTGTCTTAAGTGACTTAATATTTCTTCGCCAAACTGCGCTTGAGTAAATTTTTTATATATCAAAACTGGGATGAATACTAAAAAATTATTTATTTTAATTTACTGTAAATGTTTGCGATACTTCAAAGTTTAAGTTTTAAAAATATGTAATAAAGAAATTTCGATCTCACATTGTTTAAGGAAATGTTTTTTTCCATCAAACTTTAATCATTTTTATCTATTATTACTATCGCAGTAAATTATATTTATAATTTTTTAAGTATTATAACCAATATTTCAACATTCGTTTTGGTGATACCTTTTCAAGCATAGCCAAAATCTCTGCGGGTGTCCCCCCAGGGGGAATTATTTCCCCTCTAATCTTCAACATATATGCCTCAGACCACCCAATCACACCCCACACTCAAGTCGCTGAATATGCTGATGACAAGGTACTTATCTCCATAAGTCCTGATCCCATAACAGCATCTAGTTATCTACGAAATCATCTAACAATCATGGAATACTGTAATACAAAATGGAGGTTCAAAATAAATCAAACAAAATTCTTGCATACTACGTTCACTCTCAGACTCCTGAGAGTCTGAGAGTGAACGTGGTATGCAAGAACTACCTTGCTCTGCTGTCTCCATCTTTGGTTCTCGAATTCCCAACTCACAAACGGTCAAATACCTCGGTCTAATCCTAGATCGCAGGTTAACTTGGGCTCAACACACAAAATCTGAGCGTCATAATCTTAACGCTCGTTTTCGCTTGCTAAAAACATTCATTAATAACACTATACACACTTACCTAAACACAAAATTACTTATCTACAAATCCCTAAAAAAA
The DNA here is from genome assembly GCA_027580255.1 of Therioaphis trifolii. NCBI lineage: Eukaryota > Metazoa > Arthropoda > Insecta > Hemiptera > Aphididae > Therioaphis > Therioaphis trifolii. The sequence goes on along the minus strand of CM050406.1, from coordinate 3,683,910 downwards.
CTAATTTGGACTTATGGTAGCCAGTTATGAGGTAATACCAAAATATCGAACTTTAATAAAATCCAAACCTTCCAAAACTTAGCCTTTAGGAAACTATTCAATGCCCCACCTTACGTCTCAAACAGAACTATCCACTCTGACTTAAAAATGAAAACCGTCCAAGAAGAAGCTAAAGCACATTACGAGCGCTTTCATAACCGTCGGTCCTCCAACAACAATCCACTAATACGCAATCTCACAGTCTCGACCATTCCGAGCAATCCACCTAGGCGTCTCAAACGTAGCTGGTGTCGTGATCTTCTTGATCTCCTCATGCAAATAAAAAAAAAAAATTAATTTAAAAAAAAATGTATAAATTTATAATAAATAATAATACTCAAGAGGGAGTGTCATTGGTGTCTGGCTTCTCACATCTTGTGTTTCATGTATATATATATATATGTAATCACCTTCATCACATGTATTCATTGTGCGTCTTAGGTACAGATTCTATAGTTCAAATAAAGAAAAAAAAGTTTGATATTAATAATTATAACTTACGTACATCACGTACTTTTTATAGTTGTTTTGTTGTTTTTTTGTCCGAGAAATAAACGTACTACTAATTTTCTTTTCGCGTGTACAACACGCTTCATTTGTGGAAACATATTTTTTCATAAACTACCGTGAAAATACTAAAATATCACCGTATGAGTTCTTACTCATAAGAATCAAGTTCTTTTTTGAGGTCAGTTTTCATTTAATAAAAACAAAAACTTTATTTAATGAATATTCGTAAGTCGACTATCACGCCATTTTGACGGCGAAGAGAAATTTACGATTGTAAAATAAGGGGAAAAATATATCAACGTCCGTCCGTGAATCTTTTCTTCGCCGACTGCTAAGCGTAAAATGTATATTATATAATATATATACATAGATTTTCTATTATTACTATTCAGAAATACATACAAAAAATTTACAATCTGGTAGAATAAAATAAATAGATAAAATAACTAAAATAAATAAAATAACCTACAATGAGTAATTGGATTATACTGAACTAGGAAAAACACTATTCTCATCGGTAATAGGTCAGCTTTTACCTGAGAATGTGTACGTATATAAATGACTTATAGTTTTCACACGTAAATTTTTCGTCCCATCGTTGTGAAACAAAAATTTCATGCTTTAATACTTGGTCAATTCAATTAATCGTGTTTAAAAAAAAATATTAATGAACAGGATTTGGGACTTATAGGATTTGCATATCTATATAAAGGACGCAGTAAAGCATTGCAAAGTAATATTATACAAACACGTTTCAGAGTACAGCGAGTTCAAATATGAAATTTTATTTTGCATATTTTTGCATATTCCGGAGACTTTATTATTTTAAGGAATATTTTGATATTTTCATGCTTATTTTGAGTTGTTGATGAATATTTGTCATTTAATTAGTTTTAGTTTTTAATCACAATTAAAAAAAAAATATATATATATTAGAAATTCCACGATTTCATTAAATAATTAATTATAAAGAAACATTTAAACTGTATTTTATTGTAATTGTATTGTTTTGTCACTTTATATTGAAAAGGGATAACCTACACTAAATTAAGCTATGTAAAAAGAAATTATTTAAAAAAGTGAATTGATTTCAATTTTCAAAACACTAAAATGTTTCTGTAGGATTATTTTAATTTTAAGTATACTATTTATAGACTACGTGAAATATAATAATAATATTAATCATATTATAAGAAAAAAAATAAATAAAGTGTACATTTTTACTTTTCAAGAGGGTATAAAAGCGCTTAAATTAATGTTTTTTAGTGCTGTAAGTCTTGACTCATATTCATGAGTACAGCCATAATAGTGATGGTTACATGTATATGTGAATTTATAGAGTTGACTAACCACGTTAAAATAATGTATAAGTAAAAATACAATTATTTTATATCTACAGCAAATTTGTTTCGTAAAACCGATAGATATTAGACTATTTTGACACTAATCCAGTCATAAGCTATTTCAGTTATGAACTTTTTTAAGCATAATTTCTTTAATTTTAGTTTTCAATAACATTGATATTATTTTTGTTAATACAATATTTTTTTAAATCGTAAAATAACCCAATAATTTCTTAAGTTAACCGTTTTACTCGGAGTTTATTTCAAATTAAACGTGATAAAATACTAAATGAATAATAATAATTACCTGTTTCCAATATTCGGAAGGAGACCATGGAAAACGTAACTCTATGACGGTGAAAAAGTTTCTACACTTCATGTTAAAAGCAATAAATTGGATTTTTGATAAGAATATTTTATAAATAACGAATATTTCTACATCATATGTTTTGATAAGCCTTGGAATAATAAATTACGTTTTTATTATCACCAATCGATTCTATTGTGACCAATGCCACCAATACCCTGTTTTACCCGACTACCCCATTTTACCCACCTTTCCAATACTCAATATTTTTTTTGAATACAAAAACACTTTTTTTTTGTATTTAAAAATAACAATCTGCTTAAATGACACTGAGCCATTTATTATACTATGTGAGGTATTATATTAAGAACGTTTATTTTGTATTTTGAAAAAATATCAAAAGAAAAGGAATTATACTTCATATATATATATTAATTAACCGATATTAATGATATATATGAATAAAATATGAATGTTTTTTTATTTATTTTGTTATTCTCTTCGTGTTTTATAACAGTGATGTCCAAGTTATTTTTCTTTGATGAATTAAATTAGTAAACATTTTCCTTTAAATTTGACATCAATAATAGAAATAAAATATTTATTATAAAATATTTCCTCACTACATTATTGTTATTATCTATTTATTGTTGTATTTTGTATTGGTAATCCTTAACTTATTTTAAATTCACAAGCATAAAGATTGTTGTAAATAGTCGACAAGAACACTAACGTCATTATTTACTATTTATTATTTCTCAAGTCTTAAATTAAAAGATAATTTCGTACTTTACGTCTATTATTTGAAGCACAAATGTTCGTAAGAGGCTTAGTCCTTATTTTCAAATGCTACTTGTATTTAATAAAATGAAATAATACAGACTTCAAAGTACTTTTGTAATATATCAAAGCTTTAATTTTCTTCATCTGAAATTCATAAATAATTTCGAAAAAATGTCATTGGTGTTTTTTAAATGTTTTTTTAAATTCTGTTTGAGTACTTTTTTTAAATTTCTAATCTAAAATTTTGAATCTCTTTTGAAATCAATTCTTGGCTTAAAATTGTTTAAATATTTTAAAAGACAAATCGTTAACTTGTGTTGAGTAGTCTTATAATTTAAAAATTGTTGACATAATTTAAATTATGACAGTTCACTGGTAGAATATTTTCAACAAAGTGTAGTCACAAGAAAAAATTGCTATCGGAAACAAACACGATGTGATATTTAAGTAAATCTTAATCACGAGTGTTTCAAAACATCAGAGGACATGTTGTGTTGAATAAAAAACATGTTGTGAATTTTTTCATTTCATTAAGAATAATTTATGCTTTTTATGTATTCATCGATGTGACATTTTTGATTTAGTGCACCATATTTTTGTCTACGGGCAGTATAAACGTCTGACGAAAAACCGTAAAGCAACATAAAAATAATACCATTATAATACTAGTAGTACTACCGTCTGTTGTAATAGGTACGTTTCGGTCGACGACGCTTTGTGGAGAAAATAACTCATACACGCCGGCGTACACTTACACATCGTCAAACGACGGCGTTCGGTACTTGCATGCATAAACTAATTTATTTCGTCATCAATCATTTCGCAGAGTCCTACGAGTATCGTGTTAAGATGTTTTTGCGATGGAATTTAATTTATGACGATAAGAGCATTCCGCTGTCCTAACAATTCTTGTCGTTTGTCGAGAGCTTTGTACTACGCAGTGGTTAACATGAAAATCGTTAGGAATCACCATTGTACGACGACGCATTGTCAATTATTTCGACTGAAGTTGATAAATAATTAATACGTGTGCGTGTACACGGACGCCGCACCATACGCGCCACGGAATGAAGACTGTGACGGATTTTTCCAGGATCATTTACATATTATTTTGAGGTGGTAAAATGTGAAACCGTAAATCACTATTTATTGTCAGAGGCTATACTGTTTTGTAACATTGTAACTGATATGTATACTATTTATTATATATATTTATATTTGTATCAAATGTGTGTACTATCATATTATCATGTTGTTATTATTATTATTATTATTATTATACTTATCTTATTATTATTATTATTATTTTGGTAGGTGCGTTAGACATATGTTGCGAAAGGCACACCAAATGACTCCGCGAGCACGGACGAGTCGAAATTACACTTCACGTGAAAGAAGTTACTCGACAAGAGTAGAAATACACGAAACGTTTATTAACAAAAAAAGAAAGAGTTCATTTACATACACGAAGGCGACTAAATCGTAGGCGACTGCAGGTGCGTACCGAAGTCGAGAAGAGAGAGAGCGTAGGCCCGGTCGCGATCGGCGTCGTAGCCTTTTATCGCGGCCTGACAGTTTAGGTACAAAAGAAATATAAAATAATACACGATGCAATATAAAATAACAATTACACGACAATGACAATCGAGAATACAAAAATAATATACGCGAAAATTCGAAACGCGTGGTCGCGCGGGGGAATGGTTACGTGATAACAGTGCGTCCACTGTCACCGCGTAACCGGTAGGGAGATGAGTGGTGATAACACGTCTGTTACCGCCACATTATTATTGATACGAACCGATTCACGTTCGACCTAGGTTGTAATCAGTTTTAAAATAAACGGTCGTAATGTAACCACGGTCGTGTAAAGTGACTACTCCTACCGCCCGAGTTCCAAAACATATTAGTAACATTCAACAAAAGGTCGAGATTTTCTTTCTTCCAAGTTTCGTAGCTTTTAAAATCTATTTAAATCTACACAACCCGATACTGTGTTTTTAAAAGATAATTTTTTACTACTCGGTGCTCCATAACATAATTAGTAAACGTTAATTTGTAAATTTTGACACTAAGTAATTTCCGTACATGAGAGTGTTCTTTAAGTTTGAACCGAGTTTAAATTTATTATACTTACGTATTATTACACGAATGCAAACCAAGCGTTACAGTTAAGTGTCATGAAAAGTTCGTTACGAAAACTTAACGTCTTTATAATGTCATAAGGTATTCGTTTAGTATAAATATTAATTTATAACTCGCGCAACTCATAACGATACTGTGTGAGATGTGCATAATGCATATGCACGCATCAGCAATACGAGCCCGTCATTTATTTTTGCGAAATATTTCGCAGTTTTTTTTTTTCTAACAGTTGGTTTTTGACCGGAGATAAATAATTGCGTATTTGTATTTGAAAGCACTCTTTCGGTTAACTGGAATATATGAGAGTGGTCGCGTAAATCTTGAGAGATATATGGCGAAAAGTTTTACAATACAGTGACCTTACATATACACGATCGACCGAATATCAATCTTTTCTGAGCACTGTCGTACCAGGCACATTGGAGTTTATTTCCGGAATCAAGCCGCTGTCAGACACTCAAAAGAAATCAACGATTTTCTTTTTACATTATCTTTATACAACTACATACACGTAGGTCATATATATATATATATATATATATATATATATATATATATGTTTATACTTGTATGTGTGAGTATCACACACACACAGGCTACATACTCTATAAATAAAATAGCATTTCAAACGCCTTAAGTTACCGTTCGCACGTCAGAAATGAGCTGGTGACCAAAAAATATACACAAGAGTTTTCGTAAGTAAATTATATTTATACATTGACATGTGTAATATAAACCTATTAATGATGTTAAATAAACTCAATAAATTTGGAGAAAATATATTGACTTATCATTGTCATGTGAATTTGATGGAATTAATGTTTGATTTAAGAAATGTGTACTCTTCACCCATAACGGGTATTCGCTAAAGCGAATGATTGGCCCATTTCACAGATTGTACTAAATTCAACCAGTATATTAATTTTTGCATGAACTTAAATTTTTTTATAAACTGTGTCTTATAAAAAACGATGTATCCAAGAAATTTTTTATTTTTTATTCATTTTCATTCGTTTCAAAACGTTACTATCAAAATATTGAGCACATTTTAATTTGAGTGTGAACAAGATAGAATATGATATAATATACATCACAAAATATCATGGAAGATGATTTACATAGGAAAAATCGTTCTGAAGTAGACGTATACTGTTTTGAATGATATTTTGTGGTCAAAAAAATGTGCAATATTTAAAATTATATCTAGTACATTTGTTACAATAATTTATTGGTACATTGATATTTTATTATTATGTGCGTGAATATCAGTCGTGTCGATTAATCATCGAGGTTCGGTTCGGGCCGGTCGTATGTTATCATATTTTGTGGGAATATTTTTCGTTTTCATGCTCTTTTGAAACCTAATGTTCATACACGATGGTAAACTCAAGAATCAATCACTGTACTGGAAATCCTATAAAAGTAGAATAATACGTACTAGATTGTTTGAATGGGCACAACATGGTATTATTTATTTGCTGTATGTACCTAATTGATGTAACGTCAGTTATTATTTATTATTTATTTGCCCCGGAGAAGAAAATCGTATCGGAAATTCTGAAAATACAATTTTTTTTTCGGACTAATAACTATTTCTTATAAAATAACAATAGCTTATTGTTCCAATAAGTATATTTTTACGTCTTCGGTGATTTGACGTATTATTTTGTACACGATTTAATCCAATATTATTTTTTGTTTTATTATTGTGTCATTCGTTCGTAAATATGTTTTAGTGGAAAATCGACGTACTCCGTACGTTATACTTGTACACCTAAACAAAAGTAAACCGAGTAAACATATGTGTGTAATATAATAAATAGAGATTTAAGATGTCGAAACTAATAATACTGGGTGAGATTTCCAATGAAAAAAAACAAAACGAATATTTGAAATTTATATTTTATGCTCGTTTAATAATATAACGAAGCTGTATCTAAAATATATTTACCATTTTATACAAAATATTTTCGAAAATTTAAAGTAAAACGGGGAAAAAAAATCAAATGTATTTATTACCTAATACGTTTTATAGGTACTACTATCAATTTGTTTTGTTTTATTGGAAGGAACTATACGACATTCAAGAAATTTATGAGACTGGAAAATAAAATATAGCACTGATTCCCGCCATATTGTTATCCAGACGATACCAGGAAACTTACTTAAAAATCGGGACGTGCCTGTTGTTATACAAGTCACCCGAGTAACTTAGCATTAAATCACGTCATTGTTAAACACTGCCCGACTCAGTCTATTGAGAAATAATTCGTTAATTGACAATCAATAAAAAAGCGTTGATGAATTTTCTTGGGAAAAGGTACACGCTTATCACTTACTTTTAATGTTTTATCAAATATAATAAAAAATTCAAAACAAACACACACTCGACAGTGAAAAATCACGACATTTTACATTCGAAATTCAGCGTTTTATCAAATTTCTTTTTAAGTTTTCTCGTGTTATCCAGTGAAACATTTTTGTTTTATATTCATTGGTACCGACGTGTGTGTTTTCGGGGTTGTTAAAGTGTGTACACGTGAATCTATTACGTTACGTAAACTTAGCTCAATATAACATAGGTACTAATAAATATTAGTGTTTCGTGTGCGCATAATACTATTACGAGTGTATAATAGTGTTAAATTCAGGTATACTTCAGGAGGAGTTATAGCCTTTCCAGGAATTTTGTTTGCCCCTCTGTTTAATATTGGTAAATTAATAATTTATTGAATAACGCAAACAATTTTCGTAGTCTTTGTAAATATGGCCGTAGCCATTTTCCTCCAAAAACGAGATACCGTTTTCCTCCACTGTCCATTTTCCTCCAAAAAAAAAAAAAAAAAAATAATTTTGACCATTTTCCTCCACTTTCCATTTTCCTCCAATAAATAAAATAATAAAATCGTCATTCGTTATCAGAATAAATGTTAACTTATATGCTAAGAAATATGTATAACTATCACGAATTATCAAAGGTTTTCCTCAAGAACTTTCAATAAACGTCGCTTTTTCAGACATGTTAAAAATTAAAATTTGCTAAACTTTAAAACACACTATAGGCACACTATAGGCAAAAGTAAAATGTATATACGTATATGACCGTATGTTGTATATGTACGTATCTTTATTAGACTTAATTAAAGTTACAATCGACTGTTATAAACTGCGTGTGCTGTCGGACACTTGGAATAGCATTTTTCCTTAGCCGATAAGAACGCGACCAAAATATACGCGCAAAATGTGATCCTAGCCATACTCTATTTTTATAATACGAAACGCAACACTACAACACTGACTAAAATTTGGAGGAAAATAGACATTATTTTAGTCAAAAATAATGTGGAGGAAAATGGAAACCAACCTTTTTTGTTGTTGGCGGAAAATGGACAGTGGAGGAAAACGGTATCTCGTTTTTGGAGGAAAATGGTCCCGCCCGTAAATATATACAATTACGTTAATAATGATGTAATATGATGTAATTAAAAATCACAATTTGATATTAACAAATTTACATTTATTTTACACATGTGATATATTATTTTATTATTTTTTATTCTTTAATATTACCATTTTAATAATGTGTACAATGTATTACTTTTTTTTTGAACATTTTTTACTAATTGTATAATTTTTCACAGCTCGATAATTAAATGGGAGCCTAAGCTTAGTTATAATTTAAATTACTAATTTGTTAAAATTATCTTTAGGTTTATATATATGTGTGTGTGTGTGTAATATACAGTTAAATTGTTGAATTTATATTATATTAATCCCATCTCTTAGTGCTCGAGTACCTTACTTAGAAAAAACGTTTGAATTCAACACTGGTATATTCTAGGATAGCAATTAATAGATTTTATTTCGAGGACCATTGTGCGCGAGGAAAACGTTTATTAAATAATGATTAGAATGTGTTCAAGGAAACGTCGTGGTTATATGTACCACTGTAAAGTGTGAGGTGAGAGACGGAGATAAACTGACAGAAAAGTCACGTTCATAGAGCAAATATGAGACGTATTTTGTATTTTCGTCACGTTTAATAGTCAACAATTTATATATATATATGTGAGTTTTTGGTAGAAACACGTCGGACGAAGAGCAGTTTTATAAGTTCAATTCGAACTACAGCCAAACAGGAAAAATATTATCATCGTGTTCACGAGTGCGGAGTATTTATCGTATTTGCGCACGCTCGCGGGGCGTCAGATTGAAAAGACGACTTCGAGATTTCACGCGCGGTCGACATTTACGGATAAACTCATTTCGAATTATGTCAACGTGACGATGCGGTAAACGTCATGTCATTATAAGTGTGGTTCCGTGTGAACTCGTCGCGATATAATTGTAATAATTATAATAATAATTATGATAATGATATAACGCTATGACATACCGACTACGGGGCGTATTACGCACGAACGTACACTGCATCATTAATGGACGCGCCATTTTCACATCATCGGTGTGATGCTGTCATTTCCTCTCGGATGCCTTCCGTTAGCAGCAATAGCAAAAGCGTATTTCACCATCGACCGATTCGTGAGAAAACAGTCCTGTTACACGTGGCCGCGTGTAGTGTTTCCGAACGAGGCGTACGGTCCACGCGGTACACCACTGGCGAGGTGGCGTCAAAAAACAAAATGAAAAAGCCGGGAAATCTCCTGGGTCGGTGTTGTCATTTTGTTGTCGATAGTTTACGCCAGTGGTGGCCAAACTACGGCCCGCGGGCCAAATCCGGCCCGCCATCATTTAAAATCTGGCCCGCGAAAGTATTCTACATCACAACACTTGTTTACGTAGCTATAATATTTGATACTTACGTTAAAAAAAAAATCGAAAAATTAAAAAATACTGTGTACATTTTTCATAACATTTAATTCCATATCGCCATACCGTACCGTTTTTGTTGTTACAATGTCATTTAATAATATACGTATATATATATATCGCATTACCGTATCTTATCTTATTTTTGTACGAGCACGATGACTGTTCAACGTAATATATTTGTGAGCAAGTATTCTCAACGATGAAAATCAATAAAAGTAAAACTCGATCAGCTCACATTACGAATGAACATCTCCATGCCGTTCTCCGTGTAAATTCTACCAAATCAGAACCTCAAATTAATGCCCTTTGTCAACAGAAACAAGCTCGTAATTCGCGTTAACAAATTAATACGTTTTAATATATTTTTCGGAAGTGTAAACCGTTATGCCTTTTTTTTCATCTCTAGTAATAATTATTAAGTTAAGTGTTAACCAAAGCCATTGAACTTAGAGAGTACAATAAAAACGTCGTTGAATGTGTAATTACATACCTGCATCTAAAATTCTGATGACTTTAAAGTAAAATTTCACCTTATGGCCCGCGGTAAAAAAAGTTTTTTTTTTATGGCCCGCGGTAAAAACAGTTTGGCCACCACTGGTTTACCCCGCGTTATTATTATTTCGCACCCGGTCGCCGCCGTGGTTCGAACACACGAGACGCGATCGGTATTTCCCGTGCAATACGTACGTACGCTCGACCGCGAGCGCGCAGGACAATCGAAAAGTTTCGTCCCGAACGCTTTCCGACTCGAACAACCGATGTCGCGCGTGGCGCCCAAGTTTATGTTTCTACCCGTATCGACGTGGACTCGACGCCCACGCGGACGAGACGGACGCACGCGGTCTCCGGCGTTGTTCAGCGACGGTCGTGTCGCGCACACCCGAAAACGCTGTAAAGTTTTCGTACGATTCGCGGCTGCCGGGTCTCGGCGTAGTGTGACGCACGACGCTCACGCGACTTTGGTCACGCGAAATTACCGTCGCACTGACGGCCGCCCACGCACGTCGGGGCGTACGCGAGACTTTCCCGAAAAATTCGAGGACGAAACGGCGTACGTCTCGCGTGAATTAGCCGACGAAAATTACATTATCGCGACGATACGACGCTATATTCTCTGTTTCTTTCTCTCTCTCTGTCTGTCTCTCTCTCTCTCTCTCTCTCTCTCTCTCTCTCTCTCTCTCTCTCTCTCTCTCTCTCTCTCTCTCTCACTCTCTCTCTCTCTCTTTCTGCATTCGACCCAATCCCGACTGAATTACGTGATATCTAGGGCTCGGAAGTTGATGCATTTTGCATTTTTTTTTGGAACTTTTTAGACGATGCTCTCCTGGCCAAAAATCTGTTTCATAAGCATGTGAATCTAAATAACTAATTTTTATTTTGCATTTTTTTGCATTTTTTGGTGTTAATTACTTTTTAAGTCCTTTTTTGAGATTTATAGGTCATTTTCCAACATTTTTTGTTATTTTTACTGATTTCAAACTAGTTCATTTCTTATCGTTTCTTGTCGACCATTATGCCGATAACTTAAACCACAGACTAAGATTAGTACCTATCCAATTTTATCTCGACGATTACATTATTGTCGTTGTTGTATTGAAGTGAATAATATTATACCTACATTTTATTATTTTTCGTAATATTTTCGAAATGCCGAAAATTAAAACGTCGGTTAGTGATCGTCTGCGTGCATTTGTGTCGGAATTCGGTGACGATATTTTTTCTTCCGATGGCACAGTTCTTTATTGTAAAGTATGTCAGTATGTGAAGTAAAGGTGGCCTCAGAAAAAATATTTGTAATTTTTTAGGACATTTTTTGCCATTTTTATGTCATATTTTGAATTTTATAGTAAAATATTTAAAAAAAATGTATTTTTATTAATATAAACTAATATTTGTAATTTTTTTAGGACATTTTTTGCCATTTTTATGGTCATTTTTTATTGTTTTTAAGGTCATCAACTTCCGAGCCCTAGTGATATCTTACCGACGAACACTACACCGGTGGCCGTGGCGAGGGAGTTTTTTTCCGACGCTCGAACGCCGTGGTCGTGATGAGTGGTCGCGCGAGCGCCCGCGGGACAATAGAGATTTTTCGCCGTCAACGCGGAAATAACACGGTCGTTTGTAATTCAGTCGTTTCACCGCGTGTTTGTCACGTATTCAGAATCAGTTGCGTTATATCGGCGTTGATTGGTCGTTGGAACAAAAAAAAGTGGTGATTCGTTTTGTTTTCGACGAATGTCGACCAATGATTACTTCTGTCTTCGCATTAGCGTATTACTACTCGGGTCTACAACTAATGCTACGATCGTTTACAAACGTCCACGGTCAATAGTGTATAATCACACGAGAACCCGCAGACATTCACGAGTGTGAATTGTGAATTTGTCGTATGTTTCATTCGAAAACGATCTACCAAAACGCGTTTTAAATTTCTGATTACATTCGATCATCAAAAACGCGTTGTCGGTCGTATATTTACTGTGATCTTGTTTGGGAATAAAGCGTGGAAAAAGTCGTGAGATTAAAGTTAAAATGACGATTTGGAATTTCTTCTTTTAAAAGCCGGACGTGGCCCACGACGGACTGAGCCCGCTTGCACTGTTGAGTGTTTAAATAATTTACACTCATGTCGTGTTTTATTATTGTCGCTGTGATTATTGCGTTGACATGATCGCACCAGTAAGCGAAATACCATGCGTTTAGAACGGAAGATCCGACGGTAAAACGAATCGCAAGTGTGTTATTAATGCGTGTGAGATAGATAAACCTTCAAATTCATTAGTCTCGTTTTAATAATATACAGTTGATTCACGGTATGAATAATTATTATCAATGGCATACTAATTGCAAAGTCACGTCGTGCCGTACGGTTTTAATATACTAGTTACTCAGCGATTACGGTGTAAAGTGCATTGCAAGTCGAGCGTGACGCCCGGGGACGTGGCTATGGAAATGGAAAAGGGAATGAGGGCCAGGCGCAACAGGTTTATTTTTCACGCGTGCATAGGTACACTGAAATATGACGTACCTACTACGATCTTATGTCTGCAGTTTTTCGTATAGTGTAATTGAAGCTCGAATTAAAAAAACAGACATTGTGACATGTATACGTAGCGAACTGCGTTATCACGAGGGTGGTGTTTTCCCCTGGCACATATGTGCCACTGACATATGTGTTAAATTATTTTTCAATATTTTATGTTTAAACTCTTAAACGTTTGTAAAAAGAACAAAATATTAATTTGCATCATTTTTCTCGGTATTAAAGTAGATAATGGGTATCAGTCGAACATCATGACGTAGCTTTAATATATGATGGAATTTTTTTTTCACTCTCATAAACCAACGATGATCATAGTGTAGAAACGTACTTTTTTTAAAAATAATTTTTATTCACAACCTATTTACAATTGTAATATAATGAGGAAACTCAGAGTGAAAATATATTATTTTATTTTGCAAAGTATCATCACAGGTTACAAAATATCATGCATCATACGTCTTAGTGACATCGGCGACAGTATTTCTTTTATTATAATCATGAGCCATGGTGATAGTTTGATCATGTATCAATCATGAATCACAATAAATAAAATGGCCATGGAGGGATAATTGATGGATCACCTCCATCCTTGAAGCTCGAACACGGTATTGCTATTATAGTTGCCAATTATTGAAAAAAAAAAACATAGATTGTTTGATGTCATTTATAGAACATTATTTGATTATATATGTCGATCTTATTTATAATATGACACTTAAACCACTAATGGAAGTTCAAAGATTTCACACAACCCCTATTGTTCTAATCACCAGTGGTATTGACCTATACACATTGACGCCGTTAGACGTGAAATTAGCACCCCCGAGATTAAAAAAAAAAAAAAAAAAAAAATGGAATAATGGAAAATTGCATACCATTGCCACAACTTAGGGTAAGATCATTCGGTATTTGTTCGATTCAGATAAAAGCTTGAAGTTTTTCAATCAGATGTCTCCAACCAATGGCCCACGAAAACGTTAAGAGCAATGGCGGACTGTGTAACCAAGAATCCAGAAGCATTTTCTATGGGCTGCTTTTGATAAATAAATGCTTGAATATATTATTTTATTGACTATGAATTATGAACGAATTCAGTATACTTATGCGACAAAGTTTAAAATATGCTATATTTTTGTATGAAATCAAAATAGTGTTTGAAATCGGAATATACTTAACCGTGATAATCAGGTAAAAACGGCCAATTATATTTATTTGTTCCGAGTTAAATTTATATGAAAGCTTTCGGATAAAGATTATTAAAATCTAAAATGAACTCAGTAAAATAATTATGCTAACTTAACACATTGAAAAAGTTTTTATTGTTTTAAATTACAAAACCAGAATTTGAATCTTGAAAATCATTATAAAAAATAGTTTAATAAAAATTAATCAGAGTCACCACATGAAAATACATCTCCATACTATCATAAACATCCACTTTTTTGGTTGTCACATCTATATATATTATTTTTACTTTTACTTCAAGCATGCATGGCAAAACTATAATTTATTTCGAAAAATTATCTACATTTTTCAAATACCTAGCGTAAAATATGTTTGATCAACAAGTGAAACTGAATAACACGTTTAGACTTTTATAATCCCAACATTTTAGTTGTAGACAAAAAAAAACCGTAAATGTAAAATACACAAATACTCGTATGTTAATATTCTATCAAACATTCAAACATATGGTACAGTCACATTTTGCATGAGTAATACGTGGTTGTTAATATTTTTGTTTTCATGTGCACGTGAAAAAATAAAATAAATTTTAAATGCAAAAAATACTTTTGATACAGTCATACAGATGACTCTCATTAATACTCAATTAATCGATTAGATACTCGAGTAAGTGGTACGAAAATAAAAAAATGATTCACAATGGATCTTAGTCATTGATATACTTTTACAAAATTAAAAATAATGAGTTTAGTTCATTATGTTTCATAAATGAATAAAGGTTTTTTTTTATATGAACATTCAGTATTTATAAATTGCATGACTATTTTTACTATCCGAAAATATGTTTAAGTTTGGTCAAAAAAATAACGCACCATTTTTAAACATCTATATTTTTAACTTCGTTCAGAATTGAAAAAAATAAACATTGATAACAAAATAAATCAAAAAATTTAAAAGCTCAAAATTGACAGTGAAATGAATGTCAAACCACAACAGAATCTTCTGTGATATAATATTAAATTTTTTGAAAAATTTCTATCTTTAAATTGGTGCTGGTGAATATTTTTCTTATCAAATTTAATTTATATATTTGAACAATAATAAAAACTAATATATAATGATAAAATAGTGTTGTATGCATGATAGTAAAAATAATAAAAATTGATTATTTCTTTCTTATTGGTCTATTATTACCATATAATAACTATAATAAGTGAGTTGTCTCTTAAAAACGTCAAAGACCCCGATGTAATGATGTAAATAATAGAAAAAAACGACGTACTTTGCATCAAAAGGGTAAACTCCGCTCACCGGACAAAATTATAGGGATGGGTGTATTGAGTTTTAAAGAAACGATACATCATCTCTTTAGTTAAACGATTTTGAGCAAAATCTCAGCATGAAAATAAATATATCGTTAATATATTTAACCGTTTTTAATTTAGTTGTCAGTACGTTTTTTTCATCAAACCTGTTTTAAGTTTTACTGATTGGCAAATGAGTAATAATTTTTCACTAAAATATTTTAAAAATATTGTTTTTATCTGTATCCAAAGTTTCATAATGATTGAATGAACCAACTTTTTTTAAGCATGAAAAATTAAATTTTACATAAAACCACCTAATTTCGTAAAAATCATATAATTATTTACTTAAACATTTGAAAAAAAAATAATAATGCCGAGTTACGATATTTGAAGTTTTTCAACTTCGTTAGTTTAGTATGTAAGTGTGACTATATTAAATTTTTTTAACTTTTCGTCAAATATCAAAAATATTATTAAAGACAAACTTTAACAGAGCAATGTATTTTTTAAGCTATATTTTTAGCCCAAAAGTTGTCAATTTTTTGAAACTTTTGTATAGTATGTAGTAACATGCCATTAATGTATGATGCAAATTTTAAGTTTTTAACAATATTTCTTTCCGAGTTATGAATGAACGACTAAAATCGATTTAATGAAAGTATCGTTTACGACAAATTTTACCGCTTTTTCTCGGTTTTTCGGCAGGAGAGAAAAATGAATCCACAAAGTACTATCTACGTGCGACTTCCGATCTATAGAGATGATAGATGAAACTTTTGGCCAAAGTTAAGTGTACCAAAAAAATATAAAGAGGAAAAAAAATATATATCGTTGTAAAACCAATAGATCATTTACTTCACTCGGATACTAAAAAAAAAAAAAAATCAATGTTTTATCCACGTCATGGTTTATAGGGCATGAGAGGCCACGCCGCCGTCGGGTGTAACGCGCCAATCGGGAACCGTGTCGGTTTGTAATGATAATTTAATACTTGCAGTGTCAACGATGACAGTAGACGATATCGAGACAACGTTAGACGTTTATTTCGCAGAAGAAAATCAGCGCTGTACGTAGTTATTTATGTGGCCCTCGGCACGTTGCGTTTACTCAGCAGTCGGCACGCCGTCACCGTGACACGAGCCATTTAAAATATCCCCAGTACTGCCCGAGTCAATACACCTACCGTATTAAAACACGGGCCGTCTCCCCCGCTGATAATAATTGGACTGGCGGCGTCTGCGTGTACACGTCGTGTTCTGAACGTGATGTATACGTTAGATTCTAATCGTGATTCGTAAAGAAACGTATTGCTCGGTCGGTGCGCGGACTGAAATCGCGTTTTGTTCTCGAGAAGTTATTTTTACTTCGTTTAAAATAATTAATTAGTACACATCAGCCGGCGATCGGATTAGTCGCGCGCGCGCCTCGGATAATGGCGTTCATTATTTTACAAACCACCGCCGCGTTATCGAGTGAACTTTTCTCGGCCAAACCGACCGTCCGCACGGTTTATTAATATCGGCATGGGCGCGCGAGATTCGCGGTGTGTGTGTGTGTGTGTGTGTGTGTGTGTGTGTGTGTGTGTGTGTGTGTGTGTGTGTGTGTGCGTGTGCGTGTGTGTGTGTGTGTACTTTGCGGCACAGGAATTCCGTAAGCTTTATTCTTTGTCTTTCCGAGATGTATCTATTATAAAACTAATTTTTCACTCGCGTAAGTATTATCCGACGTCACCGCCACCGACTTACTGAATTCAATTTAAACTGTTGTGAAATCATCAATTGCACGAGTAATCATATTTTTTGATTTGGTTTTTTTCCACCCCGTCACGGAGCGACTTGCCGAGAAATTCTATGCGTCACTGATAAGATTAAAAAAAAAATCCTTTGAACTACGTCTGAACCGTTATTACGATATGCTTCGAATAAACGAGTAATATCGTTTGAAAAAAAAAAAATCAAAATCGCGCCCTATAGCTCATGGTCCTTACCGTACATACACAAACACCGCCGCGGGCACGACGTAATATTATAATGTCGTCGTTTGAAAATTTCATTTAGGAAACGAGTCGTCTCTCGTTTTCAGAGAATTAATAACGGCGGTGTTCGTTTGGGTCTTGTTCATTCGGCTTAATGCGTTCTGTACAATAATAATAATAATAATAATATAGAGCGCTCACTGTATAATACAATGTACATATCACGTACGGTGCAAACCCCAGGGAGTCGGATAGTGACTATAGTGGCATAACAATTGGGTGACATGCGATGGGGGGCGAAAGGCCACCGGGCCACGGGTACAAACCGACCTGATCGACGAATGTCGAAAACTCGATTAAAAACATATTCCAGTGAGATATCGTAGAAAAAATGAATATTTTATGTTGATTCATATCATAATATTATGTTTTTGTTGTTTTCATTGACGTCTTACCGAATCATACTCTTATAATATGATACAATTATTTATTTGAAAAAAAAAAAGAAAAAAGAAAGGACCCACCGGCCTATTTTGACACGGGTATCGAAAACTCTGGTTACGTCATTGGAGGTCGGGTCCGTTCGTGTTAATGACGAAATCGTGGAGGCACGCTGACGTATCTGCCGAGACGACCGAGTTTTCAGTGCTGGTTTCCGTAAGTTTGCTCTCAGGACTTCGTCTCGTATGTCGTTACGACTGTCCACGACGACTGTCGTAACTAACTCTGCCGATTTTTTCGGACATAGCCTCGGCGTAAACGGTAATTTCGACAGTGCTACACGTCGGCACGGACGTGTCGAAACACTCGAAACGCGTCGTTACACAGGCAAGGTGTCTCGGTAAATAATTCGTTTTCTCGTACACCTAAATTTTTTCCAAAACTAATGTGCTCTATATTAATACTGAGTTTTTATTAGAAAAAATTTGTATTCTATCATTTTTTTTTTGTTCAGGTGATTTTTTGGAATAATAATTTATTTAATGATAATCATAATTTTTTTTCGAGAGAGGATATTTTTTTTGTCGAAAACGTTGATATTTAGAGGTTTTTATTCGACCCATGTTTTCAGAAATACGAGCGATTAAAAGTTAGATCATCAGAGTGGAAAAGACACATGTTACTAATTATACCACTACTAATTCGGTAACCTACATTTTAATTATTCATACTTACAATCAGGTCAAAAAATAAAACTTTAAACATTAGAGTTTTCAAAAAAAATGATGACCTCTAATGTAGGCTTTAATAATTGTACGCGGGAAAAAGTTTCGGAAAAATCGATTTGAAAAGAGTTATCGAACTGGACACATGCGGATAGGTATGGTTAGGTTAGGTATGGTTAGGTTATATGCGGATAGTTGTAAGGTATGAAAATCCAATCTACCCGATAAGCGTACAAAACGAAATAAATGATTATGCGCGGAACACACGCAGAAGATTCCGTTGTCGTCGCCGGCGGTGTTTTTCATGAATCCCGCCGCCGCCGCCGTCGCGTTAGTTGCGGATGTATTATTATATCATCTCTCGACTTAGCGCCGCGGCGTCAATATAACGACCGTACGTGACAAAGCCCAAAAACACTTGCGAGTGCGTGCGATAAAAATATCTCCACGCTACTTCACGGAAGTCAATGGCACAATGGTTATATTTTTTTGTCAGTCGTTGAAAAATCACTCGGTCAGCTTAAAAAGGGAAAAAAAAGATAAATATAAATAACTCACATGACGTACGGTATAGAGTGTGGTCTATACACACACACACACACACACACACACACACACACACACACACACACACACACACACACACACACACACACACACACACACACACACACTCACACGCGCGGTTGTTGTAAGCTATGCTGACGATCGCTGGCTGTTAATTTTTTCGCGGATTGTGAACCTTTTGTTGTGTATTGTTCGTGCGCGGAGTGCATTGAAACATTTTTTTCCACCCCGTCTCCGTTTCTTCTGTGTCCGGGATCTCTTGAACGTGACCCGCCGCGATGCACCGCAATAATGATTTATAGTCAATTATACAAGAATTATTATTTTTACGCGACATAACCTTGGTGGAGCACAATGAAACCCTTAAAACGCGCAAAATCAACGGAACGTCGTCTATGAGATAAACGATAAATTTGTTATTTAGATTTTTCCGACTCGAGTCTGAGGGCGCGTGATCGTTTTAATTTAACGCCAATCGGTGGTTGATATCGTGCGCGAACGGCTCGAATCACAGATTTTTCGGCTGACAATTGAATTTTTCGTGTGATTTTCATCGTTAACCCGTCCGCGTATTATTTACGAGATTTTCCGAAGCCATTTACAACACATGGTTCGATTTTGTTTTTTTTTTTAATTCCATAACATAAGGCTATTCAAACAATGTGTTTCAAAAACTGACTCTGTACGTAATACCAGTATTATGCCGTGCACGGTCCCATGGTTACTGTTTATTAACGCGTTGTTAAATTCGTTCGACGGAATACTTTCATAATATTACATTCCAACGGCATGTTTTTGTTTGTCTATGCATATTAAATGCGCTATGTTTCACTGACAACACGATTAATCCCGATATTATTATGCATGATATAAATAACAAATATTATTAACGAAATGTTAATAATATTATTGTTTGTACAATATTGTCTTATTATTATATTATATTGACTGGGGATTATGTGTAAAGATTTTAGACACTTATTCCACAAGTTTCAGCGTAGATTAGCGTAGCATACCGATATTAATTATTTAAATCTTATATCAGCATTGCTTTTGAGAAAATATCATTAGCGATTTTTACAAACTAATGCTCGACTCGAATTTACGTTTTATCAATCCTCGTTCTAGTCAGTTATTTTAACTATCTCAAATTCCCAACGTCTATTTTTATATTATTAGATGTTTCGGTCAAGTATTGTTTTTGTGGTTGACGTCGTTGACGATAAACGACTGATCGTTTTGTATTTTCATCATAGTCCTATAAACTGTATAAAAAACGAAGAAAGAGACATAAGATCGTTATCACCTAATTAACAGCTTGAGGACTGATACAATTGTGGCGTTATTGGCAACCAATGTGGCGTATATTCTATAGTATAGAAAAATCTTAGTAGACCATTTGTTCTCTTATACAGCTGTTTACTTTAATCGTTATTGCAGATCAATATATATATCTATCTATATATATATATATATATATATTTGTTGATATTTCTACTAAGTTGTTTTATCTAGACAATCATTGTATCGCAGCGAATATTCAAAAATAATTGTAACATATAATTAATTATTAAGATTAAAGGAAGATTTTCGTAGAACACTATTGGCGTATACTTAAATTTGTTGTCAAATTAAGAATAAATGGTTAAAAATAGATCAATTCAAAATACTAAACAAATACGCGTGCGTGTGTGTTTGTGTGTGTGTATGTGTGTGTTATGTGGGTGTGAGTTTATTTTCCAGTTTATATTGACTATAGTTTTGGAGAATAATGATTAAATTTGTTGATAACCTTTCATTAACTTTAGGCTGCGTTCATAAGACAGGATTTGTTATTAAAGATAAAAAATGTAATTATTCTCATTTAAAAAATTACAATTATTTTAAAATTGTAATTTAAGCTAAAGTACATATGTGTGTTATAATCACAATAATATGATCTTGATGGTATTATATTCATATTGATATTTGAATTGTATTTTTCCTTTCAGAGATAAAGAAGGATCGCATGGACAACAACCGCCTCCATTATTGCGATCGAGTACTTTGCCTGCAATTATCGTACCAGGCCTCAACATTTTACACGCTCAAATTGGACCAAATTCCACGCCAAATGGTAAATATTTTTCTTTCTTATTTTTTGCAAACTTATATTAGAGATGATTGTGTGACACGTACGAAAATTAAGAAGTTTATTATTTTGTTTGTACAATTATACCTACATTGATAATAATTATCGATGGTATAAAATACTTAACAACGGAACCATTTTATGACTCCTGCGTACATAAGAAGCTTTGATGAAATGATAATTTAGTAGTTTAAATTCATCAGTTGTTTAAATTATAATAACATTTAAGTGTCATATTTGTAAATTTAAAGGTGAAAATGTCAAGCTTAAACTATCTTAGAATTTTTATTTTCATAGTTACAGTTAAGTATTTGAAATTCACGCTAATTTAGTCATTATTCGTTAAATTACCGTAACTCAGTCAATATTGAACGTATTCAGTTGATTAAACCATCAGAATTCAAGAAACAATTAGGCTTAAAGATTAAGTGGTTAATAAAGGTAGTTGCTATTTAAGAAAAAAAGTCGCATTACGCATGAGCATGTATAATTAACAGAAAACAGTTCCGAGGCCATAAAAATGTGTATTTCTTAAAAATAAGAATCACCTAAAGAACCAAATTTAAATCACATGGATTTACGCAAAGATATTGAGTGAATTAAATGGGCGTTTACACACTGTACCGTACATATATATATATATTTTTTTTTTTAAAGAAAATTTTGTTAAATTATTTTACTTCTGAAGGCTATTTTGAACCAAAATAATCGATAACATAAATATTTTTATTTTAAATCACTGAATTCACATAAGATAATATAAGAATATTTGAGTTAACAATTCAGAGGTGTTAAGAATTTAACATTTGTAACTTGTTGTTTAATTACAGACATAGACTGTAGTTAAAATGTTAGGATACATTTCGAAAAGTTTATTACTCCTGTATAATACGATATAATTAAAATGTAATGTTTATTTTAAGATAATTTTCCAAACTAGTATTATTTGTATATTTTGATCGATTTTCAAAAGAATATTAATGATATAATTGAAAACGTTTTTTATTTATCTTATAACTATATTTCTTTAATCAAACTAATGAATCTTTATTATTTTCAAAATGTTCATATTTTATTTTATATTCTTTGCTTACTTAAGCACTTAACTGGAGTCACTCTTATCATTACAATTTACTATACGAATGTTGTTTATTTACCTCACAGGAAATTGTATCTAGTTTGCAAACTAGTTATTTCCAATTAATCCATATAATAATAATAATATTCCATCATTAATATATCAGATGATTTGGTTTCGATTGTGTTTTATTATTTGGATTTATTGTTTATTGTTAGGTACGTCACACAGGTGCATTAAATGGGTGTATTATATTTCACATTCGTTGTACTCGAATTCGCATTGGACCGTGTGTTTATCGCTTGATTAGATCACAGATTATTATTTAATTAAAATAATATTCGCTATATTATTATACGTTATATACATGATATACAATGAAATGCATTTTGAAACGCGTGCATTTTATGCCGTCGCCACGGTTTATTCGTGACAATTAGACACCTATTCCGACTTATACTCTCGGACGTACTGAAATTGCCTATGCGATACGCCTTGACGCACTTAAAACATTTATCAACTTCTTCACAGTAGCTTATTAAGTCTTCATCAACTCGTCAATCGTTACGTTCCCGTTTACATCGCGAGACCCTTGTCCGACGTTTTCAGCAATTTCTATTTTCTCGCAATATTTACTGGGCAAACACAAGTGCCGTGAACATTTTCATGCGCTTGGGATCGATACCGATTATTTTTAATGGTCGGATCGATTTTGGTGAAACAAAACTATACTAATTTACGAATGCGATGAGCTGTGTTGAGAAAGAGAAATGTTCATTATCATGTGGTTCGTCCTACAGTCACATCAGCTATTGACGGCTTCCGTCGTAAGACCAAAGCAACAGTTCCGTCGTCATTGATGAGAACAATCGTGTCGCGCGAGTTTTTTTACCACGTCGAATGAGTTTATATTATATTTCTCGTCACGGACTCGTACATGAACTTTTTTTTTTTTATATCAAATCTAAAACAAACACGTCGACAATAGTTTAGCTAAGAAATGAAATACATTATCTTTTCAATGTGATTTTCGTTCGGAGACGTTGGTCTCGAACGTGGCAAAATTCGTTTTTGATATTGTTAAAAGTACATGAAATATTTTATGGGGATACGACAACAGGTGATATTAATATAAACAATTAAACAAATTAATTAATAATATGAATTCAGAGGGCGAATGTAGTTTGGTGATCGGTTAAATTTTTAGCCACGATAAAATGAGGTCTGACGTGGTGTAATTTTAACTGTCATAACGTCGGCCATTCGTCGGAAGAAAACCACGAAGGTCACGAAAGACAAGATATATTATTAATAAACCACGATGGAGTCGTCGCCGTAAAATTGTTAGTAAATCAAGTCATACGAACGTAATACAAACGTTATTGTCGGCCAAATTAAATAGTAGTACATTACGAAATCGTAAAAAAAAGTGAATAAAATCATGTTCCATTGTGTACACGTTTTACATTTTTTTTCATTCAATACGTTATTTTTGATTCAAACAAAAATTAGTCAATTACAAATATATCTGTGAAAAAAAATATGATTTTATAAAAAAAAAAAAAAAAATAAATAAATAAATAAATAAATAAAACCAGTAAAGCACATGATTTGTAATTGGGTTTGTTGACAATACGAATCGATTTTTATCGAATTAAATTACGAAAACAATGAAGTATGAAAATGTAAGTACTACAAAATTGTTAGTTTCGACAACGGCGAAAGCGTACGCGAGCGTAATAAGTGTGTTTATAATCGTTATACGCGTATACATAATATTTTTCTTAGACACGTATATAAATCGATATTTTGCGAGGACAAAAAAGTAAACGAGTGTATGATTATTTTTATTTTCCAATTTAAAAACTTGAGAAGAAACTGTTGTTACGTTTACCGCGTGGTTGTCGAATTCGGTTTTGTATTGGTCTAGATTTTCCTGGAAATCGTATGGTTAGGTCGTGTTCTCGATTAAATTTTCGTATTTTTTCGTACCGTCAAAATATTTTCCGCATTATTTTCCAGTATTAGTTTTATAATATACCACGTTGTTTACACAACGAAATATATCGAGTTGCGCGATTGCGTTCCTATAAATAAATACATATATATATATATATATATATATATATATATATATATATATATATATATATATATATATATATATATATAAACGCGTGTGTAGATTGTGATTTTTCGCAATTTTTACACTCTGTGGATGGGAAAAACGGCGCGACGACTGTAGAAAAATCACGAGCGTGTTCGGTACGACGACGACGACGACGATGACGAAGATGACGCGAATACCGACCACGCTGCCCGGACGCGAATAAAAACGTTATGGTTGCGCACACGCGTGTGGTCTCTTCACCGCGCGGAAAAAACAAACGTACTCCCGGGCAACTCGAACGTTTCGGAACAATTGAAGAACAGACTAATACTACTACTACTACTAATAATAATAATATTATAATTTATCGTGTCGGTCGAATTTAATCCGTTTCGCCGCTGATAAATTACACATCGCGCGGCTTCCGTCGCCGTCGGTATTCGATTAATTCAATACGCCGTCGTGCGTCTCGCGAACACACGTGCGCGATCGCGCCGATTAATCACCGACCCCCGTGCACGACCGCACAGGACGTGTGTACTCGCGAATTCGTCGTGGTAATAATTTATACCGTGAAAATTATTACACTCGGACGTGGCACTCGTAGTGATATAACAGTCGTGACGTCGCGGCGTATAAAGAAATTCAAACGACGAGTGTGTGTGTGTGTGTGTGTGTGTGTGTGTGTGTGTGTGTGTGTGTGTGTGTGTGTGTGTGTGTGTGTGCGCGTACGTGCGTGCGTGCGTGCGTGCGTGTGTGTGTGTATGTGTGTGTGTGTGTGAGTGTGTGTGTGTGTGTGTGTGTGTGTGTGTGTGTGTGTGTGTGTGTGTGTGTGTGTGTGTGTGTGTGTGTGTGTGTGTGTGTGTGTGTGTGTGTGTGTGTGTGTGTGTGTGTGTGTGTGTGTGTGTGTGTGAAGAGGGGACGTAGTAGTGTGTATGGTGTCGAACCAAAAGAAGAGAGGGGAAGAGCGCGTGCCAGGTAAAACACCGAATTCGCTCGTCGAACCGTATGCATTTTTTATTTTACACGAATGAATCGTCATACAATAGAACATTGGGTTTTACAAAACACATTGTCGAAATAAACGATTCCGTTAGATAGCCGAACAGTAATAATTATTATACACGTACGTCCGTTAAACCTTTTAAGTATCTTTGTGTTTTGCCCGCACCTAGTGAAAAAAAGAATTAGGCGAATATAAATCGTACTTTCGTGATTCGTCGGTGTCGTAAACCAACGTATTTTTATTTTCGTTTGAAAATGTACGTAATTTAATGACGACAAAGCCGTGGGTAACGCAACATTTGGAAGAGATGGTCAGATCATAAATAATATGTATTGCAACTAAATAATTAAAACGAAAAAAAAAATGCAACAAAAACTGATAGAAAAATTCTTAAATCAAACGGTTTTTTTTTGGATTTCATGATATTTTATTGACTTCTTGTCACAACAACTCATCTACCTATCTATTAAAAATTATCTCATTTAATTTTTTAAATACATTTCAGAGGTTTTGAACTCTGTCTCCTTGTGACACGACAACAGCCTTGTGTCATAAGTTATAAAAAATGTTTTTTAGATTCTGAGTGAAGCGAAGGATCCTATTGTTTTTACAATGATGTTTATTTTTTTTTCTTATTTTTTTTTATTTTTTTTTTTCTGTTAACACTTTCGTATAGAAATCCTTGTCCAAAAGTTTTGTCCAGCAACTTTTTAGATTCAAAATTGAACTGAGATGGTACTTTAAAGAGGTCATTTTTCCAAAATATCCATAGTTTTTCCAGTAATCAAGAATAACGATCGAAAAATTGAGTAAAAACGGTAAAATCGGTAAAAATCCGCCGTAAACGAGATTTTCACTGTTCAGATTTTAGGTATTTAGTCATAAATCGAAAAGTATTGAAGCTAGAAACTTGAAAATTTTATCCAATATCCAATACATACTTTTTTATATTGGACAATATTTTTAGAACAATTATAGCGCTTTTGACTTAAATATAGAACTTTTAATTTACCAAATTGTTTGAAAGTTTTTATGTAATATAATTTTAAATATTTGACAAAAAGTTCTGAAAATTTAATATAACCTTATTCATATACCTACCTAATTATCCTAACAAAAGTTCAAAAATCGTGATTCAGGATTTTTTTTTATACACACTTTAATAAATTATTATAACTCACCAAAAATTATACAAATAACCGTAAAATACGTAAACAGTATTTAAATAATAATATATTATATTACACTGAAGCTTTGCTCAGAATCGTTTTATACTAAAGAAATGAGTCATAATTTCTTTAAAACGTAATACATTCATCACCAATATCTTGTCCGAGGACCGAAGGGACGAAGGACGAACTTGTACCACCATCATCTCACTTACCAGCTTTTTTTTTATACAATACTTCAACGGTGTATACAGTTGCGGTCTTATACTCGTAAAATTTAATGACTATTAACAAGCCATATAAGCCATAGTCACATATAAAAGGCAAATACTGTTACGTTTATAAATCAAATATTTTCTTGTACCTTATATTACTTTTTGATGTAATTTTAAGTTCCAATAATACAATTTAGAATAAATTATTAGAAAAACGAAAGCAAGAATAGTATGAATATTATTATTTTTGTTTTTGATAACCTTGTACTCGAAGTGGAAAGTCCGAGTACACATGTTCCCTCTCTTGCGGTGGCTCTACGTGTCACTAGTAAAAAATTTGCGTGCGTTACTTGGTTTGTGTGTGTATGTGTGTGTGTGTGTGTGTGTGTGTGTGTGTGTGTGTGTGTGTGTGTGTGTGTGTGTGTGTGTGTGTGTGTGTGTGTGTGCATGCTCTATGCTCTCCAAATGATGACGCGTTTGATGACGTAGTTTACAAAACTACTGTTTTACTACGGTAAAGTTTAAGTACGGTGCCATTTGTCTTTATGTCCATTGCTCACACACGTGCAAAATATTTGTACTAAAATTCAGTTTTACTGCTGTTTAACGTCCGTAAAGAAATAAGTAGTACTTAAAAGCTAAAAACCATGAATACGGAAAAACCAATATTCCAGTCCGATAGTTGCAGTTTTGTGTACTTCTATTCTTTCGTGTCTCAAAAGATCTGAAACGATTTTTCGCTGGCCCAAAGTACACGTTGGTGTAGTTTTCTGTCGTTATTGTCATTTTTATTTGAAAGGAATCACGCGTAAATCTGGCTAATGTGTACAGTGCATATGAGTAGTTTTTATACTTCAATGACCCCATAAGAAAAACTCGTGTAAAACAACCGATAATCTCAAATTATTTACGATAAAAGCGAAAAACCAAGTACGTATAAAACTTAAAGTTTATCATGTTTTTTTTTGTAAAGTCTGTACAACACCGAGGAAATTAAATTGATGAAAATTTCAAGATGCCGTCGTTATTATTTTTGAAAATTATAACAACACAATCAAAGTCAATATCGTGAAGCGAATGCGTTTTCCATAATTTTTGTTGGTTTTTCTTTACACCGGGAAAAACGTATTTTTAGGAAAATGTTCTCTTTAAAGTTCTGTTGAGATGAATGACAGAGAGGTCATCCTTTTGAATCATTCCAGTCTCTCGAAATCATGATTACACATGGAATTAAATTGAAAACCTACACACATACATAAATCATTAAAAAAAAAAAAAAACCAATACGTTCATCACCTCACACGAAGTCAAAAGTCATGGTTTATCACGTTGATCGAAAAAACGTATAAAATTGTAAAATAATGACAGGAATCAAAAATATTAAAACTGAATGGGGAAAAAACAGGGACAAGTGCCACTAAGGCGTGTCGGATTTTGAAGAGATACGTGATGTTGTTCGTCGTAGTTCACGAACAGAAATATTAATACTTATTCCCGTTTTCAATGGGTGATTCAAATTTTCCGTACCACATCGAAAATTAAAGTGTTTACGACATGTTGTTCAATATCCGGTGAATTGCCATCGTATAAAAGTAAATATAAATAAATATGAAGAGAGAAAGAGAACGTGAAAAATATGGTCTAGGGAGTAGAGTGGATTTATTTACACTCTTATTGTTTCGGTCTACGTTCGAAACTGAAGTCCAAATGTTCAATAATAATACAATGGAGTGTGAAACGTTAGGATTTTCTGTGTGGTGTGTCAAAATCATCACGTCAATTTTTATACTCATATAGAAGTAGAAATTCACGCGTATTCGGGAAAAATCTATTTTTTGTGGTCATTTACGTAGGTAATGCATACCGCTCAGAATATTGTGAAAGTCTTCGTTAGTTAATACTTTGCAGCTTAAACTCTGTAATAGAAAAATTTAGTTAATTATCATTGATTTATTCGGTGTTCAAAGTACCACTGAAAACGAATTCGATGGCTGCCAATGTGGAGAATCTAACCGTTGAATGTTTTTCGTTTTTGATTACTCGGTAATTTCACGACGGTCACGAGCATATAATAAATGGTAATAAGTCAAAATAATCAAAACGAAAAAATGCAATAACGGAATTTTTGTTTTTCCGTTTTAAGATTTTGGAAAACAAGTTTTGTACACGTTTACACCTCGTGTGCAAACAAAAATTATCTATTTTATTAAAACATCAAAATTTCAACAACATAATTAACACCGGTTATGTAATGCACGTTTTATGATTTGATGATTAATATCGGCCAAATAATTTTGATTTAAGAAACATCTTTTTTCAAATGTTAAATTCATTATTTTTATTAAATTTAAAATTACGTCTTTTTTGGATATTAATAAGTAAAAGGGTTATAGTTGTGTTATCAATATATGTCAAAGTCAATAAATTATCTTTATTTTTAGTATAGCTCATTTAATTATTGTTGACACAAATATATTTATGCATTAAAATCCCGTCAACTATTGTCATAGAAAAGCGAAATCTCAGCCTATTCGTGAATTCTGACCGTATGATACCGATGGTACGGTTATTAAACTATGGTTTGTGGAAAATATAATACAGATGAATAATTCTTGAAATGTTCTCTCTGCGGTTGGTACCATCGGTAACATCCAATTTTATGAACTCGGAAATAATAAAGACGAGATTCCCCTTTAACTTCACTCATAAAATAAACCCGGGCACGCTCGACACCATTAATATACATTTTCAAGATTTTATACGTGAGCAAATATTTATGAGAAGTCGCAACACGCCCGAAACTTTCTCGGGCGGTAGAGGTTTAGAAAAATATTTTTACAAAAGTAAATGTCTTCCATGAAAACGTCACTGAGTCAGTGAGTCCGGACGGAGTCAAGTGCGTGTGTTCAATTCGTTGGTATGAATCGGTACGTGTAAATCACTTTTAATATCTTCCGAACCCTAAAAGTCTCGTATAAATGATTTGTATTTTTCTCGTCATCAACTAATAATTTCTTGGTGGCATAACTCGAATAATGTAACAAAATGATTCGCGGCGACATTGAAAAATTGATAAACGCTTATTTTTTACCGTTAAAAAAAAAAAAAATTAAACCACCTGTTAAATCCCTAGTTTTTACACACTTCAATGACGATTCAAACGATATTCATACGTTCGTGTGTGTACACATGATCCGGTGTAGTTAACGTTGTCCATATTTCAGAAGTTTGGGATTTCGAATAAAACACACATAAATAAGTGTCCACTACTCTCCTCTACGCATGCTTCACGAACACAATATTGCGATCTGTGACTTTACCCACCTTCTCTTTCGTTGTCCTTCTCTTACTCCCCAACGTCAAATTCTTTCCGCCTTAATTACCTCTAATAATGTCCCTTTTAACACCCAATCTCTCCTCATCAATCTTACCTATTATTACCTCTTTAATCTCCTTCATTGACCAGGCTGGTTTAAAAATATAATTATCTTTAGTTATGTATAATTTCATAATACCTATATATTTGTTTGTTTGTAGGTTTGTTTTTTCTTCTTTTTTTGTCTTCTCTTCTGTTATTTCTGTAATTGTTATTGATACTTAATGTACTTGTCCATACCTAATTGTCGAAACTAATTGTCAAACAATGTTTCTCTAATATAAAAAAAAAAAAAAAAAAGTGGTACGTACGCTACCCGTTTTAGCGTATTGCCCGCAACACAAACGATCCAGACGCGTAAATGACATGATTCATCAATGTATGCTGTAACTGTGTCGAATACAAAATAACGAAACGCGGACCGTGATTAACCGAAAAAATGGAAAACATAATACCTAGGACACCCATAGCCGTGTTCGTCTGTCGGGTTAAATATATTATGCCGTGTGCATCGTAGACGTTAAGTTGCGTTTTCGGTTTTAATCGACTAGTTTTATACTCCTTTTTTTTCGTGTCCGTGAACCAAACACGTTCGACGAGACAGTGACGATTACGAATGCGAGTGTTTGCGCCGAAAATAACGATTATCCATCCCCTTTGTCTCTGGCACGACGTCCCGCAAGAGTCCCGAATTCCACGATAAATTTTAAAAGGACTCCGCGTGAAAGCGGCAAACAAGCCGACCGATCTTCATTAAAAACGTTTCTATAAATAAAATATAAATGGGTCTACTGCGCGCGGCGCGGATAAACACGATAAACTGAATAAAAACGCGTCGGTGCGTACATATTACACGTCAAATACGCGGCGGCGGCGGCGTATTTGTGTTTCTAGAGTTCTACCGCCGTCCCGTATTGCGTATTTTAAAATTAGTTTTGTAATTACGATGATGCACACCGTGTTTTCCACCGCGTCCGATCAAACTATCCGCGGCGCTGCGTTTTTTATCTTCTTTTCATTCGTGTGTATTATCGTGAATTGCTTTACGGCGAAAAATACGGCCGAGCCGGTGCCGTCACGTGAGACTCCACGTGTAATAGTGAGACGTGTTGCGACGAATATTTCAAATTGTTTCGTGGAAAAAAAAAAAGAAAAAGAAAAAAAGGAAAAAAACACCTCGAACACGGATGTAATAATTGTTCACGACGAATTCGTTCGTAACACTGTACGAATACGCGTATTAACCGTCTGCACGAATCCTAGCAAAAAAAGAAAAAATGTGTCATTTTAATTATTAACAAGTGTGTGTGATAATTAAAAAAAAAAATTAAATTAAAAGCGCGCGGTCCGGGGCCGCGTTGAAGGGCGCCGCGCCGCCACGGCGTCACACTCCCGTTTACTAGTGTCACGAGTCACGCGAGCGCCGAGGACAGATGCCTTTTATTGTTTTTAACACCGCGACGAGTGCATTGTGTTCCTCGCGGATTTTCCCGGCGACACAATGACTTCAAACGCATTGCATTAATTTGTGGCTTAGAGTATTTTGAGTAGTAACTCTCTGAACACGCGAGTAAACCGTTCGTCTGGGTGACAGCGCGAGATAGTGTTTGTCGTACAGCGGTGGCTGTGTGCAGGAACGAGCGTTTTCACGACCGTATCGATACGGCCCACCCGGTGCCCTCTCGGGGTGAAGGGAGCAAAACGCTCGTTCTCGCCTGTGAATTTATTTTTATTTTTATTTTATTTTTTTTTTAAATCGATCACCAGAATTATTTCTCATATGAAAAACGATTTTAAAAATAACATTCGATATTTCATCGGTAATAATAGTTTTTTAGTGTAATTTATCACACGAAGTCTACAAAAATCGCTGAAATCAGATTTTTTTTTTTTTTAATTTTATAGTAGATTTTATAGTTAGTATACTGTTGATTTTGCATGGGTACAAATAAATTTTTTTTTTTTTGTACTGATTGATCTGCAGGTTTAACGACAGACCTCCGAACGAAACGTTCGTAAGGTTTTCCGGATAAACTTTTGATGGTTTGAAATGTATTTGTTCTCTCCTCCTGAAAAAGTTATGTGAGCGGGCGCATTTACCATGAGGCCACGTATATTCTCGGATAAGTCGGCACTCTTCTGTTATGAAATCGGTGTGTACGTGTGTACGAAACGAGTGAGGTGAGGTTTTTTTTCCGATGTGCTCTTAAATAAAATCGTTCGCGTAATAATCGAATATATTCAGCCTGTACCCGACAAGGTGAAACGTATTCGGATGAGATGTGGTCAGAACTTTTCGCTTGAAAAAATGATCGGTCGTCTATCACGTATCCGCGCGGACGAAACGTACACTCGAATCCCGACAATAATCAACAACAATAATCGTTCGGTATTCAGTACAATACGACGACTTTCGGACTTTCGGACTGCGTATACAGTAAAAACAACTTTGACTTAAAAATCGAGATGTATTTATTGTTTGTTCGGCAGATCAGAAGGGAATGCAATCGAAAAACGTCGTCCACGACGTAATACGGTGGACGGCCGTCGTGTCATAAAGGAAAAACGGAAATGTAATCCATTATTTTTGTTTACTGAAATACGCGTGGAATGACGATTGATAAACAACACTTTGTACGGAGTTCAAATACTTAGTCGAACATAGAGAAATTGTGTTAATGGTGGCGCAGAAGCTTTGTTACAAATGATTTTCTCGGGAAAGAAATATTTGAGAAAAAATAAAAAAATAAAAAATAAAAAAAATAAATAATAATTCTTACATGTCAACAGTATAATACACGAACGAACTCGGGTTATAATCAATTATAACCCTAATGTGGGGCCTGCGTGAATAATGCTTTGATTTTTTCTTAGTGAAAATTGTATTTCGCTCATAGATATATAAAACAACTAGATAGCGAATATCAACGAATACAATTGAAGTCTAGAATCCATATGCGAACAGGGCAAAATATGATTGATTAATCCATGAAATTTTATGTTACCTATTCCATGAAATATCATTTTTCTGTGATTGAAACCAAAGATATATGAAAATGTTGTTTTATATATCTGTTATCTTTCTATATGGATTCGGATTGAAACACAATTTTTCGATTATACCTAATTTATAAACTATAAATTATAAAGTGCAATTCAAGTAATTCAACATCATGGTGGTTTCTTGTTCTGTGTCTGGTTGTGTCAATAGGTGACTGAAAGGAAGCAAAGTTCCTTTTTTTCGTAAGTTATGCATTGTTATATCTTATGTAAACTTATTATTAGTTAGGTATGTAAAAACTATAATACGATTGTTCCCATTAGATTTCTATTAAAAAATCCAGAAAGGAATCAACTGTGGATTACTGTTATACGTCGGAAACGGGTTGTTCCTACCAAAAATAGTTGTATTTGTAATGAACACTATGTACAGTCTAAGTATGACTTAAAACCAGGAGGTAATTATAAACTATACTTGAAGGAGACGGCTATTCCATCTATGATTCCTGATAATTGTATTCATACAAGTGTAATGAAGTAATAAATACTCATTGTTAACATTTGTTGTGTTGATTAGTAATATACCTATGCTTTATAATATTATAATATTTATAATTATATGAAATATAAGTATGTAGGTCTCATTGTGGTGGGTGAAAGTATGTTGCTGAGAGTTTTAAATTTATAGTATAATCTGATCTTTATAGTTGTATTAATAATATGATTTTGCCATTTTAGATTAGAATCTATCACCTAGATATTTTACTTTTTGAACTGGATAAAATATAGTAGTGCAATTACATCTACTGTCATTATTAATAGCAATCACTGTATTTATACTAAATTCATTACAGTTTTTTTTTTTGATGAGGCTTAAGATAATTATTACCAATTGGTGACGATTTATTTATACTAAAGTTTATAAAGCAGGTTTTTGTTAAATTAAGTTCCAGGTGGTTATTGTCATTTGTCAAACCATATTTTGGCAAAACTTAACACACGAGTAGTAATTGTAAATTACTTGTATATCTTAAAAACTTATAACTCGCTTTAAAATTAAAATATAATATAATAGTCTAGGACATACCCTTGATAATAAACTTAGCTTTAAATTGTACAAGAGGTAAATTTACTCACATTTTTCAACTAACGGTGATGAACGTGATCGGCCGAGCGTACATTTTTCGATGTACGCACTTTTAAGACGGAAAAAAAACAAATGTCTGTGCAACGACTGCAACGTCCTTTTAATCGGGTGAATTCAGAAATTTTTAAAAAAAAAATCATGGAGTAATTAAATATTTCATGGATTAATCAATCGCATTGGCCCTGTTCGCATATGGCTGTCAGACTTCATAGGTCTTATGAGACTTTATCACTGAGTCGGCTATCTAGTTGTTTTATATATCTGTGATTTCGCTGAATTATATTTAAAAATTTTTGCTCACCGAATTGTATATGTCTGGGTAAAATAAAATTATTTATACAATTTACGTGTACATACGTTTTTATTTATTTTTTTTTTGTTTTTTGTTAGTAAATAGTAGTTAGATTTGACCTTTTATTATGAAATAAAATGAACGGAAACTTTAAATCCCTGGGTATGTATCACATATTTATTTATGGTAGGTACTTCGTGAAAATAATTAAAAAGTCATAAAAATACTACTTTTGTAAAGTAGACGCTAATTCTCGTTTAATAATAATATTAGATTTACTAGTTCCAATGGAATAATATAAAATATTAATAACATTTACATAAAAAGTTTATTTAATATTATTTTTTTAATGGATTTGTAGATTGAACATATTTTTGACAGGAAGACGCCCATAAGACAATTTACGTAAGCTGGAAAATACATCATGTTTTAGACCTTAGCGTTTGTGCCCTTCGTTTGTATCACATTTTTATTTTTATTTTTTCGCGAGAAAAAATTACGAAGAACTAGACTTTTACAACGTATACACGTTTGAAATATTATCCAAAAAATGTTACTACGTGAACTACATAACGTCAAAAACACATCGCGAGAAAAAAAAATGTGTGTACATATTTACAGTGTAAATTCTTGTTTGGATGGACTTATATTGAAATAGTTTTCATCAAACTCAAAAGAAATACTGACGTTTAATAAAGTTTCAACACTGCGTAGGTTTAGAGGTAATTTATATACTTTTTCGATGAAAACGAATCAAAGATCAGTGAAATATTTTTGATTTTGAGGCGTTAGCGAGAAAGTTATTGGTTTTTGCATTGACGTGAAATGAAATAATTATTGTTGAACGAGTAAAGAAAATCCTCGACACAAAACAAGTAAAACAATACTCAAAAATTTCAACGCGTTGCGTTATAGTTTAGAATAACTAAATTATTTCCCCAGTTCATTTGTACAACAAATTAGTTGTTGAACAAATGTCGCAACATCGAAAAACTTTGCAGGCACTTGTAATGTGTTAATTTATTTTTTAAACAATATATACAATCTGTACCTTATAAGTACTATAAAAATATTTGATAAATTAATGTACAACTGATGAACTCTTTGATGGAAAAAAAATTACCTAGTGGTGGCACTTTTTTCTTTGTTAATTATGAATTTTAATTAATATTCTAAAAGATCATGGCACCAATATTTCTTGAGCCGTCTCTATGGGGTCACCAGAAATTGTTGGTGTATATAATATAAGGAGTTTGGAACGAGGAAGTTAAGAGTCGAGATTTTTATCGAATACTACTGCTTTTTCGCTTTCAGTTTTCATTTTGAAGCCTGTATGGCTGTATGAAGCGTTATATTATCAACTTATGGAAGGGGTTAGTGGTTTTACGAAAGGCAATATTTTGGAAAGTTTGAACTTTATTGACACTTGAGCACTGTTCCATATCAACTGCAGTCTATAACGTCACATAGGCTTGGGATGCATGGAGTTTATGTGTTACTTGTGATATAACTCACGAAAAGTCGGTAACTACGGGTTAGGATCATCTCGGTTGGATTTCCGCCGAATATTTGGTGTCTTGGCGTACCATCTAGACGCGTAATCGTTTTTCGAAATCAATTCCGACCCATCGACTTTGTACAATCTACATACGTGAATTCGGAGAGAAAACTATAGTTGGAAATTACTAGCCCTTTAGTTATAAAGCGTTATCTTCACTACGGTTTTCTTCTCGTTTCATTTATGGCACCACGTCGACGACTTACGATTTCTTATGGTACAATATGAAACGGGAAGTGAATCGTTGTCAAGATAGCATGACATTATACTGTACACGCAAACACACACACCCACACACAAATACACACACACACACACACACACACACACACACCCACACACCCACACACCCACACACACACACACACACACACACACACACACACACACACACACACACACACACACACGTGCGCGCGCGTATATGTACTTATATATAGGCAATATATTATGTAGTTTTGTATCAGTATGATATTGTATTGGTGTACAAGACCGGCTATAGTTTTTCTAGCGGTTCGTTACAACCAATTTAACCGATTGACTTAGTCGCGGTCGTCGGTTCGAGCTCACAATTTAAAGCAAACGTTATCTTTTCGTTTCGTAACTAATTCCAAAAAGGGCCTTGATCGTTATTGCTACAGTTGGTTTTACAGCGAGCGTACAAAACTTAACTTATATAATTAATTGGAATAATATGCGCCCAAAAGTTTTTTATGCTTGGAAATTAAATCAGTTGTGATTTCGCGTGGAAAATACGGTCGAATACGATTCGGGTGTATACTTGTAATTTGTGGGTGTTTTTTTTTTTTTTTTTTTTTTTTTTTTTTTTTTTAGTGAAGCGACAAATCTTACTAACGATTTTTTAGAGTTTTATACCATATTGCACTTAATATTAACTAAAGAATAATGTCATGTTGGAGAGGAGTTAATTTACACAAATGGAAACTTAAATCTGAGTAACGAAATAAGGTAATAAAATATGATATGTTAAATCCAGTTAGTACACGAAATAATAATCAAGTCAAAATATAATAAATTATCACCATACTATTTATCACATGTCCTATTTCGTCTAAGATTCTCGTTTAAATAATATATTAGTGCCGGTATTATGTGGACTAGATTTTTTAAATTAAATTTATATTAAAAATAGTAGATTTTGACAAAATTTTAATGATAAAAAAAAAATCAATTAGGTAACTAATCATGTTATTTTGCGTAAAGTAATTTTTGGAATTTAATGATTGATGAGAAAATTCTTAAGCAAAATTTTTTCATGTATTATTAAGTAAAAAATAATAATAAAACTAATAATTTTGATTACTTACATATTTACGAAATAATGATATTAATGCACTTATATCGTGCAATGTTCAAAAATAATTATAAATAGGAATATAACGAGTTGATAATTTAAATCAGACTAGAATCTATTTCACAATATGGACCAACCACTAATCAAATGACAATTAGTTTTTATACATCTAAAGACTGAGGTTCAGAGTTATTTTTTGCGAATTTTCAGCGAGCGTTAAGTTAGAAAAATATTAAAAATTTCTCATATTACCGTGATGTCTCGACATCATGTTAATGTCATTCATAAATCAGTGAATTAAAATATTGTATTTGCGTGAGAAAAATCAATTCGTCGAGACTTTAAACAAGAATTATTAATCGTGAATAAAAGGTGTTCTGAGTTTCATTATATTGTATTCTTTTATAGCCTTATTAAACACAATTAAAAAAAAAAAAAACACTCATGTCCGAGGCATGTCCTGGAGTTATTTCGTCCAGTTCGCTACGTGAGGCACAGACGACGCCACATATATTTCACTTGGTAGGGAGGGTGGGCTGCATACAATTAAAATTTATTGTAGCGTGCGAGACGAGAAATAATATTCATGGAGACGTAAACGATGACTTTTAAACAACGTTTATGATAACATTTTTGCTGTTTGGTTCGTTCTGAGTGACGAATGGGTGTACTTAATTTTCTTATCTTTGTATTCCGTTAATTCAAAAATAGAATAGTGGCGTGAGTCACTTTTATCGTGTAAATAATTATCTTAAAACGCCATGCAAATACAATTGGAATAAATTAATGAAAAATATGCTAAGTAGGTACATCTCGATTATTGATAAATATTCTCTAATTGGTATACTACTGTAACTGTATATTTAGGTTTTTACGAACACTATTGATAAATCGCTTATTAAAGTATAATCTGTATTTACTTTCTAATTAGCTCAAACGGCGCATGCAAATTTCATGCAAAATATTTTCAAAAGCATTATAGTTAAAAAAAAAAAAAAAAAACACTGTCAAATCAACAGTTAACTACCTACGCTGAAAGTCATAAGGAAATTCTTTTTATTACGACTACTATTTCTACCGCATGTAAAAGTTGCGTTTGATTCGAAAACAAGTGAACTTTGAAATTATAATCGATTCGAAAACATTTTTGAAAATACCGATGAAATCTTAACGCTCCAAACCGAATGATTTAATTATCATGTGGATATGAACCGAATCGAATATTAGACACTAGCCGACGTGTTATTTGTTTCGATGTGGGTAACGTTTATCAAACACGTTCAACGACGTGCGACCGTAAAACAATTAAATAAGTAATTTAAATATTGATTTTTATTTTTTTTTAGTTACGTAACTAGTGTGCGCTTAATACTTATCACTTGATCGTAATACGGAATAGGGTTTTTCGCTCGAGAGGAGGTACTCGGGTGAATTTTTAATTATAAAAATATTTCACTTTGGTTTTAAGCCATTTTACCGTAATTATAGGTCGTGCCAGACGTGGCGCATATGAAATTTAATAAAAAAAAAAAAAAATCTGATCTCAAAGGGTTAGTCAGTTATGTATTTAATCACGTTCCGTGCGCTTAGCGCAAAATTAAATTTCTTCTCGGGTCATTGATCCGACCGGCGACGTGGGTGGACGGACAGTTTTCGGGTCCCGCGGTCATGTGTACGGAGCCGGGTCCGGGCGGCGGCGACGGCGGCGGTGGCCTTCACGTGATATTTTTTGTGTTGATAAATCATCGGGTGACATAGCGATCGAGAACTTTATGCTAATGATGAAAAACAAAACAAAACAAAACAAAAAAAAAACCCGTACGAACTCGTAAAATCCGCGAGGTCACGCCGTCGGGACGTCCAGGTGCGTGGTAAAAAAAAAAACCAACGTCTATGTTATGTCGTCACGATATTCTTTTCCGTTCGTCGTTACGTCGACGACAAGTTTTACTGCGTTCCGGTCGGTCGTCGGTCTAATTCGTCCGGACCACGGCAATATTGTATTATCATGGCGGGGTCGCGCGCCGTACGACGTGCTATATGAAATACGACGGTCCGCCGTTTTATTTGTTCCACCGCCGCCTAGACCCGACGGAAATAATGACTTGAAACGATAAAATATCGCGTCCGCACGCCGCCTATACCTCGTTTCTCTCCGACGATGTCTGGTCAAACGTCGCCCGGACGTCATAACACAGAAAGAACAAAGGAGAGCGCGCGCGTTGCGTGTGTGCGTGTGGATTTTTTTTATTATTGTTATTTAAACGTGCAAGCGCAGAAGAATCACGAAAATTTTAAATGAACCTTGACCGAAACTTTCGGCTCGGTAAAATAATTTAAATCGCGAGTCAAATAAATTCACCCGAGGGATGAGCCTCGAAATGTACGCCTGTGTTATGTCGTTGTGTTTATGTACTTTGAAAACAAAACGCTGTATACGTTTAGTGTGATTTACGTCTTTTGTGTTACGTATTTTGAAAAAAAAAAAAACGGCATGCTAAACGAA
This sequence comes from Therioaphis trifolii, assembly GCA_027580255.1. Classification (NCBI taxonomy): domain Eukaryota; kingdom Metazoa; phylum Arthropoda; class Insecta; order Hemiptera; family Aphididae; genus Therioaphis; species Therioaphis trifolii. Next base: position 3,643,801 of record CM050406.1, on the reverse strand, counting down.
TCAAGTCCGTGCCATATTTCGTTGACAAAACGGTATAATAAATTATGAAATATTTTTTAAAAGTTTTCAACTTAAAATATTATTACGATAATATGTATGACTGGGCGATTCGAGTATTAAATCTGATTTGTCGAGTGCGATAACTCTCAAAGCTAATGTTTGGATATTTTCTCAATTATTTCAAAATTAATTTCGATTTTTATGTTCAAATAACCTTAATGTGTTGTTTTATACTTATTGATACGTATAATATATTATATACTTCACGTTGTTTTACTAATCGAAAACTGTTGAGATGTTTCGTTAAAAAAAAATTTTACTCTACGTTTTATAAATTCGTCTATCTCGTAATTTTTTTAATAATATTTCAGAGCAATTTAATATTTTCCCTTTTTATTTACATGGATTTAAATTTTAATTAATATTCTTATGTATTGTACGTATATCTGATTTTTATTTAATTTTAATGTCAATGTTTTATTTTAGCTTAGAAAATTAAATTAAACGGTAGTTCATGCATTTTGCACTGTTGAAGTACAAAATAAAACAAATTATGAATGATTTGTTTCTTATGAATTGAAAACTTGGAAAAATATTTTTTATTTTAAATAATTTTCTTGAAGTAATGTAATTATTAAACGTATTATATTGATTTATGTAAATAGATATGTATGTGAAAAATTATATACATTCAGAACAAAATCCTTGATTGTTGATCTATTTTTACTATTTTACTCAATTGACTTATATTATTATAATTTTTATTTTGATAAATCTTTTCCAAATTTTCAATAGAGTTATAATTTATGCTGTCCTTTGAAATGATATTGTTGGTGAAATGTTATTGTCGATGATAGCACTGTTGAAGTACAAAATAAAACAAATTATGAATGATTTGTTTCTTATGAATCGAAAACTTGAAAAAATATTTTTGGTTTTAAATAATTTTCTTGAAGTAATGTAATTATAAAACGTATTATATTTATTTATGTATATAGATATATGTGTGAAAAATTATATACATCCAAAACAAAGTCCTTGATTGTTGATATATTTTTATTTTTTTACTCAATGTATTTATATCACGAGTACTTATAACCTCGTACTATAATTTTTATTTTTATACATCTTTTCCAAATTTTCAATTAGAGTTATTATTTATTGTCTTTTGAAATGTTATTATCGGTGATACAAAGGACGGGCATACGATTAAAAAAGAAAAGAAAAGTAAAACATTTCTGTCGTCAAATATTTCAATTTCACACAAGTAAATATAATGAACCATAGGAATGCATCGTGAAAAATAGAAAGAAATGAATTTGTATTTTCGTCATCATTATTTTATTGATCATCTTATTTGTGTCATTATTGGGGATTGTGCTCAAGTTTTTCTGTCCCGTATAACATCCTCTGATTCGCGCAATCAGTAAATTTTGATAGCGTCTTCACAGGAGACGTTTTATATTTTTATTTGTAATACTGAACGAATTCAGAATTCAATAAAGTTACTATTAAAAATAAAATCTTCCGAGAATTCTGATATGTAGAGATCATGTCACGTGCACGTCATATAACTTCAAATTTCATTGAAGTCATTGCGTTTTATCGTCCATGTTATTGTTCTAAAATTTTACTACCGAAAATGAAAAAGTAATTTCAATTATTAATACTATTATTATACTATAAAATTAATTTAATCTTTCTTTTACCGAGTGAATATAAACTATAGTTCTTAAAAATACTGATTTCGTTGGTCCATAAGGTTTTACAAAAGTAAGTTTTATAAAAGTTTCATAAAAAAAAGTAAATACATTTTAATTTTATCAGTTTCAAAAGAAAATATTACGAGATTAGACTATTTACTTCCCTTAAAAAAAAAAAAAAAAAAAAAAAAACAAAACAAAGCGTGCTTTTGAATGCTACTTTGATTCAACTAAGTACAAGACATTAATAAATGTCAAGATAACTGTAAACACAAATGATGTTTCAGATGTTCTACCAAATAAACTTCTCGTTTCATGGTCAATGATTTTATTGTTTATGATAAAAACGATATAGATGTCTTATAAATAGATTAAAAAGGAAAATTCGTTTGGTACCGACAGTCGACTGTAGGTATTCGTAGACGTAAGATATGCACTTCGGCTATATCAACGTGAGATAACGTGGCCTTATGTTTTTAAAATTCAAAGCAGCAGTTGATCGTTCCATATTGAGTCAACAAATTTAAAATAGAGATAAGTGAAAAGAGAAAACAAATATATGGAACCTTTCGTTACTTGATGAATCGTCGCTTCCGTTGTCGAATTGAGGCTGGGACATTACCATTCCCACTTCACACGTTTAATTTGGATCTCAATTCTTCTATTTTATGCACTTGACGCTTTTGAACTAGGTCGAGTGCGATTTCCAGCGTATAATGTTTGACATTGTTCTGCGTTGATCTATGACAAGATGGCACTGCTGATCTGTAGTACACGTCACAACTGGGCATGGTTTATAATAATTAATCTTCTGTTGTCGAATCTACGAGCTTTTCCTTTAATACTCCATCGGTTCCCGCAAATCGGACGTTTGTTACATTATCTCAATAACGCTTTCAAAATTACTAAATCGTCTTAAGTACAACACGAAGGTACACAATTTGTGATATGCACATAAATAATAATTTTCCTGTCCTCTTCTATTTTCGCTAAGTTTTAATGTATTATTTATTATTAATTGGTAAAAATGGCACAATAAAAGGATTTTTTTTCGAAAGTTTAATCAAGAAATAAAACAGACATACAACTTTCGGATTTTTTTTCACAATGTTTCAATTAACAGTTTTTCGAAGAAAAAAAAGGTACAATGTACTGTAATATACATTACATCACTCTGATAAAAATCTATAGAGGAAATCAAATAACAGTGAAATAGATTTGAAATAGATATTTGATAAATTATTGAAATAGCTACTAACACTCGCATTCATTTTGATGAATATTTAATGAAATCGAGTTGAAATTTTTTCTACATTTTGAAAGCCAAACATTTATTTTGAACAAAGTATTATTCGTTGTGAGTTCTCAGGTCAAATATTCAACGAAAGAATGATTATTTCATAGAAAATAACATAGTGCTTGTATTGGTATCATTGAAAACACTTATTGTATTTGATATATTATAAAAACGGGTCTTCGCCGGTAAAAAAATATATTTTGGCGCTATGATTCAAATAAAGTATTTCGTGGCGTCGGCAAGACTTAAAAGTTCCTATTAAATTTATTATTATTATTATTATTTTAATTAAAAAGCTATTTATTGATAGTATACACGGAGCATATTTTTTTAAACGATATTAGCGAGAGAATTAAATGACAAATGAAAAATCGTGTTCATCGATGAATGTGGAATTTCTATGGATGTATAAAATTAAATATTTTATCACCATGGCCATGCAAAACAATGTTGATAATTAAAATTGAATATTGTGGTAAAAATATTTTTCAATGATTTTTCAAGGTTCATTACCGACGTTATTATTTTCAAAATAAAATTAATTCACGTTTTACCACTCGATATTAATTTGCATACATTTTTTGACGTGGACTATCAATGAATTGTTTTGCTTTTTCAAATTATATTTAAACTCGTTAAATAATTTAAATACCAATACTTTCGTGTTCGAGTGTCAAAATGCATACGACTAATTGTAAAAAGCTTTGATGTGGGACCCCTTTGACGAAAAGTGTTAAGTACATCAAACTATTATGAAAATTCGCGTGAACACATTAAACGATATTACAAAAATATTTATGTGCCAAAGTTATTTGATAAACATTAAATACGTGTGAAAACACGCATGGGTGGTTGTAGGTTGGTTATTACATTTTTCAATGTTAATTGGAGTAAAACGACCTTAGAAAATGTGGTGCGAGCTTAAATTATTTTTTGATCAACAGTTCATTCGGGCATTAGGCATGTGTAGGATTGAAGAAAAAACTATTATAGTAAACTGCACTTTATATTATTACTATAACGTAATGTACGAAATGAGCTATAAAATTGTAAATTAAGTCTTCAACAATAGATTTATTGTTTTGAAGTAACTATAAAATGAATTTATTGAGAAATAAAAAAGTGAAATATTTAATGACGAAATACGTATATATATATATTTACTATACGAGTGTTAGGTAGGATAAATTTAAAGGTTTAATTTCATTCAACAAAATGTATTAAACTGTAATATCCTTTACTTTAGTACATTATTTTATACACTTTTAATGTCTAATGAAAATATTATTTTATATCAGATTATTTATGTGTTTGAGTTTAATACTGTGTACACGACAACGGAATGAAATGTGAAAACTGGATCAACATATTTTTTCTATTTCTAGGGTTGAAAACTTAGTAATTGCCGTTAAAAAAAAAAAACCTCGGCTAAGACTCTAATTATTTAAGTTTACGATAACGTTTCCAAAATTCAAATTGATCTTTAAACATGAATATTATCATCATTCGGTTCATATTGAATAAGTTATGCGTTCGTGTTATGTATTTTGTACGTGATTTTGGTGATTGGGCTGAATTCGCTGATAGATTCAAACGGTTATACACTTATACACCTCCCAGGTGGCAAAGTATTTTAATTTTCAATTTCACAACAGTGATACATTATAATATTGAGCGGGACAAAGCAATAATTATGCACAAACATGTTTAAACCGTAAACCTGATACATTATTCAATACCAATGTAACTTAAGTAATCAAGCTATTTATACGTGATTTTCTGACGTATTTACATTGGACTAAACGAGCTTGTCGACGTTTAGTGAATAATGATTTCGCGGAGCGTAAGTCAAAAATAATCCAGTTCCACGCTAAAAACTCCAACGCGTAGTGCCAAATTTATATTAGAAAAACGGATATTTTGTTAACTTTTAGTGACACGCGAAATACGCGAAAAGTGCGGCGTGATTACTTTTGAATAATTATGTAAAAACCAACAATGTACATAATATCATTCGCGAAAGGTGACTCGTTTATATTTCGTGTTAACGTTTCAAAGGGTTTCAAAACGTATTTGTTTCAAACAATCGAAAACGATCTGCAGAGTTCAGCGGACGCGATAGAAAATCACCTATAACTGATCACCGAGAGCCAAGCAGTACCGTTTTCGCATTAGGGCAATTCCTTTCACGAGTCGAATGACGCGTGAACACGTTTTTGGGAAATCCATCATTTCGATAAATCTTTTGAGGTGCGTTTTCGATTCAAAACTTACACAATTGTACACTTATAAGTTCGTAAAATCGTATAATTATTGATTTTATTTCCGGGTGACGAGAATTTTCACGCACTCCATTGACAAATGAGCTCAGTGTATGTGAATATGACTAACTCGAGTAGTCTAAGTTGAATCAGTACAAGGACTTTCAATTAAAGGCTGACAGTTTATGTAAAAGGAGTTTGACTCAATAAGTCCGGAGTAAAACTGGGAAACGTTTTTAACTAGATTAGAAAAAAAGTTTATAATTAAATCTGCAAGACAACGAGGATAGGAGTTTTTAAGATTGTAAACATACTAAAGCAACGAAATATTAGAAGGGTAGAGAAAAATAAAGATTATGAAATAGCCAGTACCTATTAAAAACAGCCGGTAGGATAATAGCGATGGGAGTTCGTCCTTTATCTCCACAGCCCTCGAAAAGATAATGGTGATTAGTGTGTTGAATCTTAAAGAAAAAATTATCCATTTCTTTATTAAAACTATCCTAATCAAAGTTTTAGTGCAGTATATATCACATAATATTAATTAATTAATTAATATTCACATATTTCACTTTATTTTTTTTGATTATTACTAGAAGGTATTTTTAATTCAAAATGTTATGCAATTTAAATTCTAAATTCGGTATAAATTCCCTCGCACTAAATGATTGTAAACATGTTTTTTCATCTATGTTTCAAGTTTTATAACGATTGAAGAAACCAATCATTTTGTATACACATTTTAAGTTGAAAATCGATGTGGAAACAACCGATTCAGTTAAAATTCTTACTAAACGCGTAAAAAAAAAAAGTCTAACTAATGATTTTTATAAATTTTTTCGTATCGTTAGTAAAGTGTTTGAGTAAGGTTACATTACATTTTCAAGCCTTAAAGTTTTTCCTGGATTTGTCGGCAGTTTATTCATACGTTTCGAATAACTATTTTAAATAAAGAAAAATGACTTCTTTAAAGTACCATTCAGACAACATTTATGATCTATAGTGTAACCGAACGTAATGCTGGCTATTGGAAAACATTTTCCCATAAAAAAAGCACCAATGTGTAAAGCCAATAGATGATTCACTTCAATCAGAATCCAATAAAATGACGTCCGCGTGTCGTCAAATTAAACACTCGAAATTCAAATAAAACACAATTTTATTGGTCTAGCAAAATTCGCGCTTGCATCCATGACGGATACTGTAACGCAAGTTTGAGAAGTGATAGTTGACGATATTTTTTTCTCCGCCTGTCGTACTTATTACTGCGTGGCTTTATTGTTCTGCAATGACGTCATTCGAACATACCATGCGCACAGCGGGATGTGTAGTAGTATTGGTAAACATCTGAATGTATTTATGTACGTATGTATGAATGTATTTGAATAGTAGTAGTTATTGGATATTGTATTTAGATGAGATGATCAATTTGCATAGAAATAAGTGTGTGTGTGTGTGTGTGTGTGTGTATGTGTGTGTGTATGCCGCCATACGTATATTATGTATTTATGTATATGTAAACTTTTTTTTTCAATTCATACGATTCGAAGGCACGTGTATAAAGTTTTCTTTCGAATAATTTAATTTAACTTTGTACGTTCGTACGATATTCATTACGTTATGTATTATTAGATTCTTTCATTATTATTATATATTTTATTCAGATTTAAAGAATAATCCATCAACGAGATTAAGTCTGTTCAATTACACCCTAATTTTGAATCGGTACTCAGGTGATTTCGATTTATTTGAATAACGTCGATTGCACGGATACAACCGCTGAAAATTAAAGTATTTATTATGACATGTGAAGATGAAAATGTATTGCGGACGACTCATTAATTATTCTTTCGTCGATTTCGTATGTTTTTTTAAGAATTATTTTAAATAGTTTTTCTCACCACAGTCACTTATTGTAATAATCAAACAAATAATAATTTATTTTCCAAAAAAAAAAAATTAGATATATATATATATATATATGTGTGTGTGTATATATATTAAAAATAATAATAACAACGATTAAAATAATTTTTATTATTTCAACTCAATAGATTATTTAAGCGATAATTTCAGTGAAACGAATATTATTTTGTACACGGATGAAGTGTAGGTGATTAAAAATAATAATATGTTTAATGTACGGAAAAAAATTCTAATGGTCCCGGCAGCAATTTAAATGTGTTATGTGGGACGTGTATAGGATCAGAATAATAAATTTGAATTAATTATGACGTAGAACCAAATGTATAATTATATATTTAATATTTCTGATTTTAAGTACCAAACGTCTAATAGCACATTATTGCATTGGTGAGACGAGTGGGCGGGTTTGATTATTTACGTACAGTAGACTTGTTTGACTTTAGTGCACGTAAGACGTATAATTAACAAATTTGAATAAAAAAAAAAAAAAAAAATGATTCACATGCAAAATCGTCAGATATTGGCAATAAAAATTATGTGTGGTAAACGTTGTAAATAATTATAACCGTAGATTCTATATTTTTTTCATAACCTATGAACACTTGAATCTGCTCTTACCCGTTTTTCCGTTAGCTCATGTCGTTCCGAAGAAGCGCCCACCGAATACTATCACACGAATGCAATACGTATATGGTTTTTATCTGAAAAAATCATGTTTCACAAAACGTGTACCCAAAATACGTCACGCGCAGTTTAGACGTATTTTCGAATTGTATCTACAAACCGATAGGTCGGCGTTGTTAAAATTAAGTCAGCAGTGGGTTGACATTTTTGAGTTTGCTGAAAATTAAAAGGCCTCAGACAAGTGCTCCTGAAATTATCAGTCGATTTCGTCGCTGCGAAACGCATTAAAAACTATATTCTAATTATATACATATAAACATAGCATCGTTTACAGTGTTACCGGTTAAGTTATGTCTTACCGATATTAGTAAAGTTCTAAACAAATAACTATAACTGGGTGAGTATTCATTAAGAGTGTGTTTTTCGAATACCAATAAGGATATAATCGTGAAAACTCCAAATTACTAATTAATAATTTGGTTTCAGTGATTTTGCAGGGTTGAAATTTAATTTTCAGTAAACAAAGTGAGCACTGCTAGAATTTGTAAATTTCTGTCTACATCGTGTCCCGATATTATCGTTCACAATTTGTGGTCATTATCTGATAGATCATGTATGCGATTTTTTTTTTTTTTTTTTGTTCAGTTAACCATTTCACTTATATTTAATATTACACAGAAGACGTCGTCGAGCATTTTGAGTTTTACATTGAACGTGTATTATATAATGACGCGTTGATGAGTTTTCGATGGAGATTAATACAGTTTTTGTCATAAAATTAAAAAATAATACTATATTTTTTTCTGTTTTTTTTTTCTTTAACAATTTAACGATTGATACCGGTACTCGTGTATATTACATCCGTCGATTGTCTGAAAAAAAAGATTACTCACTTACTCACACCGGCGCTTTGTATTGATGAACGTTCGTTTCAACACCGCGATTATTTTGTAAACGAGAACTTGGGCCTAAGTAATGGTGGCGGAATGGAATAATTTTCCGAGACAATCGTGTGGTCTAGAGAAAAATAATAAACAAATTGAAGTTTTTAATGAAATCGTTGGAGTTCACCCCGTGTGTTCGTTATTCCGTTCTCGTTTCTCCAAACACACATTTCTCTCGGAAAATCGTTTCAACCCACGACGTATGGTGAACAGGACCCAGCGTCGGTGATTGGCAGGAGAGGTTTTTTTTTTCCCCCCAGACGGTTGTAAGGATTAATCTACACAAGTACCCTGATAACCGTATTATTATTTAACGCTTATTATTGTTCGGAAAACTTTTCTACGTTCTCGCTGTACTGTGCATTATTGTTACATTATAACGTAATTTATGCTGATCGATTATCGCGCGGTTTCTTTGTTCGAGGACGTGTGTGCGGAGACAAAACAGCGATCACAAAACATTTGTATCACGCCTGTCGAATAATCATTTGAAAATAATTCACGCTCAAGTAGTAGATTGACCTGTCTGACGTGTCTTTTCTATCAATTAATTAATTGATACACACGGACGTCGACGATTATTTATTCAGAACGGAGCACTCTAGCCGTTCTCCGTTCCGTGATCGGAGACTAGGAAGTGCGGTTGGATCCTCTTAAAAATAAACGGGTCCGGTAGTCGGCGATATAGGAATAGCCGTGCGAAAAAACGGTTCCATCGTTACACTGTAATTACATGCATTAAACGGCGATGCTTTATGAACAATTTTTCCCGTGGAATCGACCGAAAATCGTCCCGTCCGCGTGAAAAGTGTCTGTTCTGTATGCCCAGACGGAAAGCTATTCACAGCAGTTAGGCACTAGGCGTTTGAAAACTTGGAAAAAATCCACTCGCAACACAAAAGCAATTATTATCGTACTCGGACGTTGAATATTTTCGACCCGTTACCGACGTTTATGCGTACGGTTCGCCGTCGATATGAAGTCATGAAATAGTAAGGTATCTAATTTTTTTTTCAATTTTTTCGACAAGACGCGTTTTATGTACACAAATATATTTTTATGATTTCGATTTTGACGGTGTAACACATTGATGCTAGAAGCTTACTACGTTGTAACACACGTCATTGTAGTGTTTTTCATACGCGTAAATTACCCGATCTCTAAAGAGTTTATATTATTTCCAAGAATTATTTTTCATTAATTATTAAACTCTATTGGTTTTAATTCGACCGTATCAAACTAGTCGATGCGCTTGATTTCACCGCGATTGAAAAATCCAACGCAAGACCATGAAGCTACTTACCAAACAAAAGATCCATTATTTGATTAATTCAATGACATTTTCATTGTTTTTTATCCATTTAAGACTGATGACTGCATTAACTGTTAGATTGAGACTTTTGTTTCATTTTTTATGACCAAAAAATTGTTGACTATCAATTAGAATTGAAAATAAATGAAATGATAACATTTCAAGTTTTTGTTAATATTGTATATTCGTACTGCAGCCCATGTCTATTTGGCTAAGTATCTACAAGTTGTTTTAATACTACGTTACCTCATGTTTTTTTCAAATAATGCCGTTGAATATCGTTATAAATTTGCGATAGTAATGAATTTGTTACTCGAGAAAAACTTTAGATTGTAAAATCAAGTATTCTGTTGTTGAACCTATTTTACTATCACAATATAGAATAACATGCAACATATTTGTAAACTAACATTTTTAGTTTTGTTTTATGTCCAATAATTAGTATCTTTTAACATTGCTTTGTTGTAATAACAAAATTATTTTTTATGTTATATAACAACTATATATATATAAACACAAGTGCTAATGATGTTCTCTTTGAAACCACCACCGTAGTTACGTGTATACCTCCCTACATAGCTTTTGGTTTTGGGTTTTGGTGAATTAATATTATATAATAAACTTTGTACGAGTTCGCGATGGAACAAGTAACGTACAGTTAATATATAGATTAAAGTTTACACTGCGTTTTTCACCTTTAATTTTTTATTCGTTTCGTTCGCATTTATATGAGCTCTGACTGTTGGTCGGTGTATAAACAATACCGCTATTATTCATAATACACACTATAGCCGACACTTTTGTAACGAAAACGCAAAGAGTTTGGTGAATAATTTTCAGTTAGCAAAATTTGTATTCAATTACTGTTGAGTTACTAATGAAAGTAGAGCGAAAAATACCATGGCATTATCATATTGAACATTTCCTCAGTTTTTATTCATTTACCAGTCAATTATTTTATGCAAATCGGACGATAAAATGTACAAAGACTTTACTCTAAAAAATTATTTAAAAACGACTTTTAAAACGAAACTGATAATCACTTAGTGTGAATACTGTGCAAGTAGAAGTATTAAACAAAATCTAGGTATGGCATTTTAGGAAATATACGATTTTTTAACAAATTAATGTTTTCACGATCATTAGTACTTCATCGATATTCTTCATCGTAAAATAGCCATATTCTTCGAACAGCTCATTTAAAATTTCGACTTCAAACCCTGGATTTTCGTTCGTTTAGTTGTGTTTATTTGTTTTCGTTTGTGCTAGATCTCTCTCACAGTTGTTTGTGATTTACCTCGAACCAGGTAAGGATACTATACTTACACGATTCACGAAATTATCACTAAGAGACTTTCAAGATAATGAGAAAATTCAAAATAACTGTCATAGAAGTTAACGAAACAAAATGTTTTTACTGATTTTTTTTTAACTGGTAACAAATCATAATGATGATTTACCATTGACAGTCCAAACTTCAAATAGTTAAAATATTATGACTTAAAAATAAAGGTCCGTACGGTCGTGTCCATTTTACGTATACGATCCTGAAATCGAACACTGACATTGTGTTTGTGATTTTTCCAACATCTCTTCAGAAGGGTTACTCTCAGAGAAAGACCTTCTGAGAATCGCAGTTTATTTTTCTTTGCATCTGAATTATCGATTCGTCAATTGTTGTAGGACGAGTACTGCACTCTGTATTTGATGTGGTTTCGAAAAAAAAAGAAAAGAAAAGAAAAAACCATCCCTCTCCATTTAGTCAGTTGATTTCGGTATTCTTAATAGCATATGACGCAAGTTCTGTTTTTGGTAAAGAAGAATGTAAATACATTTTTTTTTTTTTTTACATCTGTGAAAGTGATTTTAGATTTTCTCGTTTTCCTGGAAGATACTGTATGCATTACAACTGTTATTCCATTCGTCAGACGGGGCAAATGGACTTGGCTGTGAGAAATTTGATCGTTTGAATAAAACTCGAGTAGAGACCACGGTAATATTTTATATTGGTCCACGTAGCCGTGTGATTGGCCGATGGATTTCGGCGGTTGAGTGGACCGGAACGTGCGGTGATCCGCTCAAGACGTAACGGAGAAGTGTGTCGAGAACCACCGCGAAAAGTGCGATAAAAATATTACGTTGAAGCAAAACCATGTAACTCTGAGTAAAAAAAACCCCTCTAGAAGACATTCTCTTTGCGACTTTCGAAGCTCATCGAAAGAAGCAAAATTTCGAGTCGGAAGACAATCGTACGTCATCTACGACACGAAATCAATCAGGAATATTATGCGTCGTGCGCGTAGATCACTACGTCCGAAATCACCTAAGAGCACGCCGGCAACACAGAATTCTTCAAGTACAATGAGAATAATATAGGTACTATCTTATACTGTCAGACAATTATTTGTCTGTTTGCTTGAAATCCGGTCGGCCATGTCGTTACTCGCGTTTCCCGTCATGAGTGTGCCGCGGCCGGACTCGAGTACTCGACGGAATACGCCGGGTCCCGATTCACGCCGTTTTTGAATATTCGGGGCCAGTGTTGGGAAATATCTAGATAAATTTATCTAGATAAGTTATCTAGATAACAATTATTTATCTTTTATCTTATCTAGATAAATTTATTTTCAGTTTTCTTTATCTTTATCTAGATAATATTTTAGTTATCTATGAGTACCTATCTAGGTAGGTAATTTATTTAAATGGCCTGAAAAAAAAAGGAAATTTAAAATATATTATTTTATACATTTTTTTTTAAATTAATCGAAACGATCACTGAGAAAAACTCGTGTGGAGGCCCAGGAAAGGAGATTATAATATGTACTATCATGAAAGTGAAGTAGCCATACGCACAAATTTGTTAAAAGATGCAGAAATGTATTATTATTTTAATTTTAAGTCAGAGAATGATTTGTCATCTTTTATGAAGTTTATTTGAAAAAGTACATGTATTTTTAAATGTTTTAGATTATGTATTTTTATTTTTTTACCTTATACCTGTAGGATGTAGATTCTGAATATTTTCAAAATTAAACATGAAATTATCTCAAATTTATCTAGATAACAATGTACTGATTTTTATCTTTATCTTAATAAAATGTATTATAATTATCTTTATCTGTATCTAGATAAAAATTTTTATAATCGTCTTTGTCTGTATCTAGATAAATTATTAGTTATCTATTCCCAACACCGTTCCGGGCCCGATCCGGGAGGTCGTGCGTCAGACAGCCGTCGGCGGCTCTGACGACGCGACGAGAACAGCCGCGAGCTGATTCAGCCGTGTCGTCGTGTTTTCGCGGTAGAATCAAAACATCGTCGCGGACCGTCCCGACGTCGACACGAGTCCGTCGTTTTCGTCGCGCGAAACGTTTCGGTTCCGTTCACGGGCGCAGGGAGGAGGAAACGATATGACGAAAAAAAAAACCCCCCGAAACGACGGTCTCTCGCGCCTCGGGAAGAATTCGCGGAATTCCATTTGGGTCCGGACGCCGGAGATCGTTTATCATAATACGACAGAATATGATCGCGTCGCGCTCTGGACGCGCGTCGTCGTTTGCCGTCACGGCGGTATTTCAATGTCCTCGACGGTCGTGTCGCGCGGGCGGACGGAGCGCGGAAACGGGGGACAGAGGAGGTGGCTGGACGCTATTGTGTTTTCCGGCGATCGGACGGACGGGTCAGTGGTACGGACGGCGACGGTTTTCGCGTACCGTGCGCGCGAAACTTTCGAGCCGTCCACTCGCGCGCCTTCCCCTCCCAAGCCACCCCGGTGGTCAAGGGGCGGCTACGCGGGGTGGTTCGTTCCGTTTGATTTATCGTGGATTCTCGGCGCGGCGAAGTATCTCTGTTGGTTTTACAACGACGCGACGTTTACTTTTCTTCTTCTTCTTCGTAGAAATTCTTTCTCTTACGGTTGGCGATAACGGGGCCCGCACCAATAATGTCCGACCACATCGGGAATTTCATCGAGACACCGCTTTGAAAGCGGCCGTTTTTCTCGATTCACAGGAGTTTTCCCAAGCGTGAGAAAAAGGTGTCTGAGAACCGAGTGAAAACGATATTATTGCCGTCAACGGGATTTTCATTAAATCGATTTTAGTTGGTCGTTATTCGAAAAAAAAAAAACAGTATCAGGTACTTCAAATTATTAACGCACTTCGACAGTACACTTTTACAGATATGGCAACAGTTTAAAAAATAGCTTACCGTTTTCGGTCAAAACATATAACTTTGAATTGTCTTGTTTTTGAAAGTTTTCATCGAACAAAATTATGTATTCTTTATGTTAAAACTTAATGCAAGTATACTACTGTAACGATTGCAATGACTAACTCATCATTAATATCGCGCTCAGACAAATATGCTTAGGTAAACAGAACACAGGGACGTGTAGAGTACGAATACTGAACGTAATATATGAGTGACCAGTCGAGTTTTAACATCAACGTAAACGAGTCAAGTTTTAATCATTAACGTAAAAGAGTAGCATTTTTATCATCAACGTAGAGACAAGTAATATTTGTCTCTACATAAATTAATTAATCGTTTCACACTTAATTTCTACAGGTGAAATAACCCACCTTAGATAAGTGTTTTAATAAATATATTTTTATAAAGTTGCTCGTTTCACTCGTACTCCGCTACACCTGTGGTCTACATACACTACCCTCAAGAACAGGGTTACTCAGGTGATAGTGTTAATTGTATCTTTACCTTTTATACTTATTTTATAAAGTTTATAATATATTCGCTGCACCTTTAATACACTAGGTACGTGTTAGTTTTTTTGAACGCAGGTCATACGTTTCTTGGACCTGTAAAATATAACTAGGAAAACTTTATTTATATATTATTTCAACGACCCGGTTCTCAAGACCGGTTAGTGTAGTAGGAATTAGCCAACCGACTGCTCCTTAAGTGGATAGAATAATATATAGATATCGACAGCCCCTTCATTCGAATTCAATCGAATAGAGCGAGGGAGGTGGGTTGCACTACCTTCCTCAAATACTTGACTGATGGTATTTAAAAAATTAAAAAAGTCATTAGTTGAATTTTTTATAAGCTCTTAATTTGAACTCCCACCGAATTACTGTTTTTACTTACATTTTTAGTTTTAAATATGCGTATATTAAATAATTGGTTGTTTATACGATGTTGAATAAAAAAAAAAAAAAAAGTCACAGTCATTCGGCTAAAACCGAACTTTCCAGTTAACTTTTACCAGCTAACTTACCAGCTTTTTAATTTTTTGTTATTTCATATCGTCATTAGTAGTAAGCTTATCACTTTTTAAATCATAACAAAGTAAGTTGAAAACAGTGGATCGAACATCAATATCAATACTGATTATTTCTACAAATCAAACAAATTATACATTCGAATAGAATATACAAAACCGCATTCATTTGCAGAGACTTTAAACATTAACTGAGGACGTAGCGTATCATACGCAGTTTTCTTGGTAGTTGGTAAATATAAACCCAATTTTTCTAGATCCGTACACGATATATATATATATATATATATATATATATATATACATATTCAGGACGTAGAGGATTAATTTATTGTTATTGTTCGCGTCTCGTTACGCGTCGGAAGAGGCCGCGCGTCGTCGTGATGATAAATATCTACCGCGCACGGGAGGAGATCGAGTCACGCCTAAGTAGTTTCTTAGATCAACAGACGTTGAGTGCGCAGAGGGCGTCGGCGGTAGTAATTTCGTTCCAGACACCGCTGGAGGGGGGCGGACCGAGAGCGGCGTGTGCCGTGACGATTATCGTACGACCGGGTGTCCGACATCTCACGGCAGACACGAGATCATTGCGAGTCCTCCTCCGACGTGATAATTCGTACGCGTCACACATTATTTCGCGTCTCGGGGCGTTTCGAGCGTACGCCGTCGGACGGATCGCCGGCGTTTATGCCGGTAAATCGTCTCGGCGGTTTAGACGGATTCACGTGTCACGCGGTACGTGCCCGGATCATACCCGCGCGCGCTTTTCGTCACGACCACGCGGCAACGACATCAAACAGGTACGCCGCGTGTGAGCGCCGTGTTATGCGGGCGTCGACATTGTTCACGGCTCTTCGTATCGTTGACCGTCAGGCAGGTGTGATCGAATTTATTATTATTATTTTTTTTTTTTTGAGTCGACGTAAAAAACGACGGCGGTGACAAAACGAAGAAAACCACGCAGCACCACCGCGATAGTACGAACGAAATTGAGAGAGAGAGAGAGAGAGAATGAAAAACACGGACACGAAATAAGTACATTGAAACCTCGGAATACCGGACACTATCGGTCGCCGAAATTTCGTCCGTTATTTAGAAGTGTCCGCTTTTGAGAGGAGAAAATAATAGGGGCGAAAATGTCTCCGTACCCGTGAAAACGTCTGCTATTTGGAGTTGTCCGTCATTCAGAGATGTCCGTTAAGGGGAGGTTTCACTGTATTGTGTTTCGTATACGCGTCAAGTAAGATAAAACGGTATACCTAGGGACCAGAATTGCATCTGATGGTAAGAGCGCATGACAGATGATACAACGCAAAGCATTAGCGAAAACTGCCTTTAGTAAAAAAAAAAAAAACACAAATTACTCACTTCAAAAAAGTTACATCTCAATATCAAGAAGAGACTTATTAAAACATACGTACTATAGAGTGTTGCGACGTACGGATGTAAAACACGGGTGATGAACGATACCGGAAAGAAAAAAACTAGAAGCGTTCGAGATGTGGTGTCGGAGGCTATAGTATGGAGAGGATAAGTGGGACAGGGCGGAAAACAAACGAAGAAGTACTCAGCATTGTGAAAGAAAAGCGTGCACTCGTAGAGTAGATGCGCTTAGAGCAAGGCGCTGGAAAACTGTTGGACATGCCCTGAAAAAATGCATACTACGTATGATATTAGAGAGTATACGTACATGATAGAAGGAAAGAAAACCGCAGGACGCCCACGAAACTCTTATGTAGGACAAATCAAATGTGATGCAACGGTCGAAATGTCTAAGGAACTCAATTAAAAAAGCGAGCAAACGATCAGAAAGGAGAATTGGAGTTGTAAACAGACCTTCGGGTTGAAAAAAAAAATTCAAAAAACAAAAAAATACGCGTGTTGAAGCGAACGCCAAACAAGATTTAGAGTGTTTACGGTTTTCGCATAGTTCCGGCGATAATATTCCTCGATCTCAATTTCGTAGCGCACACCTCTATATCGTTCACACACACACAAACACACACACACACACACACACACACACACACACACACACACACACACACACACACACACACACACACACACACACACCGGCACGGTGCTGACGAACTCGTTCGACGACGTGGACGCGTGGCGTTTGGAAATCTGGCGGTCTCCCGTTTTCACCGGCGCAACGTTAATTATTAGTTATTACTTATCGCGTGCACGTGCGAAGTGTCTAGCAGTCGGGCGGGACGTGTGCGCGCGCCGCGCGCGTGTGGTACGAGTTATTTACGGCGGAGTAAACGAAATCACAATTAAATATGATAAAACAAAATATCGAACCATGGCCTCAAATTCACACCTCGAGAAAAATTAACTCAATAATAATTAACCGATTGAGAATTGGACACACTCGACTAACACCTGGCCATTTAATGGACAACAAAGAACCAACATTATGCTCCTCGTGCAATGAAAAACTAACAATTAAACATATAATAACAGAATGCCGCTCATACACCACCGAAAAAAATCAAATATAATATCCCTCCAAACTTGTACGAAACAATAGGACCAATTATTTCCGACGACTTCATCCTCTTCCTCAAGAACACCGGACTGGACAAAACGATATAAAAATAAACAATAATTATCAAACATAACCTTTTTTAATATGTAAATAACCTAACAATCACTACACAGCTAAACCCAAAAAAAAAAAAAAAATGTAACTAATGGACATAGCTGCCGAAGTTGTAATTCGATCAATAAAAAAAAAAAAATAAATAAAAAAAACAAAAAAACAAAAAAAAACGAAATCACGCGTTATTACCATCGCGTTTACGCCGCCGCGACGACGACGAAGCACGGGGTGCGGCGCTATCGCGGAAAGCGCCGAAATCCCTTCCGCCGGCCGATTCGTCACGACGATATTTATCGCGGTTTAGGCACGGGTTAGGCTGAACGACGACCGTGTAAAACGCTCGATTTGCGAGCGCGCGCGTCTGACGATAACGTCGTGACGAGTGAACAGTGGCGCGTGGCGTAACGGCCGTCGTACATGTGCGCGACCCGTATAGGATTTCACGCAGGGCTGTGCACCAATATTGTAACCACAATAAACCCTTGAACATTTTTTCTAAAACACCCGTTTCAACCCGAACGCTCAATAATGACGTAAAACCCGAAATAACCCAAAAGAAATATCGGTTTAAAAGCCCGAATCGAATTTTATTTTAATTTAAAAATTTAGTGACACGATATTTTGGTAGTGTATTTGACGAGGATTATATTATATTTGGTATCAGTTTGTTATTAATACATTGTATTTTTTTGCCTCGGTGAATAAAAATAACTATCTCCCTATTTATACGCAATGTACTAATATGTTATTTACGTGCCAGCTATATCTACTATATTCTATAGACGTATAATGTTCGAAGTGTTTACCTACTGACATGGAATAAAGATTGTTATTTACGTACGTTTAGCTCGCCTCTCTATTCATTTACCATTATTTTGACAATTTTAATTTTCTGTACAATATCAAAATCACCAGTAACACAATTATTATTGAAGCTATTCGACATCGATTTGTTTGTTGGTTGTTGCATAATGATATTGCATACAAACGTCTTGTATTGTATTCCATTAATTCCTTCAAGAACCAGAATCCCTATGAACCGGAATAATTTGGGTTTTGAACACCCCAACAAATATTTGTAATTTTTACAACGGTTTTTAAACACCCGAATTCACAAAACCCTTAAAAATCATAACTCGAATAAATCATTCCGGTGCACATTCCTGATTTTACGGCGCTAAATCAATAATGGATGTCAACGCCGATTCGTAGGGTGTTTAAATTGTTGTTTTTATTGTACGCGGAACGTGTTTGCGCCGTCGGAATCGTCACGAGACCGCCGCGTTACGGAGCACAATAATGCGTACCCGCCGACTAGGTTACCACGGTGACCGTCGTGTTTTAAAACACACGTACACTTCATATCGCGCACGGTCGCCGCCGCGGTGGTGGTCGTATCGATGTTAGGAGTCGAACGATTAGATAGTCTCCTCGGTTCGCGATACAGCGTGGGGTTTTTAAAAGTCGATTCGATCGGTCTCGTGGTGGCAGTCGGTCGATTTGTAGGTACGCGTCTCGTTTGCTCCCACTCCTCGTCGAAGTCTACGTAAAATTAAATCGAACACCATTTCTCTTATTCGATATTTTATGTTTATAGTTCTACGACTTGAAACAGTAAATATACTCTCAAAACGCCATTACAATTCCTACTACATAAAACTACCATCGAATATTAACCCCGTAATAAAAAAAATGTCCTCAAATCTTATTCCTGACCAGCCTCTACGCAGATTGAAAAGAAACTGGAATCGCGACCTACTACTTGGAAAAAAGAAAAAAAAATCAAACATAGAACTATACAATCATTCTTACGTAAGAATGCTTGTATTTTATTAATTATCTAGAAGCACTAGATAATTAATAAAATCTAAAAAATTTTACGAAGGGTATTACCAGTGGGTGACTTCCCCTATCATGTGACTCATGTTATGATCATATTATTTATTATTGTTATCGTAATGAATTATTGTACAACTTATGTGTATACCTAGATTGTCTTTTTTTTAATAAAAAAAAAAAAAAAAAAAAAATTATAAAAAATAGTTCTACACCGACCGATTGTTGTATAATTGACGCGTTATGAACGAAAAAAAATAATTACACACCTAGTGTATGTATAACACACATTGTGTATGACATCATGTACCTAGTGTATAACATGACGCGCATGGTCATGTATAGTACTTGAAATATATTGCCACGGTCAAAAGAAAATCGTTTGGCTTAGTCTAAACTAATTATTCACGGCGCTCTTCGGATCACGTAGCATTATGTATCCATGTTTTTTTTTTTTGTCACGCTTAATCTATAATCTTATTGTGTCAAGTGCTACAGATTGTATATTTATCATACACACACACACACACACACACACACACACACACACACACACACACACACACATATATATATTATATTTATGTATAAAACTATAATATCAATCATATTAGGGGAATGCATACCATGTCTAGGTATTACACTCGTATTAATATATTATTATAATATACTTCGATTTTCCTATTTACACTGAGTAAAAGTAAAAACTAAATGCTTCGTCCGCCTACAAACTTCTCGATTCTATGCGGTACAATAATTATACTTTATACCGTACAGTTCGATTCGAAAACACTAGTCTACTCTTCATTGCTGCGGAAGCGTACTAATTTACCGATTCGATTTTTCGTTTCAGATAATTGCGGTGTTAAGAAATGCACAAAGTCCTCGACCAACGTGTTCCGTTCGTCGTGCGTCAAGTTCTCTCCGTCAGCGTCACCCAACAAGTGCGCCAAGTCCAGCAAACACCAGAACCATAGCGTGGTCAACCGCCGCCGGAGCAGCGACGCCAAAGACACTCAATCCATCTACCTAAACGAGTATGATCGGTTTTTCATTCGTTTCGATTTATTTTTACCCTCGATCGCGCCCCATGACTGTACGAATATGGTATAGTCCTCGTATAGTTCACGAACGACGGAAATAGTGAACACAGTTGTCCCATTCTCGCTGACATGACTGTTGTATAATAATAGGTATATAATTGAAGTACTGGAAAGCGCAGAAGTCCACATCAGATGGAACACGCACAAAACAGCAAAAAAAAAAAAAAAAAAAAAAAACCGGGTTGATAAAGCGATCTATCGCATTTCATCGGAAAAAAAATACAGCATATCGTCCGTACACAGACAGCGGAACGTTTGGTTTGATTTTTTTTGTCTTCAACTCAGGCCGTATTTCCCATTTGGCTTAAAAACTATAAAAACTCGTGCACTACTCGATTGTATTGATGCGTTTTGAAACGTTTACACGTTTTCCCTCGAATAAGGCATAATATATACGTCCGTGTATAGGTACACATATGTACACAAGTACGAATAGCCAATGAACAAACGTGACAATTTTCGACTGTATTTTTCTTATTTTGCTATTTTTATTTTTATTTTTTTTTGCTCTTTACACTGTCAACTTTCGATTATTTAAACGACTGACGTACCTACACGTGACAGATTCTATGACAAAGCGTATTTTTTATCCTATACTTACAACTTTTTCGAGTAATCATTTGTTTATTTTTAGTTAAACTAATACACGTGTTGAAAAAATCAGAATTTAATGCGATTTTTAAATGGTTTATGGTTTGTGAAAACGTGACGGGTGTATAAAAACTATAAAAATATAGAAATATAAAAATAAGATTGCAACGTTTTAACGAAAACGTCAACTCTTCGTCAACACATTTCGATTTATTCGCACTTGTTCATTTATCCAGAAAATCGACGGGACCAATTTGAACTCCGGTTCACCTTATAAATTACGCGAACTCTGATAGGCATTATCAATAATTTTTCGTTGTTGTTAAAGAAACATTAATAACGATTTTGATTTAGTTTCAAAGGAGTATTAACCAGTTCACGTAACTTTTTCAATTTACAAATATCGTTGGTATACATAATTACATTGACGTTATAGTAAAACCATTTCATTTTTCGTTACTTGACAGAAACTATTCGTTTGGTGCTTTTTATTTTTTCCAAAGATGTTGTTCGGTTGGGTAATCAAAAACCTAATTCCACTTGGCGTACGTATGACAAGTGATAATATTTGATTGACGCATAATTAAAAAAAAAAAAAGAAAAAAAAAATCATAAGATTCAGACTTCTCGCGTACACTACAATAGCTACTTATTGAACAAGTCGTGCGTCTTGACAGGTCGTACCTACGTATTTATTTCTATTTTTATTATTCGTTTGACAGATTTCAAACACAGCATAATCAATGGTTTTCTACGAACTCACAGTAAAAATCTAAAAACAATATTTTAATGCATAGAACCGTTTCGTAGCTCGAACAAACACACATACAAATCATTCGATCGATATTATTTTTGTCTTTAACCTGTCTCTTCTGGTATAAATTTACTTGTCATTTCAATCGCGGCAGAATATATTTGAATATATAATGCAAATACATCAATAGTTATCAAATGAAAAATAAAGCGTGTTTACATAATGAAAAAAAAAACAACGAGAAAAAAATAGATGGATCGGGGTCATACACAATAACCGTCGGAGGTTCTATCCTCAATCTCGTTACTTCTGTGAAAAAGGTCACTACCATCCCGTCCAATATACTCCGACGTTCTTTTGGGGTTGCTTGATAGAAGATGAAAAAAATACGTCAATCGGTATACATTGTTATGTCTATAACTCAATTAGTAGAAAGTGGACGTTTATATTCCGAACGATGCGTGCGCCTGTACGAAAGTTGATTTTATTGTAAGTGCATCCGACGAACGAACATAAATAATACGCTATGGTATGGGATGAAGAGACAGTTGATAAAAATAGTTGCGATCGTGTTTTGTGTTAAAAATAGACGTTCGGAGAAGACGTCGTATTTGACGTTTTCGATAGTATTTGTATTTTATTGTCACGTGAATCATACGAATCCACTGCCGTTAACTACTCAAAGAACCGCACCGATCTATTTAATGCAGGGGGGGGATTATCCCGTGATTTAGTGAGGAAACTGGTCAAATGCTTTACGTGATGGACGAGAGGTAGAAGGCATCAGTCAAGCCTCGCATAGCTACATATTTTATGACGATACTTTTTAATATATCGTGTGACAACAATCTCATATTCTTGTGGATGGTAATACATTTCATAAAAATACATAATTGATAATATTAAAAAATCAAAATACGTTATGAGTATGCTCAAATGCTTTTAGCTTTTTAAAATTCGTGAGATTTTTTCCGTTGAAATATATGCTTTACAAGGTGTGAACAAATAGTTTTAGTTAAATTCATTTTTTTAAAATTTTTTTTTACAGATATTTATATATAATAGTTTTTTTAATTATGTGTTTTTTAAATTATTATATCGAGTTGTGTATATTTACATTTAGAGTAGCTAAAATGAGAAAGATCTACTACCTCTCCCGAGTACCTTTCTTACTTTCAAAAATGTATTGCGTTTATTTCGCTGTATTAAACTCAAAACAATTCCATATTATCTTAAACGATAGGTCGAATAATAGAAGTTTAAATTCTTTAGTTTCTAAAATGTATGTTCTTTCATAATATTATGTTATAGTATGCTGGTTACTGTCATCGCGCTGTAACGTTTTTCAAACAGACCAGCAACTTGCGTTTAAAAAAAATGTATCATGTGTATAAAATAAAACGAAGATAAATAAATGATGAAAATAAAAAGTTTCTCGAATTATAAGAAGTTGTAAAATAATTTGAAAAGTTTTTTCACAATGGAAATCTAATTCAGGTCTCCCACTGGATCGCTCGTACGGCCTTGATTTTTCGGTAGTTTTGACTCAATTTTCAGGGGGAAAACTACGAGGAAATCCCTAAAATAACTTAGTCAGAACTCTAAGCATCATCCGTGTCCAACGTTCGATCAATAACGAGGTTATATTTTTGTCAAAAATAGCGTTTTTACTCTTATTATAAAAATCAATAAACATCACATTGCGCAAAATAACAATATGAAAAACATATCGACAATTCGTTTTTTGTTTAATTCATATATTGAAATCGTATTTTATGCACCACATAACGACTTCATGAAAGTTAAGATATTTTAAAAATATTCATTTTTATATTAAGATTTTGAAGGAAATTTAAGATTCATTTTTTCTCAATATGACATATAAATGAATTTATATTCATAGATAAAACACTGTTTTATAGCTGTAATAATGATTAATGATTCAAGTCAGACACGCGTGTTAAATTGTGCACTTATTAAATTGCTATTTATTTATTTTTATTTATATACTACCCATCTAATAGTAAACGCACTTGGCAATAGGAATTAATTTCACCGAGTAGTAACACCTTTGTTTTATATGGGCCATTGGGGGGGAAAGTGTGGACTTTGCTAGCTTTAAATATTATTCTCATTAAATTATAATTAACATACTAAGTAAATATATTACAGCTGACATTTCCATGTTATGCTAACTAAAGGAACTTTCGAAATTCGAGATCATAAATTACAATCTAAAACTAAACTTCCAATCAAAAAATGTGCATAGAAGGACTTTAGATGAATTTTCTCTCGACTTAGGACGCGTTTTATAGTTTTGTCCACTTTTTAATAGTTTACAGTTTATTGTTCAGTGTCAAAATACCTCTATTACATCACATAAGTCTCAAATAAACTGAATAATAAGTTGAGATTTTTTCTTTTTTAGCTGAGGTTAATTTAATAAAAATTATTATTAAATATTACACGATTTTATAAAACTATAATTTACTAAATTTATCATGGCCTAATTTTATTGATATTTACCAAAAAATAAAAATAAAAGTAAAACCGTTAGTTTATAAAACACGTGAGCCTTGTTGTTAAGATTATTTTCAATGTACTTTATGAAAAGTCATTAAAGATGATAAGTGTGGGTAATTCTTGTTGTTCATTAAAAACGTAATATTTTGGAATTTTGATACGAATGAAATTTATCATAAAAAATTATACCTATTGAAAAAAAAAAAATTAAATTATAACTGAAAATAGTAGTCTGAAAAATAAATCGAGTACGGTGAAAATCCAATTTAAACGTTTGCTTGAAATGTTGAATTATTATTGTGCCAAGAAGATGTCACAAAGTGGGTAAATTTTATAGAATTTTATTTAACATCAATGAATGTATATGACGTAATGCTGTCAGAGTTGCATCATATTATCTATAAATTTACGTATTTATCGACCGAAATTATTCAAATAAAAGTGTTCTACGATGTAGCGTACCAATTTAAAATTGATAATTAGTTAAAAACTAAAATTGTATACAGTGTCACAGTGATGAATTATACGAGTGCAACTGAAAACATCAAAACCATTTATATCATGTGCAATAACTTTATTTAAAATATGTTTGACAGAAGTTTATGAACTTTAGACGATATAAAATTAGCGAATAAAATACATTTTAAATCGAGACAGAAAATGGCAAATACTGAATTTACATTTAATTAATATTGTGCAGTATGTAGTATATATTACGTACATTGCATAATCTGAAACAATTTAAATAAAATTAACTAATTTACATTATTATGAATTATAAATATTCAAGTATATATTTAATACGTGCATAAAAACGGTAAAATAATTTTTAAATATTAATTTATAATTTTAATTAATCAGTTAAATTAATTATTTTAAACTTCTGTATGCAATAATTACATGATGATCTTAAAACCAATATTTTAAAAATAAAATGTGTTTGATTTGTGTTCATTATGTGCAGTTTTTAAAAAGCATAGATCAGAATTACTTTTTTTACATGACATTTGTAATTTTAATACATCATTATAAAAACAATTTGATACGTTATAAAATTTCAACTTCAATAAATATGAACATGCCTATATTATATCATTGAAATGGAATTACAACATATTTCTTTCCTGTCTTAATTGGACCCCCTAAGGAGTTTAGAACAGAAAATTTCAGTTGAGATATACCATCATATCCGTTGATTAATATAATGTTAGTATGATAAAATATGTTCTTTGATAATACTATTTCTGAAACATTTTAAAATTAACACTGTAAAATCCTGAATAATAAATACACGTTTATCCCTTTTTATCCTTTGTCTTTTCTTTTTCATTAACAGTTTTATAAAATATCGGATGGCATTTTATATTATAAAATACGATGAAACGTATCAAAAACTTTATAAAATATTTCTTTTTATAATCTATCGTTTTGCCTTGCTAACAAAATATCAATTATTCAAAGAAAGTGTAAATATTAAGAGATACTTAGAACTTAAACGAGTTCAATTAAAACTTTTTTAATCACGACTTCGTGAAATTCAAATAAATTTTTAACTAGGAATACGTTACACGGGCGTCATTGAATTGGTGATTTCGTTATTTCGTTGCGGGGTTTAATTTCACGTCAATATGTTGTCTCCGCCCAAAAACAGGGAAAGAATCGGAATATTGTGTTTTGTGAATGGTTGAACGATGACCATACACAAAACTCACTGACTACTGTACATTATTGTCAGCCGATCAAATGATCGCGAACACTTATCGCACATTACCCACGAGAGATTTAAAACGATTTGTCACGGTCGTAATATCATCCAATCAATATTATCGAGGAAAAATAAACGTAAGAAATAGAGACTTGATCGACACCTAGAAACGTTGTGTATTATATTGTGTTCGAATTTCAAATTCAAACGGTCGGTTCATCAAAAACAGTTTCTACTGTACTTTGCAAATTATGGTCCGTATAATTATTACATTGTGGAGCGGAAGAACCGCGCAACAATAAATGGATCACAACGCAGTTAAATTAATTACTCCGATCCAGTTATAAAATGACTAGGTTATCGTTGTTTAACGTTTTTGCTAAATAAAATGTAAGTTTTTATTTTCATATAATATTCAACACAGCATTGTTTATCACGGCATGACCGTCGCGCCCTTGATTAATTACACTAATTAAATGTGAATTTATATGATTTCGTGTATCCGGACAAACGTCGTTTCGCAAAAACAATGCCGAGAAGTCGAACCCAACGTGATGTGAGGTACCTCACGTGTTTTATCATCGAGTTGAACTCGTAAATAGGCCATATTTTATCTTTATCTCTGTCATAATTCAATTACATATTCGTTTCGAATGTATTGCAATAACGACGATAAGATCTAGTCATATCTAGTGGAATACCAGTCGAGTAAGTCTCGTATCTTGTACAACTAATCATGGGTATTACGTTATAGTTGAGTTTCGAGTGTTGAATCCACGAAGCTGCATTTATCTTTTGTCAGTGAAAACAACTTATACAACTATTGAACTTTTATCTATATTATTTAGAAATAGGCTTGTTGATACAAATCTACAAATGCCTGTTGTCGATTATCATGTATTTATGGATCGTAATACCTATTTAGTGTGACTAATCGCAAATGAGTTATTACCGTCCGACTATCAACGTGGTGCTCGTATATTTTTCAGTAAAATACATTTATTTTTATTTTCTATAACACAGAACGAAATAAAACATCAATCGTTTTTCTTGTAATAAAAAAAAAAAAAAAACATTTAAGTCAATAAAAAACACGATTTTCTGGGAAATTATTAAATATATATTCCGATTAATAACATTATTTAGTTTCAACAATGGCTCAACAAGAAACAAAAAGATTCGGAGATATACATTTAATTAAAAAGAAAGTACTTCTATCGTACATTATGGGGATATTCCGTTCACATATGCAAGAATTATCACGCTAGTAAAACATAAATATTTATCATTTTTATGCATATTATATTTTATTAGACTATTTCCAGACAAACTTCCAGTGAATAAAAGTGTTAAAGTATCGAGATCAATTCGATTGTTCTAATGTGAAATTGTTAGTTAATGATAGGTAGTAATTAAAATTTAAATAGTGCAAAAGAAGAGAATACAATATCATGATCAAATGTTTTCACAAAATAATTGTTTACAGTTAGTTTCGTGTGTATTTCCTTTATAAGTTAAACTGGACGTTTAAGTACGTTTTGTAAATACTGTTTTAGACCACGTTTTTGTTTTTGGTATGTAAGTATGTGTATACAATATCACGGCTAACTGATGATAAATGTGTAATAAATCAATATTTTATTTATACAGTTTTTTGGTGACATAACAAGCTTAACTGTGAATTCTATCTAAAACGAGCACTGAACAGAGACTTTCACGGGTTACATATTATCAAGAGTTGCATTCAGCGGGGAAGCGGAGTTTTAGTGATTTCAAAATTATGTGTATATTATATTTACGGAAAATTGTACGTCGTCTCAGCGTGGAACTCGCGAAAGTTATACCCACAGTTTGTGTTATTTACTCTATTCGGAATAAAATATTTAGGGTCTCGTCAAACAAGGCAGGTTCGAACAAATAATTAATTGGATAAAAGAATAGAAACAAAAACGAAAATATAAAAAATAAAACAAAATTTATTTATATTCGTTATAATGTTTCATTAGACTCGCGTGGATAACTTGCAAAATTTTTGTGTCGAAACCCTTAAAATATACATTTTACGTTGCCGAACGAACGAGTAGTGTTTTAATTAGACACAACAGTCAAAACTCAGTACACAACGAATTTCGTTGATTCCGCAGTTTGAGTGTATTAATTGTGCGTTTGCTTTGTATTTTTTTTTTTTTTTTTTTTTTTTTTTGTATAATAAGCGCTTCATTCGTACCGCCCATGTGGAATGACGCGGAAATAAAACGTGCGCAAAAACCATTAAATTACGATAGGACATGATTATTGTTTGACGCGATGTCACGAAAGTATACATTCCACCGGCTCGTGAGATTAGTGGCTGTGCAATGCAGTCCTGATCCCCTCTTTGTTCTGGCCTTTTTCCCCAAATAATATTACTCCCGCCGTCCACTGTAAACAACGAAATATTATTTCGTCGTTCGATCAATTTCCGAGGAGAAATATCCAACGATATTTGCACAAACGCGCTGTACGTCCAGTTGCAGTAGTTATACGTACGTATTGCCGTGGCGGATAAAACTACGTTTGCTTGTCTGTGTTCGGTCGAGTCAATGGAAGTATCGCAGCACACGTGAGAAAATGACTCGTTCACTTCAGTTGTTTTGTCTCTTGATTGAAGTTCATTTGGATTCGGTGTTTTTTTTTTTTTTATACCGCACTCGTTTTCCGTCATATTGCGCTAACGAATCCGAGAACACGCAAAACGGCCAAATTTTACAAAAACATTTGGGTTTCGGGTGGTTTTGACAAGGTATAAATACTCTTCACTTGACAGATGAACCGTATCCACGTGGCTCTGCGACGGATTAGTATTTAGCGTTGTTGGTATCAGGCGAACAATTTATTTGGCAATTAACTGTAACGGGCACGTCGGTCGGGAAAATTTCAAAATGTAAAACATAAATCTCGGGGTTCGTGCGAACAACCTGCAGGTTGGTTATCTGTCCGTGTGCCGCTCAAACAGACAAGGCCTTGCGAGGGGGAGGGGGCGGGATTTGACGCCCTCTCTAGCGGAACTGTGCGTTTCACTAAATTTTTGAATGTCAATACTATAGGTCAGTGTATTTTCAACTCACGACGTTCACCTACTAACGTTTTTCTTTATCCCTTCCTCTCCTCGCCTCGTAAAATATTTTCCGAATACGTGCGCCCGCGGCTGTACGGTGTTATTATTACGACCGCCGATCATGAATCATACGGTTTATAATTTACAATCAACGTTATGCGCGTATCGTAATCGACTTGATCAAAAAAAAAAAAAAAAAACTTTGAGAGTTCACCTGAAAAAAAAAACGTACAGACATTTCCGACACGAGTTTCTCTGGTCGTTTGAATAGTATTACGTTAACCGTTTTGATCGAGTGATCGAATACAGTGTCACTTACCACGCGGCGGTACCCGTTACCACACGGTTAAACACCTGACCACACTGTGACAGCCGTAAACCGTCTCGTACTAAATCACTTCACGTTTTTCGACTGCGATTTTTTTCACCTGCGATTCGTTTGCCGTGAACTCGTAATCGCGATACCGCGTATCGGCGATCGTTCGAGTACGGTCGACGTTCGAATCACACGGAAACGATATCTCGTATATAATCGAGCTTCAAAGGGCTAATCAGAGCCCACTCGACGGTGAGCAGACCGCCGGCCGGTAATGCCATCGAGACAATAATACGTATGCAGACCATACGCGGCGGTGATAACGCGCACGGCGATGTAATAAGCGACCGACGGACTCGGCGACGATAATTCCGAACTCCGTTCACGAGCGATCAAAGGATAAACTAGGGGGAAGCGTACCCTCAAAGCGAATACGCCGGGGTGAGACGCGAAGGGGTGACGGTGGGAGGGTGTGAGCCGCCGCGGATCTCAGGCAGCGTGTTATTTAATTTTAATTTTAATACCATTAGGGGGCCTCGGGCGATTTTTTCAACTAGATCCACGTGACGACGCGACGGTACGTCATACCAAGGGCCTATTTCTGGGGGGGCGATGGGGCGATCGCCCCCCCCCATCCTGGGCCTTTTCAATTTTTTTTTTTTGCTTTTTTTATTACATTATCTGTATTATATTATAATCATCATTAGAAAAAAATTACGGAATTATTTAGCCATAGATTATGACATAGGTGTATAATATATTGATAGAAGCGCTCGGAATTTACCCAGCTCGTATCGTATCGATTTTATAAGGATAGATACTTGTAGATACACGTTATCTGATACTGAACGTTCGATATATTTTTTTTTTTTTTGATAAACACGAAATAGTAATTATATTATTGTAGTACACGAATACGTCTTCACAGTTCACGTAGTACACTACATTTGTGCAAAATAATAGATACGCAGAACACAAACGATTCAAAGAATTTGTTTTATAGAATAACAAGCTGAATTACCCGTCGTTGCCGGGTTTAAGTATAAAAATGTATGTAACCTGGAAAGATTACATTTTGTTTAATCTATTGAAATTTAAATTTTTGAAATCATATTTTATACATATTTTTTAGTTTTTAAAATAATAATTATATACGTAACCTATTCTATAAGTTATAGCTTTTGGCGGCCTATGTTCACGATAAGTTTTAGCAGTGAAGGTTTAAAATAAATGTTTTACTAATGGTTTTTTCAACATTTTATCTACAATACTTCTTTGTAAAATGTTCAATGCTGATCTATTAGTAGGCGGCAAAATCACCAAGCTATTGTGTGAGCTTACGCGTGAGCAAACTACGCAGAACTGCCCATGTGAAAAACAGTTTTCTCGCAAGTCTATTCCTCAAATTTGAGAGTCTGGCCTTGAGACTTGTTTATAGTCATTGCAAAGCAGACTTTGAGGGGAAACTGTAATCGATCAAATTCGAACGGAAGATCGTTCGGAATTAAAGGGATTCGTCGTACAAACACAGATTCCTCTTTCGCACATACAGTTAATATTGTGGCTTCCACTAAATTGCGATGTAATGCTTTGACTTTGAGCCTGGTCCTACTGCACAGTTTAGGTGGTTTCAAATTTCGCAAAACATAATAGGTGTGCCCACACACAGAATAAGCTTATGATATGGCTTATTGCCTGGTCATTTTTTGGAGTGAATATAGCTCGTACACACAACCTTTCTACAGGCTTATCATGAATATGAGCAATATCTGGATACATTTTTGATATTAAATCCTGAACTGTAGTTACAACTGTACACACATTTTTTTGGGATGTTTATCATTTCATCGAATGACGGATAATCACCATTGCCAATTTCAAGTAAAAGATCTGCAAATCTACCAGCAAACTTTTCCCCCCCAAAGTATACCCTCTGACCCTAATATTTTCCGACAGTTTGAGTATATTAATCCGAGGCCATAAAGTAGATCTTTTAAGACATGACTTAATCAGTTCTGGTCCCTTTTGGTACTACTGGTAGAATCTGCCTAAATTCTTCAGTCAGCAAAACCGTTTCACCACCCATTTACCTTTTATTTCCCCTCATACCCTTTAGAGATCTATTTAAAGCCTCAACACCACCCTTATGTGCCATTGTTATTTCATCCCACACTATTATTTTTGTATTTTTTTAAACTTCCGCTAAATTACTTTGTTTTAATATATTACAAAAGAGAGTGACCGCAGTTGTTAGATTGAGACGATTGAGTGGTTATTTAAAGGTAGCATGGGCCTTTCGACCACCGGCGAGCAGTGTAGCTGTGATTCCAGAAAATGCCACAGCTAAGGCAATGTCGCGAGTACTTCTATTTTCGATAAAATTCAAATTGATTAAGATAGATATCTTGAAATAAAATATATCCCTTATTACTTATGTCTTATAGTATGTTTTTGAATCGTTTTGCGTATTATTATAATTCATAGTATATGTTATTACTCATTATTAGAACAATAAAATCAAATAGACTTGTGAGAAAATAGTTTTTCACAGTACCAAAATTATTACTAACAACTCGCGAGAGTGACCTGTGGAATGCGCACATTTAGGTTGTGTTCTAATACTAAGGTTTCGGCATGGGAATTTTTTTCCATATATATACTTTCTTAACCCATTCAACCCTCTTAGGGGTTAAATTTTGAAAAAATATTATCTGAACGAATGTCTACAGCATGTAAAGAATCTACTGACCAAATTTCATACTCATAGCTTCAACGGTTCCGGCTTGGCGGAATTTTCTATTTTTAGTCTTCAACCTTTTTAACACCCTTATAGGTTGAATTAAAAAAAATAAGTTTGTAGACAATGCTTATATGTTTTATTGAGTATATATACTTAATTTGCAAGAAATCAGACCAAAAAAAAAAAAAAAAAAAACGTTTTACCCCTTTTAACCCCCTTAGGGGTTGAATTTTGAAAAACCCTTTCTTAGCGAATGCCTACGCCATAATAGCTATCTGTATGCCAAATTTCAGTCCAATCCGTCCAATGGTTTAAGCTGTGCGTTGATAGCAGTCAATCAGCTTACTGTTTTATACATACAGATAATTGTAATTAGTTTGTGCTTCATTTAAAAGCATTTTTATTTATTTTTAATACTAAATATTACAGTTAAATTATTTTTGTTTATTTT